>NW_004624730.1:31199802-31222233 GCF_000247695.1 Heterocephalus glaber
TGTATCCATGTGTTGAAACATCATATAGTACCCCATTTATATGTTTGTGCTTTATATTTTTATAAATTTAAAAACACATTTAACTTACATTTAAAAAAAAATGTGGACAGAATGATCAAAGGAGAAATTCTGGCCTTTTTCCAAAATTATAACATGTCACCTCCATGCCAGGACTCTGTCCAGAGAGGAGCTGCACAGGCACTTGGGCTCCCACCAGAGCCCCATCATTCCATCAGTGAGTGCCTACAGATCCTAGAGAGCAGCTGAGTGGCCTGGACCAGCACAGTTTCAGGCTGATTCCAGCCAGGTCTCGGCCCCGACCACAGAGGCTTGGGCACACCTACCCAGGCCAAAGGCCTGCCCAGAAAGGGGCTGCACTGCACAGGCACATGGGCTTCAGTCAGAGGCTCTCCATACTATCACCCACTGCCAGGGACCTGCCTGGAGAAGAGCTGTACAGGCACATAAGCAATACCCAGAGGCTCACCCTGATACCACTGACAAGTGCAAAAAGATCCTAGCCAAAGCCTGTGCAGACAACAGACACTGGGGTGCATAACCCCCAACCAAAGATCCTCCCAGACAATAGCTACATAGGGGCCACAGCAAGAGACACACTTAGATACCATCCCAAGTGTGCTCAGGCCCCAGTGGAAGCCCACCCAGGCAACAGGTCAGCTCAGGGATTTAGAAGGCCACACTCTAAACAAGGAATTGGTGTACTGGTGAGCAGCAGAGTAATGGCTGCTTGGTGGCTTGCTGAGAATTCAAGACCACTGGGTGAGCACAAAGTTGTCTCAACAAAGACACAGCAGGTTGCATCTGTTGAAATGAGAAGACACATAACTAAGTCCCAAAGCCAGACTTCCAGATCACCTACAGCAACCCCAAAGGGAAATGAGATGGAACACTCTGATACTCAACCACCTGGACCCACTGAACTGGCAACAAAAGGGAACCTGGAAAAAATGAAATCAGAAATAATTTCTCAGATAACAGCACAAATTGTGCCCATAGTACAAGACATGATTAATAAATCTAAAGTAGATACAGATTAAAAAAATAGAGGAGCTGAGGAACATGATGAATTCCCAACAGAGGAAACAAGTGGAATCCATAAAACAGTTGCAAACAGATTTCCAGGAGATTAAAAATTTCATTGAAAGTTTAAGCAGCAGAATGAGCCAATGCAAGGAAAGATCTCAGATATAGAAGATAGGATTGCAATTGGGGACCAGGAAAAGAAAAAATTTTTAAAAATAGTAAGGGACCATGAGAAATCAATCCAGCAGCTGCTAGACAATGCAAAGAAGAATAACATCAGAGAGATTGGAGTCAAGGAAGAAACAGGAAAGAATGCAGATGGCACAAAAAAAAAACTTGTCACAGAAGCAATGGCAGAAAACTTCCTAAATAGGGGGAAAGAACTTGACATAGAGATAAGTGAGGCATATAGGACTCCAACTCCCAGTGATTTAAAAAAACCTCTACACATAGGCAAAAGATTAAGATTAAGATTCCAGAAACCCAACAGAAGAACAAAATTTTACAAGCAACTAGAGAAGAGAAACAAATCACATACAAAGGAAAGACCATCAGAATCACAGCAGACTTCTCAACACAAACCCACAAGGCAAGAAGAGCGTAGAGCAATGTATTTCAAGCCCTAAAGGAAAACAACCTCCAACCCAGATTTATGTACCCTGAAAAACTATCTTCCAAAGTTGATGGAGAAATAAGATACTTCCGTGACAAAGAGCACCTTAGGAACTTCACAAATATGAAACCAGCAATTCAAAAAATTTTAAACAATATTCTAGGAAAAGACAATGAGGATCACAACCCCAGGAAGCCTAGCAGAATGAATCCATTGGTCACGACAAGAAATTAAACACAAATGGGAAGAATCCAACAAAAAGAAAAAGCCATGACAAGGATAAGTCAGTTCATATCAATTGTAACCATCAATGTTAATGCTTTCAATTTACCAATGCAAAGCAATAGACTGGCAGAATTGGTCAAGAAGCAAGATCCAACGATATGCTCCATATAAGAAACACACTTAATTCAAAAAGAAACTCATAGACTGAAAGTTAAAGGGTGGAAAACAATACTGCATGCGGCGGGAGCCTAAAGAAAGCAGGAGTAGCTACCCTCTTTGCACATCAAGTGGATTTCAAACCAACACTGATTAAGAGAGACAAAGAAGGACACTACATCCTTGTAAAGGAAACAATCCAAGAGGAAGAGATGACAATCATTAATATATACGCACCAAACACTACTGTGCCCAACTAGACAAAACAAATACTAACAGACATGAAAAATCATATAATACAATACATATAATACAATAGTAGTGGGGGACCTTAATACCTCACTCTCACAAACAGATACATCAACTATACAAAAAATAAACAATGAAATACTAGAACTCAGTCAAACTCTTGAACAAATGAACTTAACAAATGTTTTCAGAGTGTTAAACCCCACAAAATCAGAATACACATTCTTTTCAGCTGCACATGGGTCGTTTTCTAAAATAGACCACATACTCACTCATAGAACATGTTTAAGTAAGTGCAAAGGAATTGAAGTCATCCCTTGTATATTATCAGACCATAGTGTGATGATATTGGAGATCAATAGCAAAAGAAACTGCAAGAATTTCATAAACACATGGAAACTTCACAACACACTTCTGCATAACCAATGGATCACAGAGGAAATTAAAGAAGAAATCAGACAGTTCCTACAACTAAATGGCAGTGTCAGTACAACATATCAGAATCTATGGGACACAATGAAAGCAGTAGTATGAGGGAAATTCATAGCAGTGAATACTCACATTAAGAAAACAGAGTGAACTCAATTATGCAACCTGATGCTGAACATCAAGATTCTAGAAAAAGAAGAGCAGGACTAATCCAAAGCCCATAGAAGGGAAAAAATTATAAAGATGAGGGCAGAAATCAATGCAATGGAGACGAAGAGAATGATACAAACAAAAAAAAAATCAATGAAGCCAAGAGTTGGTTCTTTGAAAGAATGAACAAAATTGGCAAACCCTTAGCCAACCTCATCAAAAAAAGGAACTAAAAGGCCCAAATCCATGCAATTAGGAATGAAAAGGGTAGGGTGAGATTACAACAGACTCAGCAGAAATCCAGAGGATCATCAATATGCACTTTGAGAACCTATATGCCAGTAAAATGGAAAATATAGAAGTAATGGACAGATTCCTAGATACATGTGAATTACCAAAGTTGAACAAAGATGACCTAAAACTTCTAAATAACCCAATATCAATCAATGAAATTGAAAACATAATTAAAAACTTAAACAACTAAAAAAAGCCCTGGTCCTGATGGCTTCACTGCTCAATTCTACAAGACATTTAGAGAGGAACTACTGCCATATTTAAACTCTTCAATGAAATTGAAAGGGAAGCAATATTCCCAAATTTATTCCTGGAAGCAAGCATCACCTTGATCCCAAAAGCAGAGAAAGACACAACCAAAAAAGAGAACTAGAGGGCAATCTCACTAATGAACATAGGTACAAAAATCCTTAATAAGATACTGGCAAATAGAAAGCAGAAAATCAAACACCCTGACCAAGTGGGATTTTTCCACACATTCAGGGATGGTTCAACATATGCAAATCAATAAATGTAATACACTATATTAAATAGAACCAAGGACAAAAACCATATGATCATTTCAATGGATGCAGAAAAAGCATTTGACAAAATCCAACATGCATTTATGATAAAAAAAAAACCTACAAAATTTGGAATAGATGGACTCTACCTCAATCTAATAAAAGCCATCTATGAAAAACCAACAGTCAGGGCCAGGGATTTAGCTCAGTGGTTTCGCTGCCTACTGCGCAAGCACAAGGACCCAAGTTGGATCCCCAGTACCAAAAAAACCCACAAAAAACCTGCCAATATCATACTAAATGGTCAAAAACTGAAATTCTTCACACTAAAATCAGGAATAAGACTCAGATGTCCACTATCAGCACTCACGTTCAATATAATTTTGGAAACATTAGCCACAACAATTAGACAGGAGAAAGAAATAAAAGGAATAAAGATAGGTAAAGAAGAAGTCAAATTGTCATTATTTGCAGATGACATGATACTCTATATAGAAGACCCTAAGAACTCCACCAAAAGTTTTCTAGACTTAATAACCAAATTCAGTAAAGTAGCTGGACACAAGGTCAACACACAAAAATAAATAGCTTGTCAGTACACAAAAAACTGACTCACTGAGAGAGAAATGGGGCAATAAATTCCTTTCTCAATAGCATCCAAAAATTCAAATGCCTAGGAATCAAGCTAACAGAAGAAATCAAAGATCTATACTATATTAACTATATCACTCTGAAAAAAAGAGATTGAAGAGGATATGAGGAAATGGAAAGATATCTCTTGCTTCTGGGTAGGAAGAATCAACATAGTGAAAATGGCCATACTTCCAAAACTGCTATATAGATTCAATGCAATCCTAATTGAAATCCCAGCAGCATACTTCATAGACCTGGAGAGAACAATCCAAAAATTCATTTGGAACAAGAAGAGACCCAGAATAGCAAAAGCAATTCTAGGTAACAGAAACATGGCAGGGGGTATCACAATCCCCAACCTGCAACTATACTACAAAGCTACTGTGATAAAAACAGCATGGTACTGGCAAAGAAACAGACTTGAGGACCAGTGGAACAGATTAGAAGATGCAAAGACAATGCCAGACACACTCAGCCATCTCATCTTCAACAAAGGAGCCAAACACCCTCACAGGAGGAAAGATAGCCTCTTTAATAAATGGTGCTGAAAAAATTGGGTTTCAACTTGCCAAAGATTAAAACTAGACCTGTATCTCTCACCATGCACTAAACTAAAATCAAAATGGATTAAAGATCTAAATATTAAAACAGAAACACTAAACCAACTGGAACAGAGGTTAGGAAGAACTCTTGAAAAAATTGGTGTAGGAAAAGATTTTATGAACAAAACCTCAGTTGTCCATGAACTAGCACAAACTATCAACAAGTGGGATCTCTTCTTACTCAAAATCTTCTGCACAGCAAGAGAAACCACCAACAGTGTGAAGAGAGAACCCACAATGTGGGAAAAAAATATTCACCTGCTGTTCCTCAGACAAAGGTCTACTATCTAGAACTTTAAGAAAATCAGACTTCCCAACTTTAAAGACCCAATCCAAAAAAGGCATCTGAAATGAACAGACATTTCTCAAAAAAAGAAGTAGAAATAGCAGATAAACATAAAAAAACATGTTCAATATCACTGGTCATTCAAGAGATGCAAATGAAAAAAAGCACTGAGATTCCACCTCACCCCAGAAAGAATGGCCACTATCAAGAAATCGACCAATAACAAATGTTGGCAGGGCTGTGGGGAAAGAGTAACCCTGCTCCACTGCTGGTGGGAGTGTAGACTGGTGCAACCACTATGGAAATCAATATGGAAATACCTCAAAGAACTAGGAATGGAAGTCCAATATGACCCAGCTATTGCCCTGCTGGGTATCTTCCCCAAAGAATTAAAAGAATCATACCACAGTGATATATGTGCATCCATGTTCCTAGCAGCACAATTCATGATAGCTAAAACTTGGAAACAACCCAATTGTCCATCAACTGGAGACTGGGTAAAGAAAATGTGGAGTCTTTTTTAATACAATGGAGTATTACTCAGCCATAAAGAATGAGAAACCAGAGACTTTTATACCTAAATGGATTCACATTGAGGCAATACTCTTAAGTGAAATAAATAGGATACATATGTGTAAATACTGAATAGTTTCTCTAGTGTGAGAAATTGATAGTGTAAATAAGGACTAAAAGATATAATGGCTAATGTGAAATAGGAAGGAAAGGGGCAAAGGGGAAGGGGAAATGGGATGGGTAGGGTAAAGGAAAGAAGGGAATGGAATTAATATGAGAAAAAGAAAAAATGGAAACAAAGTCTTTGTAGATAGGGAGGGATTGTGGGGTTGAAGGGAGGGTAGGGGAAGGGGGAAATAATAAGAACCAAGAGAGATTATGTAAAGTTGCAAATTTCCAATGATGAATGTCATTATATTGTATACCTTAAATGTACCAATATAATTAATTAAAAAATACACCACTTGATAATATATGTAAAATAAAGTGGTCATAGAAAAATAGAAGAAGCTAAACAATAAACTGCCAAAAATATTTTAACATGTCATTGGCAAAAATTGGAAGTATGAACCAGATCTCACCAATTTTATTTCTGCTCCCTTCTACTGTCTGTCCTATAACATGCACTTAGGTAAATGTAAACAAAGAATTGTTTTTAAAAACTACATTATGAATGATATTTGGCAAGAACATCTAATGCCTAGTTTAACAGAATCATAACTGGCTTGAGTCTCATCTACCTGAAGGCCTCTGTAGGTGCTTCCTCCTCTGCCTGGGATGTGCATTCTTCCTGGATCAGACCCTGACCTCCATGAATCATAACCAAAAGCTCTTTCTTGATCATTCATAAAATTGCAAGTGCTTCCTAATCACTTTCTCTAACTTTTCTTCAGAGAACATATCCTCTCCAGAGATATCTCTTATTGTCTGTCTCTTCCAGCAAAACATTCAGGTGCAGAAGATTGCCTAGTAGGTTGTAGGCATGTAATAAATATTTTATGAACAAATAAATGAACAAATGAAATAATGATATACTAATCATCAATTTCATCTTTAATCAGATGGCTTTTTATTTTTAACTTTCCATGTAATGTTTTTGTGATCCTTTATACCCTTAAATGATTTTTTTTATGCTTTTGGTTGCTGCATAGGTATAAAAAGTATAAAGGACAACACACTCTATTCAAAGATTATTCTGAAAGAAAAAAAGCCATCTCAAAAAGACAAGATAAAATATATGAGTGTTTTGTTATCATTATATAACAATTTCTATTGAATTCATATTTTATATACTTGTATGTTATGTACTTAGATACAGATGTATCTCTATGGGTATATCTCTATACAGACAAGGATTAGATATTCACATAAAGTACTTCCTTGTCCCCCACTCCCTACAATTACTTGTTTGTTGAAATATTCTCTTAGAGAAATTCTCAGACTGCCAGTGTCTCAAGAAGGAATAAACTCTACAAAAATATTCTGTGACTGATGCTTTATGTCTCATATGCCCACCTTTAAAGGAAATCTTCATAGCAATAATCTGCAGTGGTCACAGTCCAAATATACATCAATGATAAGGGAGTTCTTTGTTACAGGATCCTTTTACACTAAAACCTCAAGTTAATCAGAAATAACATCAACAAATTCTATAGCCCTTCTATGTGAAATTACTGCTACCTCCCAACCCACTTCATTGTGATAATTATAACTCCATCAGACAAATGGGAAATAAAACCTTCAGTAACTTCAACAAGCTACTTCTTTCCTCCTCAATCTTCTCTCTTTCTAAAGTCCATTATTAATTCAGGGTGAAGTAGCCACCTCCTTGCTCAAAGCTTGTGAGGAGTGAATGAAAAGAAGAGAGGCTGTTTTGCATTGATAACACTGAAGCTCCAAACTACAGAGCTTTCTTCATCTATTATTTAGTTCAAGACACTCCTGTTCCTATTTACCACAACACAGATCTGTTCAAATGTTAGAATTTCAACTGTTGTCTAATTTTGCAAAGCACAATCTTTAGCAACTACTATTCAAGGATCTCCAGTAATGGTGTGAGCTTCATAAACATCTCTTCTTAACCTAAGGAAGAGACCAACTCTCAGAACCAGCATTAACTAAAGGGGTACCCCACCCTTCTCTCTGAACACTCCCTGAGTCATTCTGGTAATCAGCCATTCCGGATTTAGCCATAGTGGTTAAAATGCCATTCCTGTGTTTATTTCCTAAAGCTTTTGATTTTTTAGAAATTTTCTGCTCCTTTCACTGTGTGTCTATTCTTCACAGCACCTGAATTAAAGTGAAAGGTTGCCACACATTAAGTACATGATAAATTTCTAGCTAAATTTTAGTAAGATGCATGCAATGCATATGGGAATTCTAAATGAATGCTGTACACATAGTAAATGAGCCCACGTTTCTACAATTTGCAGACACCTTAGGCCTCTGGGATGCAGGGAGCATTGTTGATAGCAATACTTCTCTCCTCATAACACTGAGATGGAGAAGCTAATTTCCTAGTGTGCAGCAGGATGTGATAGACATCCTAAAGTGGGGGAAGGGGTCCCAGGAGTGAGGAGAGAGCTCAGCTACAGCAGGATGATGATTTGCGTCAGCTCATGTAACAGATGCAGAACCCTTCGTGTGATTTTTTTTTTCTGCCCTCCCTCGGTTCCGGAATGTGTTTCATTAATCTCCCAGCACACCGTCTGAGATCTGAAATTCTTTTGCCTTCATTTTGACAAGAATTTAGGGTTTAGCAAAAGGTACGAAAGGAAGGGTGTGACAGAATTGAGGTTAGCAAAGAGCCTCCAATGTTGTTTGTGTAGCTCCAGATTGTTTTAACTGCAATAAAAATTTTCTGCAACTACAACCAGACTTTATTAATTATGGTGACCCTGGCAACCAAG
Source organism: Heterocephalus glaber (assembly GCF_000247695.1). The sequence goes on from NW_004624730.1 coordinate 31,208,409, forward strand.
TTATTAAGTTATTTTTTCTCATTCTTATTGCAATATGGTTCTTCTTTTACTCAATGTGCCTTGTGCTTTCCTTTCTTAGTGGTCATTTACAGGGTTTTAATCATGGGACTAGGATTTTGACTTTCCTTGAGCATTTAGAAATCAAAATGGCATCTCATCAAAAAAGCACAAAGATTCAGTCTCTCTGTCACTCAGCCTTTCTGAGTGAATGGAGTTTGGTGTACTAGCACAATCAGATTTCTGCCATTTGGCCCCAGTCCCCTTTTAGTAACACCTGTAACTTTTATCCTTGGTTTGGTACATCCTCAAACTATGTCATCTAACCCTATGTGTTGCTAGCACCCTTGTTCCCTCTTTTCATACTTTGTGCCACAGTCAGCTTTTTGATTGGCTTCTTCTGGGGAGAATAATGCAAGTCCAGTCTGGATAGCACAGCAAACTCCTATTTTTCAGTATAGGGGATTGAACCCAGGACCTTCGCACTAAGCTACATTCCCAGTGTTGCTCCCCCTCCCCACCCCTTTCACCGAGACAAGGTCTCAGTATCTTGCTCAACTTAGGCTGGAACTTGTGATCCACCTGCCTCAGCTTCCCAGAGTGCTGGGATTATAGATATATGCCACCACACTAAGCTCAGATTCTTCTCAAGACACAGTGGGAAACAGGGGTAGGAAGGCACAGGCCTATCTTGTAAGGGTGTCAAATCTTACACTTGTCTGCGACTCTCTGGACCTTTCGGTGTGGACGATGAAAATGTATCGGCCCCAATAACTGTTTAAATGATAGTCTAGGTATTTTATAGAGAAGACTTTACTGCAAAGCCACACTGGCTGTATGATGCACAATTCCCAATGGTACCTGTAATAGTGGAGTTCGTGGCACATGCTTAAAATATGTAATATGGCCACTCGAATTGGATATTGAGGGGAATATACACTTAGTTATAAAGATACTCAACTTCTCGATAATCTAGGCAAAAATATTGAGAAGAGTCAGTTTAGTTTGTTTTTTTAGTAAATGCATAAATGAGAAAGGTGAATTAAGAGACACTGTAATTGTAAACAAGATTATAAAGACTGGAAAAAGGTGTAGCAGTGGAAATATAAAGGCAAGAGTACATGATAAAACCATTATGAAGCAAAGAAAACATAAAATTAGTGACTTATAAGATTCAGGGAGGAAGAGAAAAACAGCCTAGTAGTGTTTAATACTGGTGTTTAAGATTGTCTAATTGGTCGGGGATTTAGCTCAGTGGTTTTGTCGCCTGCTGCTCAAGCGCAAGGACCCGAGTTCGATCCCCGATACCAAAAAAAAAAAAAGATTGTCTAATTGGAGAAGTGAACTAATAAATAATAGGAAAGAAGATAGATTCTGTGTTTGATATATTGTGTTTCAGACAAAGATGGATCGAGAGAATAGGTCTTTTTACTCCCAGTCATTTCATTATTTTATCATGAGTTTCCTTGAACAAACTTCACATTTTCCTTTTACTTCAAATTTTTGGAAGACAAATTACTTAATATGCTTAGCATTTTGACAGATTCAACAAAAACTTAGATAAAATTTTTTATCTTTCATTTCTTGTATTAATTTTCGACTGCAAAATTAAAGATCATTACCAGGTTTACTCAAGGAGGCAGGGAATCTAACATATTTAAAATGAGCTTACCTTAACTTGACATTATGTTAGAAGCTTCACATTTGAATTAACCATACATCCCTGTAGAATTATAAATTTTCTCTATTTTACAGATCAGCATAGATGGCTTAAAGAAAAAAGTCAACCTTCCAAATCTCCATTGCTAGAAAGTTATGAGATTCAGATTCAAGCCTATGCCTAAGTACACTGGTCTCGTGGATAATATCTCTGTGTGAGTAGTTCTTTGAAATTTATTAAGGGTGCAGGAGAAAATAAAAAGTAAAGGCAGTATTTATTTTTACTCTTTACTATACTGTTTTTGCTGTAAATATTGTTCAATGAATTCTATTTAACCTAAGCAGTATAAAGTGAACCACTTGAGGTGAAAATACGATATATCTCAATAGGTTTTACATAGAAAGAAGTTTATCATGATTTCCAAATGTCACCACAGAAGGGTTCACTAGTATAATTATCACTGGTTGGATGCCATCTGCTCCAGTGTAACATAGTCAATCCACTTAAATGCTAACAAACTGTATTTCACTTAAAGGGAAAAAAATCCACACAAAATAAACTGTTTGGTTTAAGGTTCCAAATAAGTAGGTCATCCAGACTTAGTTGTATACTTTTTCCATGTTGTAGGAGTGAAAAAAGCCACTTTGTTGTGGAGGTGTAGGACTTTGAATAGCAATGTAATTTAAGTCTAATACTAGCAAATTTATTCACTATGATGATGTTATGGTGAGATTGTAATCAAAGAGAAATCAATCTTCCCGCAAGACACTGTGAAGAAACTGGTATGAAACTGCTTTAAAGGCTATAATGGGAAATATTCTCTGGTTTGACATAAAGTTTATTTAAAGACATTCACATTTCATTTAGAAAAGTATTTGCATGCACCTATTGGAGGCCTCATGCTAGGACCTAGATGTGCAAAGAACAGGACAAGCCCTTCTAGTCAACTTCAGGAACCACAAAGCAAATTGTCTGACCCTCTTTGTGTGCAGATAACCTGTAAGTCTATAAACTTGGATGATAGGAATACATGAGGAAAAATGAGAGAGAAGTCATATTTCAAAACATTTTGCAGGAAAGCACAAATATACAAAAACTGCATATATCATAGATTTATAATAGTGTCATAGTTTTTTCTCAGTATTTTCTGTTCTAACTGAAAAACAGAAAATTAGTAGCTGGAACTAATATTTCAGGGGAGATAATATAAGACTTCAAATTCTCATTTTTTAAAGGTGAATCTATGAATAGATAAGAGAAGAAACCCAGGTAAAACTGTTTCAGCCAGAAGTGACAAGCAGAAGCTGCTTTAGGTTATATGTGTTCAGAAATCCCATGGAAGCTCTCAGGAACCAAATCCCTGAAGTTGCAAGTAGAGCCTACAACACTAATAATTTTGGAAGGAAATATACAAAATGAATCCTAATTCATATGGAAAAATACATGGAGTATTTTCAAGTTAGAGAGTCTCTGAAGCATAGAGTATGGTCTGTGACAAAGGAGAACACAAGATTTCTCTGATCTTGGAAGGGCTCTGGAACTCAGGAGTAGAAAGGTGCTTGTGGAATTTCCCATATTAAGGGAAACCAGCATTACGTTATATTAAAATTTTAAACACTTTTGATTCAGTTCTTATTAATACATCTCTGCCTCTTACTTCCTTTCTCCTTCCCCCCTTCCCTCCTTTTTTATCCTAGCACAAATGGCTCTAGGAATGAGTATGTTTCATAAAATAAATATTAACAAGAGTCCACAGAAGCAAACAATACTTGAATTTAGATAAAGTATACATAGATGTTCTTATTTCTTAAAAAAATGTTTCCACTGTAGCATGATGAGAATTTTTAGATATTAAAAGATGGAAGAGTAACTAATTCAATTATGTCATTGTTTTACAACAAAGATTGTATCCATAGAAAAAGCATCATTGGCTAGACAAATGTTCTGCAAATCCAGTTGAGAGGCCCAGTAAAACGTGAGGTAGCATCTTTCACTGGGAAAAATCACAGTGATCCAAGGTCATGGTTACTGGTCTTGTTGACTCCGGTCTCACACACAAGCTGACACAGTTCAGTCTGTTTCTTCTGCTTACATCCCAGCTTTCTAGTGCTGTAACTGCAGCAGAGGTTTTTTCCTGCCTGTCCTGCAACCTACTTTTGAAATGCTCTATGTTGTGAGTAAACCCTTTTACCTTCCACCATGTAAGTCACACCACAGTTCATCATCTTCTGATTAAATATAGGTGGTTAAATGATCGTGCAATCATGAAGAAATAAACACATTTCAGTGACTCTGATGGTGGTTTTATAAGAGACACTGAAAATACAAAAACTATAATTTCTCCTGTATTTATAAAACATGCACATTTCAATTTTCACATCACTAGGGACAGGTCAAAGAGAAAGGGGCATTCCTACACAGGAAACGTGGAATTTCTTTAAAAGGTACTGAATTTGGAGTTGTATTAGACAGAAATGCTTCTTTATCTATTGCAGTTTATGCAGGAACTTCTCTTGATAAACATAGGCAATGATGATGTGAAAAGAAAAAAATAAGGTTCTATCAAAGTGCTTTTACAACTACATGAAATGCCATTTAACCCAATGCATAAGCTTCTGTTCCTTTGGGTAAATTGTGTGTAGGAAATTTGAACAAGCAGAACAGTCATATAAATAACACTACAGTGAGATTTCCAGAGTGTAAATGTGACTGGAATGCACTATTGAATACATTGCACCCAGAGGGACAGAAGGCAAAAACTCAACTGTTTTAAGGACTCACAGAGCTCTCCATGTCCATCACATTCCCTTCCAAAGCTATTATCCACCTCACCTGTACCTCCCAAGGCAGAACTGTATCTCAAGTCATCACAAACCGAACATTTCATTCTATACACTGCCTCCAGGCCGTCAAAAATACAAAGCCACCATTTCTTCAAGCATGTAGAACTGTGACATTTTGCCCTTCTAGCATATACCAGTTATTATAGGGCACAAATTTGGAGGGAAGAATTATTTATTATGTCTGTATTTTACATACTGTATTCTCTAAATGCTGATAGAAGTGTCTGCAGTTGTTAGGTATAGTGCTGCTAATACTATTTTAATTGTGTATGCTGTATAAATACTTCAAATTAGCCTCATCTTGGATTACTGAAACATACTTTTGCTTAAAAGTCTTTTGTGTATTCAAATTGTTTCATCAAAGAAAAATCATCGGGGATTTCTTCTCACCCCTCTACTTCCTCTACCACTATTGGGAGAGTTTCCACTGTAATAAAAATAAATAACGAAGAAATAGTAGTGGAATAATGAATAATACCTGTGCAGCCCTGGGCTAATTGCAATATGTTATTATAGGTTGCTATACAATTAGAAGCATTTTATTTTAATAATGTTGCACATTTCTAAGAACTTAATGACTCTTATGGGTTATATAAAAGTATAGTATTTCTTTTTTCCTTTAATAAATTACTATTATTAAGAAACAGGGAGGCAAGCCTTTTCAATAATAGCAGTGCTATCTATCTATACCACATTCTTTAGTGCATTGTTGAGCATTTTGTTGAGTTTCACTCATTTCCCTACCCTGTACTCAAGAAAGATTTGCATCTGCTTCTGATCTGATGTTACATACTTCAGTCATCTCTGTTTGAGTCCAAGAGAAAAGATAAGCTAATGTTAGAAGGCAGGGAACCAGCTTAGAGAAAGTACTAATTGTCAGCAGGGCAAGGTGCTCCCATGGGGACTGTCAACATGGCCCTTGCCTGTAGGCATACCCATCACCTGCACCTTCTGGGGCTCTATTTTAGGAAAGACTTGCCAAAACCAAGAAAGTATAATTACATTCACCGCTATTTAGGGCTTGAGCTGAAATAACTGTTTTCATTTCCCATCCAAACACGACTATTAGTACCATAAAGTTTCCAATTTTTATTTCATCCAGCGTGGCTTATTCATTATTTTTAAAATCTGAATTCTTCAGTTAAAGCAAGGGAGATGGTTAAAGCTTTAAGTATATAATTTAACTGGGTTATAATTTGATGGAATAGATTATAATTTGAAAATGAAAGTCAAAAACTGTGACTGCTCATGATATTCAGTTTTCAAGTATTTTGCTTCCTGTGAATAAATACTTAGTCTCCACTATGAAGGTTGGAGAGCAGAGGTAAATATGTGTAATAATGATTTCAACAATAAGAAGAACACAAAATATCGACTTTGAAACAGATAAAGGTGGGAAGAAGTCTAAATTAAATTATGGTAAGAAAACTAGTTACTCGCAAGTAAATAGACAAATATTTTGCCTTCCTAGTCACAAAAATAAAACTAAATCCTAGAGCTAAGCTTAGCTCTTAGAGCTCATGTAATTCTGTTTTATTTATTTGAATAGCATGGAATTTATATCACATTTACTCTTTTTGTTTCTCTTTGGCCTTTCTGGCATTTGTTAAAAAAGTTTTGATTATCTGTGGAATATTCTGTCATCTTCTATCAAATTGATTTAAACACTCTTTGTAAAAATTAAAATAACAGGGCTGCACATTTAGCTCAGTGGTGCCACCGCCTGCCTTGCAAGTGCAAGGTCTTGAATTCCATCCCTGGTACCAAAAAAAGTAAAATTAAATTAAAATTAAATTTAAAATAGAAACTCTGTGTGGGCTTTATGAGATCATCTTTAATGCTCAGTAAATAGATCAGCAGGCATGTAGTAGAAGTGTCTAAAATATGCAAGTCAGTGATACACTATTACAAGTTATCACCAACTTGCATTCCAATTAGGCATAAGAATTAAGATCACTACTGATGACGCTGTTCAAAATCCTGAAGTTATAAATGCCTCTAACTACAGATAGGTGACAAATACTGGGTAGGTTTTGTTTTGTTTTGTGGTATTGAGGATCAGACACAGAGACCAGAGCATGGTAGACAAGTGTTCTACAACTGAGCTGCATCTCCAGATAGGGGTGGGGCTTTTTACACTTGGTAGCCAAGTGTATGAGAGGTGTAGAATTGAGTATTTTGCTGTAATGAAAAATTTTTAAATTATTAAATATTATAATTTTATAAATACTAAATATTGTATTGTAATTATTAAAGATTGTGATATAATTGGACTCTCAAGAAGGATAGATCTGTGCAGAGTTTGATGGCACAGCTTGATGGATGTCACTACTGCAATCTGGAAGATCTTGACAAGCTGGAGTAATAGCTTGAACCACCAAGATTACATTTACTATAACTAAACATAAATTCTGACCTTTCAGTTAACCATGCAAGTTTAAACACCTATACTTATTTCCACTCTTTCCCCAAGCTCCACTGCTATGACAGTTAAGGAATTTTTTAAAAAGCTATATTTCCAAGGTCAAATAGTATGAAAGACAAGGCCACAGCTGGTGAGAAATGGGAGCAAAGCTTTGGAAGCAGAAAAGCAGATGCAGGATTAGTAGTTGACTTGTTGCTAAAACGAACAGGCAGTAAAAATCAAAAGGAAGCAAGCTGATTTGTATCTCAGAATGCACCAAAGGCTCAGGAATTGCAGTCATCAGATACTTCTGAATGTAGTGGTGTAGGCCAGTACTGAAAACACAGGAATGATCAGCCTCCCATTCTCCTGTTTCGCTCCACTCAAACAGAAGAGTGTGTTTTTACTGTCTGGAATCAGATGAGGGTACAGTTGAGACGCTGCACAGGAATTGTGTATCAAAGGAAAGTTTACATGGTAAATGTAAGTTTCCTTTATTTCCTCCACTTCTAGAAATCTATCAATCTGGTTTTCATCCAGAAGAAAGAATATTAAAAGATCCTAGGGGGGCCGGGGATTTAGCTCAGTGGTTTCGCCCTCCTGCTGTGCAAGCACAAGCACCCAAGTTCGATCCCCGGTACCAAAAAAAAAAGATCATAGGGAAACTGACCTCACCTAGGAGTAATCTCAGAGAGACACTGACTTTTGAGAACTTTGAAATATGAAATGGCCAGGCCTCATCTGATCAGCCATCTGGGAAATCCATCAACTGCCTTGCCCATGCGCACTAACCTTCTAATTAGGGCTTAGTGCATCTTTCTTAATGTAGGCCTCTAGAGAAAGATGACTAGGCAAATTGAAGCCCAATTTTTCCAGCACCATTTATTAAAGAGGCTATCTTTCCTCCAGTGAGGGTGTTTGGCTCCTTTATCGAAGATGAGATGGCTGAGTGTGTCTGGCATTGTTTCTGCATCTTCTAATCTGTTCCACTGGTCCTCAGGTCTGTTTCTTTGCCAGTACCATGCTGTTTTTATCACAGTAGCTTTGTAGTATAGTTGCAGGTTGGGGATTGTGATACCCCCTGCCATGTCTCTGTTACCTAGAATTGCTTTTCATATTCTGGGCCTCTTCTTGTTCCAAATGAATTTTTGGATTGTTTCCCCAAGGTTCATGAAGTATGCTGCTGGGATCTCAATTGGAATTGCATTAAATCTATATAGTAGTTTTGGAAGTATGGCCATTTTCACTATATTAATCCTTCCTATCCAGGAGCAGGGGATGTCTGTCCATTTTCTGATATCATCTTCAATCTCTCTTTTCAGAGTGCCATAGTTTTCAGAGAAGAGGTCTTTGATTTCTTTCGTTAGGTTGATTCCTAGGTATTTCAGGTGCAACCACTGTGGAAATCAGTATGGAGATACCTCAAAGAATTAGGACTGGAAGTCCCATTTGACCCTGCTATTCCACTGCTGGGGATCTTCCCCAAAGAATTAAAAGAATCACACTACAGTGATATATGTGCACCCATGTTCACAGCAGCACAGTTTGTGATAGCTAAAACTTGGAAACAGCCCAAATGCCCATCAACTGGAGACTGGATAAAGAAAATGTGGGTTTTTTTTAATAAAATGGAGTAATACTCAGCCATAAAAAATGAGAAATTAGAGACATTTATAGGTAAGGGAATGCACATTGAGGCGATACTCTTAAGTGAAATAAACAGGACCCACATGTATAAATACCAAATAGTTTCTCTGGTGTGAGAAACTGAAAGTGTAAATAAGGACTAAAATGTATAATAGGTAATGTGAAATAGGAAGAAAAGGGGCAAAGGGGAAGGAAGTGGGAGGGCTAGGGGAAAGGATAGAAGGGAATGGGATTAATATGAGAAAATGGAAAAATAGGAACAAAATCTTTGTAAATAGGGAGAACTGGAGAGGTTGAAGGGAGGGTTGAGCAAGGGTGAAAAATAAGAACCAAGAGAGACTATGTAAAGGTGCAAATTTCCAATGATGAATGTCATTATACTGTATACCTAAAATGTACCAATGATTAGAATGAATAATAGATAATGCAAAATAGGAAGAAAAGGTCCAAAGGCATAGGGGTAGTGGGAGGGGCAGGGGAAAGAAAAGAAGGGAAAGGAAAAATGCTGAGAAATGGAAAAAATGGAAATAAAGTCTTTGTAAATAGGGAAGGGTGGAGGGGGTGAAGGGAGGGCTAGGAATGGGGAAAAAATAAGAACCAAGATGCATCATGTAAAGGTACAATTCCCAATGAGAAATGTAATTGTGTTATATATCTACAATGTACCAATAAAAGAATTTAATAAAGTGCAAAAAAAAAAAAGAAAGATGACTAGGCACTGGAAAAAATGTCAAAATAAATAGAACAGAAAAAGAAAAAAGTCAGAGTAATAAGACAAGACAGGAAACAGAAGAAACATTTAAATAGTGACTGATGTGCTTATAAAGGAAGGAAACATGTTTTTATCTAGGAAATGGGAAGGACTATAAAATAATCTATTTGGAGAGGAACAATTAGATACTTAGAAAAAGCTCTTGAAAGTTAAAAATGTGATAAAAGAAATAAATTCAAGAGAAAAGAAAGGACATAAAGAAAATCTCCCTGAAAGTAGGCAAAGGGCAAGGAAGAACAATGTGAGATTATTTTTCCAGACAAAAGAAGAATATGGAAGGGAAGAAATACAAAAACATACCATAAGAAAGACACTATAGATTTTGTCTAAGAATAATGGCAAAATTTCAGAATATATGAATTTCCAACTTAAAGTGTGATAAAATATTGAATCCTTTACTGTGAAATTTCTGAGAATCAGTGATAATAAAAAGATCTTAGGAACTGTCATACAAGAGGTTTTTTTTTTAAAAAAAAAACAAAAACCCAGGTTACAGTTAATATGTCAGGTATAAGAATGGCATCAGATTTCCTAACAGAGAATCTGGAAGTTAGAAGAAAATGAAGCAATGCTATCAAAACTTTAAAGGAAACTTATTTCTAATATATAGTTCTATATAGACAAAAGACCAAATTCAGAGCAGAATTAAGGCAATCCTAAACATGTCATGTCTCCAAAACTTCATCAGCATTTTAGAGGAAGCTGCTAGAGGATATCATCTATCAAAGTGCAGGAGTAAAATAAATAACAGAAACACATGAAGTTTAGGGAACTGGAGATTCAACATGAAGAAGAAGGTAATGCCCAGGCTGTTATGACAAAGAGAGCTCCCCAGTCTTCCATGGCACAGCAGGTTGAGAATGCAATCAGTTTGTATTGGAACAGGAATGTGAACAACTGTGGGATGAATAGTTCTACTGAGAGAGAGAGAGAGAGAGAGTAGGGGAGGGGAGGGGAAGGGAAGGGAAGGGAAGAGAACAGAAGAGGGGAGAGGAGAAAGAGAGAGAGAGGAGGGGAGGGGAGAGGAGGGGAGAAGAACCTAAAAGAGAACGGAACTTACACTTTCCAGTATTAATCAAAAAATAAGATTTGCATGTCAGATAAATAGAATGCTAAACAAACAACCTAAACCAGAGGCAAGTAAAAAAATGGACATGAAAAAAAAATTATCATTGCAATCATAAACTCACGGCCCAGTTATAAATGATACTTATAAAGCAAAAAAAGCATATGCTATTGATTAAAAAAATAATTGATAAAAACTGTGTTCAGTTGAAAAAAGCTGGAAAGACATTTCTCTTTCCCACACCAGTGACAGTATCACAATAAGAAGTGGTTTTCTTTGGTAATAGCCCTAGCAACTGTGACTGAAGGAGATGAATGATACCTGAGGCAGCCCAGAATTACTGGTGGAGCCAGATGGTTTTCTGGTCTGACAAAGGGACAGAAGAAAAACAGATCCCTCAGATGACATAGTCTTGCATCTCTCTAAGATGATGATAAATTAAAAGTAGGATATAATAAAGAGAGAAATTGGTAAAGTCAAACCCCAAAAGCATTCAATTTAATTCACTTGAGAGCATATTCTGTTCGGGAGAAATCAGACAATTGGGTTGATTTGGAAAGAGGTTGATTAATGTTATTTATAGAGCTAGTTAGTTTGATTTATAGCTATAAACTGAATCTGTCTGTAATCACTTATATCACTTGGGATAGTCTGAAATTGCTCATTGAATTTAATGGGCTGCCACCTTACCCATTCACTACTTAGGCCCATTGTGCTTGACTTTAAAACCCAAATGGTGTTTTTACAGGAAATAATGTCGGGTTTCTGTAAGACTTAGAAACTGAAGAGCTACTAAAAACATGAGTAGTGGTTAAAAACAGGAAATAGTCAAGGACTAGGAAGTACTCTTTTACACGTTTAATCATCAGAAGCCCATGACTGGTGTTTCCAGGGCTCAGTCTAACAGGAGGAACACACAGGCTGCCTCTTCTCACAGGACAGTTCAGCCTCCACTGAGATAACGGCTGCTTTCACTGAACCATACATTGGCCCCAGTTGCTACCAGCTACATAATGTAGATGAATAAAAGTGAAATCAGACTTTCACTACAACCACCATGGAGAGATTTTTATCTTCAGGCAGAGGTTCACAATCCATCTGAAACATCCCATCTCATTTCTAACACCCGACTGTCTTCAAGAGCCACTCTGGGTGATCCTTTACAAAAGGCAATGTTTCCTGCTTTTGTAAAAAAAAGAAAATGAAGAAGGTAATTTGATCAAAGTACATCTTTACTGTTTTCTGCCCTTAGAATATGAGTGAAATGACTACTGATTAGTTTCTATGAAATTCAGCACTGGGATGAAATCAAAATAAACCCACTTTATTGGTTTTTGCTGAAGTCTTTGTTTTAAAAGTTTCTATACTAAAGTTAAACAGCTGCCATCTTGGTTAACTGATTTCTGAACAGTGGCACAGGTTCTTCTTGTTATTGTGCACAGACATTATAGTTTGCATATATCATTTTGCAAAGAAACATTGCCATTTGGCAGGGAGGTCCTGATTTGTTTTTGCAAATAAATAGAGAAAATTCCCCTAATATGTAGACATAATTTTTCAATATCAGCCATTTTTAAATAATATCTTTATTGAGATTTAATTCATATACCATATAACTCACCCATTTAAATTGATCACTTCAGTGGTTTTAGTACATTACCAGAGTTGTGCAGCCACTATCACAGTCATATTTCATATGTTCTTCATGCCTTAAAAGAAACCCCAACTTACTAAACAGTCAAGAGTGGAAAGCTTTAGCAGTTTCTCTCTTAGGAACAGGGTGTGCGGAGAAGAGGTGAAGAGTGCTTAATTATTTAGATGTGGCAGCCAGATGCACTTCTCGGAGGTAGCCTGAGATTGCTCTCTGGTGCCCAAAGCAGTCTCCTGTACAGGTCCCACAAGATCACTCAGTGCTAATGGTAGGTAATGAGCACAAACATATTCCCTATGCCCCACGTTCTAAGTATTTCATGTACATAGCTCTTAAGCTACACAACAAAGCTGTAAGTTTAACTACAAACACTCTCCGTAATTTAGAGATGAAGCAGCTGAGGCTGAGCTTAAGCACCTAAGTACCTATGTCGTATTACTTAAATCCAGACCAGATATTTGGTACTTTCTGTAATGTGGAACTTCAAAGTCTTTTTCTTCAGCTCCCTCCAGAAATCAATCAGAATTCAAAACTTCCATACAAATAATTTGGGGCTATTTGAATATACATTCAATGTTCATTTTCATTCCTTTGATTATGAAAATATTTGTAAAATGAAGTTACATCTCTAATTTGTAACTACACTTTATACATGTATTACACATGCAGTGTGCTATATTTATGTATATGCCCTTCCAGACTTAGGCTATTTCCAAACTTTTGTGTGAAGGTCACTTGCAGAGAACTTGAAACACAATTGCCATAGGCTGAAAGTTTTCTGTAGTTGTGCAGTCCTCTAGCTAGTCTACAATACCCAATATGTACTTGAAAGTACAACCTTTTACCACTAGTTGTAGACCATTAGAGTCTAAGGGTATTCACTACCTTGTAGAATAAGATTTGCACTTGGGGAGATTCTAAATTCCAACAGAAGCTCCCTCTATCAGTCTATGCTGCTTTCTGCCCCCTCTAAACAGGATGGAAGTGGAGTGGGGCTCTGTCCCACCCACACCCCACCTCCCACCACCAGCTTAGCCACACTAGCACCTGTAGCACACCCCAAGCCCCCCAACCCCCACCTCTGGCCTCCTGGCTGCGCAGGTACCTGGTTCCACACTGCTGAGGCACAGGGGGTCATAAAAGACATTGTCCTGAGCTCCAGAAGATAGAGCAGAAGTGAACAACAGAAAGAGGGCCACTCTCAGGCTCCTTGATGAAAATTAAAGCCCACCAGAAAAGTGGAGAAAATCTCTGTAATAAAGGCACACTAGACCACCGTACTTGGTAAGTTGGAGGGATCATCACCTCCTATCAGAACCTGGACTATCTTAAGAGGAAGGACAACTGGAACCTGCAGGAGAACCTTGCAGAGTTCAACCCTGCAGGAGTATAGGAAGCTCAGCTTGAGACTTGCAGGCAGAAATTTGGCTGAATCTCACAGGTCTGCTACTGGCTTGCGACACTCATTGACTTATATCTGTGCACTGCTGTCCATGTTGTCTATTGTGATAGCAAAGACATACCCTGAAGGAGGCCCTTCATTTTTATTTTTTGTATGTTATTTTCAAAATTATTTTTTCTCTCTCTTATTTTTAATTTTTAATTTTTTTCTGCTCTTTTCAAATTTTTCTTTTCTTTTTCTCTTTTCTTTCTTTCTCTCACTCTCTCATTTTCTCACTGTCCCACATAGTTCTTCATCTCTCCTTTTGTTTCTATTCTGGCTCTAATTCAGATTTCTTCTTTGTTTTTCTTTTCTATTCTTTTTCCTTCTCTCTATTGTCATTA
>NW_004624730.1:31225723-31241441 GCF_000247695.1 Heterocephalus glaber
CTAATGAAAGCATACACAGCAGACTGAGCCAATCTGAAGACAGAATATCAGCTATAGAAGACAGGATGGTGGTCAGTGACTATGAAAAGAGAGATCTCTTAAAAATAGTAAGGGACTATGAGAAATCAATCCAACAGCTCCTAGATGATCCAAAGAAGAATAATATAAGACTGATTTGAGTCCATGAAAAAGCAGGAGAAAGTACGAATGACTTAAAAAATATTGTTCACAGAATTAATGACAGAAAACTTCCCAAACAGAGCAAAAGAATACACATAAGTGAGGTATACAGGATACACATAAGTGAGGTATATAGGACTCCAACTAGCCATGATAAAGAGGATGGAAGTCCCATACCGTATGTTTCTATGCTTAAAGATTTCAGAAAGAAATGAGGGTAATCGCTCCAGGCTCTTAATCTCTACAATGAGAGAAGACAAAATCTCAAAGGAAGAGCAGTAAGATACTGCCTGTGGTTCTAACATCAGTACTGTGAGATTCAGGCAGCAACCACACACATGTGGGTGTGGAGGCACAGACCTGGAGAGTGGGCTGAGCAAGGAAGAGGCTCATGAAGTACTTACACCCTTTCTCCTTAAGGAAAGAGAGTGCTTGTGAATGTAGAACATGTTGAGTGAAAACACAATGTGAATTTTTTCAAAGGACAAATATTTTTTATTTTTAGATAAAGCATCTTTGGATTTTATTGAAAGGACCAAAGAATTTCTAGAATATTAGAACTTAAATTTATACATGAGAACTGTCTAAACTTTGAACCATAGGTTTAGAGTCAATTATACAGGAGGCAGAATAAAGTAGAGGGTAAGAGCATGCATGGACTTAGAGCCAGACTTTCTAGGTTTTAATCTCAGGTCTGTCCCTCTGAAACACTTATTAAACAGATTTTTTTTAAAAAAGGAGCTCAGGACCTTTCTATTTGTGTGTGTGTACTAATATTTTATGTTTTCACATGCATAAATACAAACTGTTTTATATATACATATGCAGGCACACATATAAATAGTGAAAAGGGCAGTGAGATAAAGTAACTTTCATCTTACATAATAATGCTCTATTATTTAAATCATTTTATAATAAATATTTGTTACTTGTTATCAAAATAAAAGACATTAGATATTTTATAAAAACGTTTTTGAGTCAAAAATTATTTGTAAATCTAAGCACATTAATTTATTCCCTCCTAGGCAAAAGCACACATACTATGAATTCTATGAATGCCATTAAATTCCTTTTTCATCACTTCAGGACTACTATTAGATGATGTATGTGTGCATGTCTGTAAACTTCAAATTGTTCAATTCCAATGAATCAGAATACAGACATTAAATATGAAGTTGAATGGATCATGGTGATGATCTACATACCTTATTTCCTCTTTGAATTTTGGGAGACATGTTGTTTTCTTATTTTACCACCTTTTACAGGACTTAGGAGTCCTTTGAAAAGCACAGCCTGTCAATACCTGTTTTTTGAGTTAAATGTTCTAAATAAAAGAACAGAAGCACAACTGAAGGAGAGAAACATTAATTACTGTGGAGGTGATAGTTACATCATCAAGCGGCATGTGGCATTTAGTAGATCAATCGTACAAAGCTGGAAAGGACTTTGAAAAGTGGAAAAATAAGAAAGTATGTTTCAGGGAGAGGAAGCAGTATAAGCAAAGACACATAAGTCAGAAATTAGACCCTATCAGGGGACAATTGGAAAGTTTATTCAGCTGGACATAAAGTCCAAGAGGAAGAATAGGAATAGATGGAATGAATAATAGCAATATGTGATTGAAAACTGAAGGGATAGCTTTTCATTTAAAAAATTATAGCTAGTAACATTGCCTGTGAACTTTGTATTAGACTCAAAAGCATTTATATACAAATGTATTTAAATGCACATTGCATTCTTTCCATTCATAGAGAAACACCTTTCCTCATTAACAGCCATGGAGCAAACAATTGTGATTTTTTCCTAAATATACCCAAGTCAGGATCAAAGACCAGAAGCTCTGGGTCTCTGCCTGACAAAACGATCTAGAGGATAGCTCTTACTATTTCAACATGAAAGATAATCTGTTTTACAGTACCATATATAGGGAGATGGGCAACATAAAGACCCAAAGAGTATTCAAGTGTAAGCATTTAAAAATACATATATTTCTTTAAACACAGAAAAAATACTTCCCCATTGCCCCCTAAGCAAATAGGGTGACATTTAAAGTAGTAGGGCTTGCAGTTTGTGGGCTAGAAGGGAAATAAATTGGACAAAGTATAGTGCTAAAGGATTTCCATTATGTCCTGAAAGACTGGAGGGATCTGAAGATATACATAATCATTTGGATATTTGAAATATAAATACATTTCTTATGTATTTGTTAATTCCTGGGATTATTCTTGTACAACTCTCCAAAGGCCTAAAAAGGCCAATGGATGTATCGTTAGAAAAACGTGGCTAATTTCTTTTCTGGTTAGTAATTTTTCTCCTTTGTGCTTTCAGTTTGATCATAGCTATAACATTTTTCATGTTAAAATTTGGGCTTTGAAAAATGAAGTATGATTTTTATTAAAATTGCCCCCTGGAGGTGGTAATTGAGGAAGAAAGTATAGCATTTGGACTTAGTAAACACAGGTATGTATATTTTTTCTTTAAATATTGACCATGAAAGACAATGAATTAAAATATTTAAAAGCATTTAGACCTTTCTGAAGATAATCATTGCAAATCTCTATCACTTTATAAGATTTTTTATTTATTAGATAATTATAATTCTGTATATATTTCAACAGTTTTATTTTGTAATTTTATGTATTTTCCCAACTATACAACTAGAAATGTAAGCTTCCTGTGTGAAGTCATCATAATGAAATTCACATTTCAGGAAGTCAGTTTATTATCAGCCTATCCAGATGTTTTTTAAACTTGTTTGAGGCTGCCCGCACCTAACTTGCTTCCTTTAAGGACACAGGTCTTTTTCATTCTCTTGATGACCATTCTCAAGTTTAGAGCTCTGTTTCAACAACTTATTCATTTTCCTAAAATAATTGGGAAATGCGCATCTGTGTACTTTTCTCTTATCTTCGGAAAAGTGTGTCACTGCAGCTTCCTTGGGTAGAAATATCCTTCATGCAAAAAGGAAATGTATCGTTCATTTGAAATTATGAAAAGCCCCAACACAACCTGGAAGTATCTCACAATAAATTTTCTAACAATGTCACTGTGGTAAGGAATTTATTAGTGTTTTTTATGACCTCTCATTTAAGGTCTCACCTGATTTTTCTTGTGCTTCCTCTTGACAAATAGGACTATTCCACATGTTCAGTGGGGAATGTTGTGACTCCATACGATTTGTGCTTGTTAAATTTGCCAAATATTAAATGATTTGCAACTACAGAGAATGAATACAAGCCACCAGTCAGAAGATGGCCAGCTTTGTCACCAACGTTAGGACTTGGAAGTTTTTGGACTTTGGCTATGTGCTGTAGAAAGGCATGGATTATTTGTGAGAAGGGCAATATGTTGATATCTGTGTTCTAAACTGGTAGGCATATTTACAGCATACAGAGCAGAATGGATGATGATGAGACTGGAGAAAAGGAGGAGTTAAAAGAATGTTGGAAAACAACAGAGATTACAGTGGTTGAAATTAGACAAATGGTAGTGGGAATAGAGGAGAAGAGACCATCGTGGTATTTGTGTCATTAACACAGCTAATCAAATGATCAGAGAAAGAACATTTATCACTTCATTGTCACTTATTATAATATCTTCATGTGGTACTCCAAAGTAAGGACTCTGGGAAAGTTCAGCTGGGCTGTCAACTTCATTGGCTTGGTAGCTGCCCCAGGGATTAGTAAAACACACTTTTGAGTGTGTCTGGGTGGGTCATGGAGGTGTGACTTTGGAATCTATATCTGGTCCCTTGTCCCTCTTCTCTGGGTCCATTTCCCTGCTCTTCTCCCCAGCCACCATCAACTTAGCATTTTTTCTGTCATGTTCTTCTGCCATGGGATTTCTGCCTTGGAGCCAGTTAAACATAGACTGAATCCCCTAGAACTGTAAACCACATGAAACCTCTCCTATTTTAAATTGTGTCTATCCAGCAACAAGAAATCTGAGTAATACGGGCTCCTTGGACAATCAATCTTCTCTGTGTTTCTTTGACTGAAGAGGAGGGATTGGAAAGAGATAGAAGATAGACAAAGACATCTCTGTTTTCTCACCTGTTTTCCCATTTAAGGACTCCTTCATTATTATCTTCATTTAGAGTTTTCCTTTTATCATAGTTCTGACTTTCAGGAAATATTCAAATAGAGAAGGAGGGATGAGGTGGGGAAGCTGAGCAGGATAATTAGGAAAAGGAAGATTTGAGAGCTTCGGAGACAACAGAATTGTGCTCTGGATACAGAAGATCAGTGGTAAGAGGCCTCTCTACCACTTACCACCTGCGTGACCTTGAACAAGCCATTTAATATTACAGAGCCTCAGCACTAGCATGTGTGGCAAGAAGATAAGGCCAAATAACACCTGTTAGGCCTGTCTACAAGACCTGAAAAGGAATGTAAGGAACTCAAAGGTCTGAAAAATCTCCTCAAAAGAGCTATACGAATGTAAGGAATTATAATTTAAGATCACAAATGTTGATATAGTGGGTATTTAGTTTAATGGAGAGGAGAGAAACAGTTTCTGTTCTCAAAAACACATTTATTTTATAAAGACATTCACATATGTCACAGCATGCATAATTCACCAGAGGCATGAAAGGGGAGAGCTAAATCCAAACACTTAATTTAAATGTGCTGACTTGCCTACATGCTCTTGTGGACAAACACAGAATCTGGATCCAAAATATAATGAGCTTAATATTTGATGATATAGTTAGACTGGGAGCTCCTTCAGGAGTTCCTTATACAGCATTAGGAGACTTGAGTTCCCACTTTTTCAACAGTGAGATGAAGATAACAATTCTTATCTCACAATCACTGTATAAACTAATGTAGATAATAATAGTACAATGCTTACAGAAATGTAGGGCTCTACAAGTGTTATTTTGTCTTGCCCAATTTTCTTTTTTCTTTTTTTCTTTTTTGGTACCAGGAATTGAACTCAGGACCTTGCATTTATGAGGCAGGCAGCAGAAACACTGAGCTAAATACCCAGCCCTCCAATTTATTAATTGATGTCCTAGGCACAATTCTAGGATTTCACGCAATGGAAGTTCAGAATGACCAGCTCTCTTCCTCATAGAGCCTGTAGTGTAAGCTGGGGAAGGAAACATACCAGTAAATAAGAAACTAACAGACTCTAATGAATTCTATGAAGGACTCTAAATAGTGTAACAGAATCATTAATGATGGTGAGTGGTGGAGGAATTAGAGAAGGTCTAAGGGTATGACATTAAGTTGAGATTTAAAGGTTGAGGGGAAGCCATTGATCAAAAAGAGAAGAAGGGGTTTTACCATTTTATCTTCACACACTCAGTATAATCATTATTTACCACAAACATGCACTAAAAAAAGTTTGAAAAGATAACATGGTAAGCAGACATACACAAAAGAAAACAGACAGGAAGCTAATATTTTGGACAGAAGAACCATCAAGTGCAAAGAACATAGCAAAGCAAAAAGTTAGGCATGCTTGAGTGTCTTAGTTACTTTTCTCTTTGCTGAGACAAAATACTAGACACCCAAAGTTAAAGAAGGAAAGGTTTATTGTACCTTACAGTTTGTAGAGATTTCAGTTCATAGTTGGCTGGCTCCAAGACAGAGTGACATGCCAGGAAAGAAACTGTTTGGCAGGCAGAAGGCAGCAAGGCAGTAAGGAGTGAAGTAGCAAAGCAGAAAGCAGCAAGTGACCACGGCAGCCCTCTTTCTGTCCTTTATATTATATTCAGCCTACACAACCTTGATGGGTCAGCACTTTCATGCAGGTTGGGCCTTTCCATTATCCACACTCAGAACTATACAAATCGATCAATGGAATAATATTTTTCATTAAGTTTATTGTTATATTTTAGGTATACAATACAGTTACATTCATCATTGGGATCTTGTACCTTTACATGATGTATCTGGGTTCTTATTTTTTCCCATTCCCCTGCCCTCCCTTCACCCCCACCATTCCTCCCTATTTTCAAAGACTTTGTTTTCATTTTTTTCTTTTTCTCACATTTTTTCTTTTCCCTTCCTTCCTTTACCCTACCCCTCCCACTTCCCCTACTCCTTTAGACCTTTTCTTCCTATTTCAAACTCTCAATTATACATTTTGAACCTTATTTACACTTTTAGTTTTTCACATCAGAGAAACTATTCAGTATATACACATGTGTGTCCTATTTATTTCACTTAAGAGTATGGCCTCAATAGGCATCCATTTAGCAATATTTGTCTCTACTTTCTCTTTCTTTATGGCTGAGTAGTACTCTATTTTATAGAAAAACTACATCTTCTTCATCCAGTCTCCAGTTGATGGGCAATTGGGCTGTTTCCAAGTTTTAGCTATTACAAATTTTGCTGCCATAAACATGGGTGTGCATATATTGCTGTGGTATGATTCTTTTAATGCTTTTGGGAAGATATCCAGCAGGTGAATAGCTGGGTCAAATGGGACCTCTAATCCTAGTTTTTTGAGGTATCTCCATATTGATTTCCACAGTGTTTGCACCAGTCTCCACTCCCACCAAAAATGGAGAAGGGTTCCTTTCTCTCCACAACCCTACCAGCATTTGTTATTGGTTGATTTCTTGATAGCAGCCATTCTTTCTGAGGTGAGGTGGAATCTCAGTGTTGTTTTCATCTGAATTTCTCAAAAGACCAGTCATGCTGAACGTTTTTTCATATATTCATTTGCTGCTTTTACTTCTTTGTTTGAGAAATGTCTGTTCATTAAGGTGCTCATTTTTGAATTGGGTCTTTATATTTGGGGGGTCTGATTTTTTAAAGCTCTTTATATATTCTAGATAGTAAACCTTTGTCTGAGGAACAGCTGGTAAAATGTTTTCCCACATTGTAGGTTGTCTCTTAACTCTGTTGGTGATTTCTCTTGCAGTGCAGAAGCTTTTTAATAAGATGAGATTCCAGTTGTTGATTCTTTACGCTAGTTCCTGTGCTACTGAGCATTTGTTCATAAAGTCTTTTCCTATGCAAAAGTCTTTGAGAGTTCTACCTAACTTGTCTTCCAGAAATTTTAGTGCTTCTGTTTTAATATTTAGATCTTTAATTCATTTTTATTTTAATTTAGTGCATGGTGAAAGATATGGGTCTAGATTTAATCTTTGGCAAGTTGAAATTCAGCTTTTCCAACACCATTTCTTAAATAGGCTATCTTTCCTCCAGTGAGGATGGTTAGCTCCTTTGTCAAAGATGAGGGAGCTGAGTCTGTCTTGAGTTGTTTCTGCATCTTCTAATCTATACCACTGATCCTCGGGTCCGTTTCTTTGCCAATACCATGCCGTTTTTATCACAGAGGCTTTATTTATTTATTTTTTCATAGTTTCTTTGTAGTATAGTTTCAAGTTTGGGATTGTGATACCCCCTATCTCAATGGACTAATTTAATAAGCACACACCATTGATCCCAACATCACACACTCTATATCTAGCCACCTCTGAAAAAGTCCCACCTATGACTGCATGAGCCACGGGGGAAACATCTCAACACAAGACATAACATTAAGGTACTGAAAGGGAGCTGGAAAGCAGCAGGTGAGGGGGTAGCCAGAGATAAAGCTGAAGAGAAGTGGTGGCCAGATCACATGGAAATTGGGAAGTAGTGATGAGAGTCAGCATTTCTTTCTAAGTTCAGTGGGAAAACACTGCAAGATTGTAAATAACTGATGCAATCTGAAATAATATGCCTCACATTGTGTCTTGTTTATAATGAGTATCCAAGAAAGGAATATCATATTTGAGTTCTGTATGTTTTACATTTAAGCTGAGCATTATTTTACAGATGTAGCTGACTGATGCGAGGAAATGCAATCAAGAAATACTATTCACCATATTTATATAATTTACATTTTTTGCTGAATGAATTTTACTAATTATGAGATTCACACAGGGACCAGGTCTGATGTACTGAATGAACTATTTTAATCAGTCAGGTACAAATCTTCCAAATAATTTCTATACTATTTAAAAGCCTAGCACAAAATCAGAATTAAAAGAAATATCTCTTTGCTGCCACAAGTAATATTTTAGGATTTTTCTTCTTTCCCTGCAACCAATTTTTCTACTTAAAAATATGAGAAAGAAGATGAAAAGGAAGTGGTTAGTTTTTCCATTGACCTGCCATCACAATAGTGGCCAATATTGAGGCAATTATTTTGCCTGCCCAATGAGTTATCAAGCCAATTGGAAAAGGAAAAGAACATATGTCCTACTTTTCTACCTCTCCATTGATTCAGTTTTCACGATGTGCAGTGCTTTCCTTCAGGTCCAGCACCATAATCCCTGGGCCCATGACATGCTTTTATTTGGCTGGAGGAGACTACTCTCTATTTTTGTAAGACAACCTACTGCTCAGCCTATTTCTTCCTTATATCCATTCCTCTTGCCTCATTTGTTTCTATTTCCTTTTTTTCTCCCCTAGAGTGTCAAAGAACATAAAATTTCAGATGAAATCTTGTTAGGACAAAGTTTTCACGTTGTGAAATGGCTCTTCCTATGGTTTTAACTAATTGTTTGTGGATAAACTCTCGGCAGTGGGTTATGATTTTTTACTTTAAAAGCCAGTGGGAAAAACAATGTTTGGAAGGTAAAATTCTCCAGCACTAGGATCATGGAGCAATGGAAAAATCAGCAAATTGAAGCATCAAGTGGCATAGGTTCCATCATCATTTAAAGCTTGGACCATGAAACCATTTTATGATGTTACAGTGGGCACATAAAATTATAAACAGTGACTACAACAAAGATGATAGGGCAAAGGACTTTTCTTTTTGAATGGAACAGGAATCTGAAAGCTGGTAAAATTTCATACCAGGAATAGTTGTAAAGTGGAAAAAGAGTTATAGCCATTGAAAGTAAAATTCCTAAGACTTTGTAGGTGCTTGATAAATACCAAGTAAAGCAGCATTATTTTACCATTTATAAAAATATTTGTCATGCATCATCACATTTGATTTTCACAGCTCACACTTAGGGAAAATTCAAATACTCTCATGGTCAAATCAGTAGAAAAAGTTTGCATATTAGAGCACATACTTTGCAGTCAGACCAATATGTAACACTGCTACCTACTACTTCTGTGACCTTGAGTAAGTGATTTCACCTCTGAAACCCCAAGTATCCTAGAACATACTGAGCATGAGGACTAACTGAGGTGCATGTAGAAGACTCACTATGTTTTCTAGTAAAAAATAACCACATAAATATCTTTTTGTTATTATACTAATAAAACAGATTGGAATTATAAACATGACTTCACATTCAATAATCTAAGTCTTTGAAACGTTGGAATATGTTATAAACTGCCCTTTTCTCATACGCAGATGTTAAATAACATTTCCCCTTCACTTCAAGATAGTCATATAAGGCTGTGGCAGCCACATTTTTGTTTTTTGCCCTTGCACTAGTAAATCTAGGCTCCTTACCCTCGTCAGTCATCTCTGCTGAAATATTTCTATTGGGGGAGTTAGATTTACACAGGGTAAGACAGTTTTAGATAAGAGTTCCTACACAACCATCCTGAGGCTTCCTACCAGAGACAAGATTTCATTCTCAGATACGACCCTTTTCCCATTCTCTAAACTTTCTCCTTCAATTTTTCCAGCAAGCTCTTCTGTGTATGTTAGCAGCATACATTCCACATTCCAAGATTCAAACAATCCTTCTCCAGAGACCACACAAAACATAGTGACAGGTTTAATGCATTCACAGAAGTATTGTTCTTTTGTCTATACATTAAATAACACAATGAAAGCAACATTTAGAAAATACTGTCTTAGTAGAGGCCTGATTATCTAGCTTCTCTTGATCAGCATACCTGGTAGAATGGTGATCTCATCCTCACATGCATGGATGAGATGAAAATGATTAGCAGCTGACCTCCTTGACCAAGTTCTATCAGTTTGGAGTGGTCTATACTGCTGCTCTTTGTGTGACAGCTTTCCTACTTCATTCATTTAGATAATCTGCTCTGACTATAAAGGCACTGGATTTGCAATCTTTTATGCTATACACCCCAAGATTTCACTACTATACACTTCTCTATTAATTTTTCACTGTGCTGTTTTTTTAAGGATTTAAGAGCAAGAGTCCTCACTAATTTAAAAAAATTCCTATGTTCATGGCTACCATGAAGATACTTATCTGACATGAAAATGAAGACACTCAGTGAACTGCCCATGTACTCTGATGCAACCCTTCCATTCCTTACCTGTCCTGTCTTTTAAGGGAATAGCCCTACAGAGCCCTGAATTACTCAAGCCATTATCCAGTTTTGATCATTGATCATTAAAGTAAGTGTGGAAACACTAAACATTGGTACAGTTCAACATCAGTTTCTGAACTACCCTCACCAGCTTCTTATCATTTGAAGTTTAAAAGTTGCTCCATCATCTTAACCTTGCTGTCCATCTCCCAGTCACTTTACCACCGGCATCCTTCATTTAATAGGTGAAATTTCCCATCTTAGTACTTTGTAAAATCCTTAACTCTTTATGTCAAATGCATAACTTTCATTTCTCAATATCAACAATAAAGCTTTTTTTTTATTTTAGTGAAATTTAATACTTACAATCTACTTCTTAAAAAATAACATGTAGAGTCTTAGGAGGAAAGCCAAACAACATAAAACCTAAAGACAAGTAAGATAAAGGAAGCAAATATACTATTTGAAAAATGAAGGTGAAAGTAATCATATTTTAAAATCTGGATAAACAAAAACCATCACAGGTTAGCATATGACTTAAATGAGTTTCTTGGCAAGAAAGGAGATAGGGAAACATGTTCCTCATTCAATGTCTGCATTATTTCACTAATTTCCTAGAAGATTTCCTTGCTTGCTCTGTCATGTCATCATTTAAAAAAATAAATATTTTAATAAATTTAGTCTCTTCCTTATCCAGGACTTTTTTGGGGGGTGGGGGTACTGGGGATTGAACCTGGGACCTTGTACTTGTGAGGCAGGTGCCAGAACCACTGAGCTAAATCCCTGGCCCACCCCTGACTTTCAAATGGTTCTATTCATACATGTGCATGCCAAATGGGTAAAATGATGTCCAGCAGAAGTGATAGGCTCATGATGCAGAATCCATCCAGACCATCTCTCATTTTATGCACTCCAACATGCATGTGTCTTCCTGCTTGCATTCTGTGGCTCCATCTCTAGCTGGCTTACACTATTCACTCAGTCTGGTGTGCCTTGTTCAAACACAGTGCAGTGTAGCTAAAGTCCTGATTTGAACCCAAACTGTGTCCTCAACCAGAAGGTGTCTAGACATGTCTGAGACTATTTGGCCAACAGATGACATGAATGAAGAGTCCCTGAGTACTCTTCTCTGGCTAAAGAATGTTGCTCTCCAATTAGGGAAGGGCTTCGCATCTGCCCATTGCCTAGTCTCTCTTGTGCAGTCTTTTCATGCTCTTTCCACGCCAAGACTTCATTTACCCACTGACATTAAGTCTATACTTCTAAATATCAGCTTAAATTTTATTAATCATTTCCCTGTTTTTATTACTCAACATCACTGTCAGGCATGCATCCATTGTTGTTTGAGAGTTGTTGGATGTGTGTGTCCATGTGTTTATGTGTGTGTGTGTGTGTGTGTGTGTGTATCACTTAGAGAACAATATGAGACAAAAAGTAATTGAATGAGGTAGTTAATCAAGAGCATGATTTACCATAGATGTTTCAAGGCAACAATGAAATTTGAAGAATCTAGAAAGATGAACAGGATTATAATAAGCAGGGAGGAGAATAGAAGAGGTTTCCTTATTTCACTTCGGTGCAGATCCAATCAATGCATCTGCATTCTTAGCAGCCCATCACAAAACACAAGTTACTCACACAGCCATTATTTTGTTCATAATGTTCCTTTTACCTTCTTTCCTATGTAATGAAACTCTGCCAACCTTCAAACTCTCATTGAAAAAAAATCTCTTACTAGCCCTTTGCCCCCCAGACCAAATGTAATCACTATTCTCTCAAAATTCTTAGAAATATATTTATTCTTCAACTCTAACACATAACATATTATTACTGGTTAGCAAAATTCTTGTCTTTCCTATGTAATTGTGGGCTCCTTAAGCTACTTATTTTGGTTTACTTGAACTCAACATCTAGCTCACACCCTGGCTTTTAATAGAGGCTTGGAGAATGTTGATAAAAACCCAGTGTAACTGTCTGACAAAATACCCAGGCATCAATTCATGAACAATGTTCTGGGTGCTCCAGCTGGATGGACAATATATAAATTATCTATTAAAAGTTATCCCCAATTTCAGTAGCTTCAAACAACAAACTCAGAGTTTATTTCTAGGAATTAGGAGCACAGGCCTGACTCCACAGTGGTCCTCTGACTTGAGGTCTTGGCCAAGACTACCACCGTCTCTAGGCATTTATGGAGAGGTCTGCTTCTAGGATTTTTCATTTTGTTGGCAGAGGAAACATCCAATAGAGGACTTGATGCATAATCAGGAAGAGCTGGAAACACTTCTGGAGAGATGGGTTGGAACCCAATCAAAAGAGGACTATGATTGAAAGCCATGCTAAGGAATCTGGACTTTACACATACTATCATGGAATCTTCAACACCAGGATCATATAACGAAGGTCGTACAGTAAAATGTGATTCTGACTGTTTGAAGTAAATTTATTTAGTTGGAGGGGGTGACTTACAGCGGGAAAACTAGTTAAAGGGCAATTAACCCAAGGGATAAGGTCTTGCTTAGTAGTTTTATTTTTTCATTCATTCAATAAATATTCACTTTGCTTCTATCCTTCAAAATTGTTTTAAGTAAAACACATAAGAAGAAACTAGTAGAAATTATTTAAGTATAGATAACATTATTTTAAAATAAATTTTGTTGCATATATTTCATGTTTATAATTTGGAGATATACCTATAGACAGTAAAATGGCTATTATAGTAAGCAAATTAACATATTGCCTTCTTGTTACTCTTTTGTAACAAAAGCACAAAAAATCTAATGAAAAAATTTAATGAAATATAAATAAAGTCTCAATAAAATATAAATATAGGCATTCTAATAAATAGCTATAAGCTATCTTGCATGTATAAAAAGGTACCTTTAGGAAGAGATCTTTAAAAAGAAGAGTTGTATAAAGAAAATTGGAGTATGAGGAAACATGATTTCTAAGTGCAACTTATCATCCTAGATTTGGTCCTAGGACAGATAAGAAATTAGCGAAACAGTAGGAAAGTCAAACTGCCATGGTTCAGATAAGTGTCCTCCAAAGGTCTATGTGTTATTTGTAGAGACTAAAAGGGAAAAGTAGAAGAGGGACTACTATTAGCGAAGTGAACATAGGGATGGTGAAGGGAAAGACAGGAAACAGAGAGGGAGAAAGAGAGTAGAAGGGAAGATGGATAGACCAAAGCACAATAGATACATGTATGGAAATGTCACAGTAAAACACATTAATTTTTACCATTAATATGTGTTAATAATTGTAATAAATAAGTAAATAGATTCACATATCAAAGGTTTGGTCCCCAGGATTCCATTATTGGAAGTTGGTGGGACCATTAAGAAGGAGTCCTTAAACCATTATGGATGTGCGCTTGGACTGTGGCATACAAGTCTGTCTCTTTCAGCTTCCTGGTTAATGATATAACAGTTTGTTCATCATACCCTCCCTTTGTGATGTGCCACCCTTGTCAGAAGCTCAAAGGCTGCTGAGGCCAGCTCATCTTGGACTGGGATCTTTCAAATCTTGAGCTAAATAATCTTTTTGTTTTTATAAAGTTAAGTGATTCAGGTAATTTGTAGCGAGGGACAGCTAACTAACATAACCAAGCAAACTTTAACATTTAGTTAATAATATTGTGCCAGTGTTAATTCCTTAATTTTCATGAACATATTGAATATAAAATTTTAACATTATGGATATGTGGTTGAAGGGTATAGAGAAAATATCTGTACTCTTGAAACCCTTCTGTATATCTATGTTTCTTTCAAAATAAAATCCCTAAAAATAAAGTAAAACAGGAGGAAAATAATATATAACACTCATACATATAGCTGACAATTCCACAAGAAATGTGATGTGGCTGCTGTTATAAATCACTGGTCTTGTTGTACTGAGGAAACAACTGAAAATCAAGCTCTGTGGGTGGTTGTTGATGAAAAATTTTCCAGGCTCCAAACAGCTGTAGCAGGATCTTCCTAAAGAAACAGCGCTCACCAAATTCTCATGAGGTTTTTATGCTGACAAAAATAAATCAAGCAATTCTCCTTGAGAAAAAATCTTAAATTCTGTATTAATCTGGTAGTATCCTTATGGTTTTTGTCTAGGAATTCATTGTGCATGTTTAAAGGGAAAGTAGAATTGATTACATGATGACCTGGAACACAGAAGAGAGTTTATATTTTTCTACTAAAATTTAGGAAGAGGCAGAAAGAAAAATTTTATATTCTTTTCAGTACAGAAGAAAGCTCCTTAATAGGTCTTTGTTTTTTCTTTTCATATAGAATGGTTTGGCCCATATGTCCAAAAGTAATTGCATCTTTTACCTATCCCTTAATTGAATGAAGATTTTAACAGGATTTTCTGGAAAGTAATTCCAACAAGCTTCTACA
Source organism: Heterocephalus glaber (assembly GCF_000247695.1). Next base: position 31,240,497 of record NW_004624730.1, read on the forward strand.
GTAGTAGGCTTAATCTAGAACATAGAGTTTGCTCAGTAAATGTTCTTTAATTTACATTTTTTTCCTAGCTGTTGAATGCTTTACCAGGAATAGTTAGATCCTGAAAGAATATGATACAGGAAGGAGAATTATTTTAGATTGAGGCAATCTACTTTTAACTTCAGATATGCCAGCAAATCTTCAAAGAGCTGTGCTGCAATCCTTCACCTGCTGGGCAAAGCTTCTTGGGGTATAGTGACTGTTTCCAGCCTCTTTTGTCCCTCTCCAAAGACTAACCCAATGAATTAAAAGACAAGTAAATAAATTCTCAATCAATACAGCAGGAAATTTAAGAGATAATGAGTCCAAAATTATACTAAATCATTCATCTAGTGTTTTTAAAATCTATGATATGTATTATACAAAGGCTGTTGGTATCAATTAACCATCAACTTCAACCAACTATTCTGTTTAGCATTGAGAAAGCCAGTGTACTTTAAAAAGTACATATTTTCTGGTCGTGCGAACATGCTGAATCAGCCCGTGCCCCAGCAACAATCCACTGGACACCCCCCCTCCCCGACTCCTCTGTATAGCCACCTGGTTCCACACTACAAAGATGCAGAGGACACTGGACCACCAGACTACTGTACTGAGTCCCGCCACTCCCGGCCCAGAGGTAGGGGCTTCTGAGCCACAGTCGCACTGTTCCTGGTCCAGAAGAAGGGGCTTCCTGGCCACCATCCCTCCCATTGCTCCCAGCCCAGAGGAAAGGGCTTTTGGGCCACCATCCCTACCACCGCTCCCGGCCCCTGTCCCACCTCTCACAGCTCAGAGGAGGTAATCCGTGCAGGTGCCAACAGCCCCTCCCCCCAGTCGAAATGAGAAAACATATAAATAAGTCTCAAAACCAGACTTCCAGATCACCTACAGCAACCCCAAAGGGAAATGAGATGGAACACCCTG
>NW_004624730.1:31243971-31260194 GCF_000247695.1 Heterocephalus glaber
AAGAACCAAGATGCATTATGTAAAGGTACAATTCCCAATGAGAAATGTAATTGTGTTGTGTACCTACAATGTACCAATAAAAGAATTTAATTTAAAAAAATGAAATAAAAAGTACATATTTTCTCAAAATGACTGCTGTGAACTACATTGTACCCCCATTCATATATTGAATCTCTGTTGCCAATGTGATAGAGCCTTTGAGAGGTGACTAGGTTTTAGAAGAAGTCAGAAAGGTAGGAGCCTTCATAAAAGGATTAGTGTGTTCACATGCAGAGAAAAAAGAGAGCTCTCTTCTTTCTTCTCTTTGTCCTCCACCCCATACTCCAGGAAAGGATACAGTAAGAAGATGACTCTCTCTGAGTAAGAAAGAAAGTCCTCAGCAAGAAACCAAATCAGCCTGGACCTTGATCTTAGACTTTGTAGCCTCCATATCTGTTGTTCAGGCCACTCAATCTACAATATTTTGCTATAGCAGCAAAGGTGACAAAAAAAATCACAAATAAGAAAATATGAATTTAATAAATTTGTAAGTTATGAGGTATAACATACTTTAATCAGAAAACAGTAGAAATAGTAAAAAAGTGGGATGACCAAGGAATAGACTTTGGAGAATTTGGCTTGGATCTGATTCTTCTAGGACTTTGTTAATCCCTTTCAACTGGACCCACTAACATCTTCCACTGGTGACCTCAGTCCTCCCATTCTCATGTCCACCCTAACCATGCTGAAGCCTTGCCAACCAGGAGGGCCCACATGAGCTCTGCTAATTTATACCTAGTATCTGGCAGAGAAGAACCTTTGTCTGGTTTGTCTACTGGGTTGCTGTCTGGTCAGACTCTCTTTCCCAGCTATGCAGTACTCATACTTTGGCCTTACCTTAATTATCCTTCTAAGTCTTGGTTTTCTCAAGGAGACAGGAAAATGCATGCTGATACCACTAGAGAAGGGCAAAACTTAAATGAGTAAAATGGTTAGGACAATACAAAGCTTTCTGGAACTATGAACAGGAATGGAAATATGTAGTTAGAAATAAGTATGGTATTGTGAAGTAATCTAAACCCAATCCTCATCTCTTCACCAGTGACACTGTAAGAACAGAAAAAGAAGTAATGGAAATAAAACCAAGGAGATTAAATCCTGTAGAACTTGGGTGAAACTGTGTCTCTGGTTTATAGTTGTCAGCTGAGAAAAGCTCACGGTGAAGAAATAGATCTTTATTTGATTTCTCACAATACTCCACCAGCAAAGCTGCTAGCAAGAACTGCCTGCTTCCAGATTAGAAATTCACCAGCCAAGTAAATCCAAATAATTGACAATTATCTGTGTGCAGCAAAGCATCACAGCACATGCAGAATAAGTTTAAAGGAAAGAGAGAAGTGCCTTCTATGTATTTCATTTTATCTTCCAATGTTTGAATGGTTAATAAGCTAGTCAAAAAAGAGAAGGTGAGGGAAATGGCAAACACCATTTGCTTCTCTGTTGTTTTAGGTGGTAGTTATCAAACTTTAGCATGTATCAGAATCATCTAGAGGTGGAGTTTCCAAAGAGGTGGTATGAAGGATCAGGCATCCTGGGAATTTACATTTCTAACATGTTTCCAGGGAGGTGAGTGCTGCTGGTCCAAAGGTCACATTTGAAGAAATGCTAGCCAAGGAAAGAACCTTTAATCACTTTTACCTAAGAATTCTAAAAGTTATATCTAATCACCTCACTTCACTCAAGAGAGCGTTTTATAAACCTTATCTCTTATTTGCACCATTAGGAACCCTTGCCCTAAAACATGAAAATAGTCCTTATTAAAATATGATGTTGCCCAACCCACAAAGATAAGTCCAGGGAAGTGAGAAACATGAAACATTCTTTCCATTTGATTAACGCACTAAGTATGTAGTAAGATAAAATAGTCAACATCAAAGAAGAACAGTAAGAAGAAAAACAAAAAAAGGAAGATTCATTCTATTCAATAGCCTTGTCTTGTATAACCCTGGCTTGAGTTAGAATAGAATGGATTTCACATGCAATGCAGACCATTAAGATAGTCAGATCTTACATATTTAAAATTTTATAAATAATTAAATGTTTTATATATATGGAGTAACCTAATGAAGAATTTAATAATCCCACTAATGTAAAACTGTTGCATTCCTCTAAAATATAAAAATGAAAATATAAAAACTGAAAAATTCTGAAAGGCCTTTATAATCAATCTGCATAGGTACTTGTTTAGAACCCAGTGAATTATGAAGTGAAATATACACTCTGTCCTTTGAAATGTCTTCATAAACTTTAGGGTGTAATACTGTTGAAAAATGTTTGAAAACCCTAGTTGGAAATGACTGATTTTTCTTTGGCTATAAGAACAAGTGACACCACTAGGATCAGTTACAAACAAGCCCTAATATGTCAGTGTAATTTATCATCCGAGCTATGCCTTAAAAAAAATGAAAACCTAACAGTACATGATAATAACAATGCATCTACATTAAGGGCTAATTTATCTTTAGACATTTTCACAAACTCAATAAATGCAACAACCTTCTTTTCTCAGAGAGACTTTGCCTTATGGCTTAGAAATACAACTCATCCTTAATAAGCAATAAATTTCAGTTCAGTGACCAAAAATATTAGCCATTTGTTTGTTTCAAATATTTCATTTGGTCCTGCACATAGAAGATTGTGGATAGCATGGGGATGTTTATTTATTCCTCCTAATACCCACTTTGGGGATGGTATGACTATGTCACTTGGTAGTAAACTCTACCCTACCTCTTCTTAATGGGGCAGGAAGGAGATAGTAACCCCCAGCCCCCAGAGACACTTGGCAAAATGCTGACATTTGATTGTTAGAACTGAGGGGAATGGAGAGTTACTGGCATCTACTGAGTAAAGACTAAGATACTGCCAAACATCCTTTATTTTCTTTTTTTTTTTGGTACCAGGGATCAAACTCAGGACCTTGCGCTTACAAGTCAGGAGTGGTGCCACTGAGCTAAATCCCTAGCCCCAAACATCCTAGACTGAACAAGTCAGACCACCATGAGGAAGAATTACCCTGGGCAATTGTCAGCAGTACTGCTGCTGAGAACCTCTGGCTGAAAACAATAGATAGAGTGTGAGGATGAAAATTAGAAAATGAAGGTTCTAGAAAAGGGACACCAGGGAAGATGTGAATCATTTATTTGCCTCCTTACTAATCAGTCCACAGTTTCACTGATTTTCAACTATGTTACCAGTAGTTAATTCTTTCAAAAATATTTTATCGAAGTACCCTTCACAGCAAGAGAAAGGCCATTACTAAACTCTCCAGTGAAAGTAATATTGTTTTCCATTCCACCCCATCAGAAACCCCCCCACCAGGCCCAAAAGACAACACAGAGACACACTGGTTGGCCAGTCAAAACTCTCCAAAATTGGCTAATTGCTCATCTTCTATAATTCTCCTTAATGCACTTCTCACTTTATCAGACTAAGTTATCCAGCATTTCTCCCATCTCTTCAGCTTCTCAGTCCTTCTGGATTGGCATTAATTCTTTTTTTTTTTCCTTTTCACTCTTTTGGACTGCAACTGGACATCTAATTTTTTCAGCTTCTCAAATGTTTCTCCTAATACCACACAGTCCCTTGATTTTCAAATCCATCGTATTCTTTCATTTCAAAGTTTTTTATTTGTTTATAATAGAATTGATTCTTTCATTCACCTGTGTGATTCACTCTATAGTCCATTTCAACACTAAAATTTCCCTGTTCTAACTCCAAAATTTATGTCTACTCTGGTTTTTTTTCAATTTCACCCTAAATCTAACTACTTCCTAAAGTGCTATTCTCAGTCATCTTACCCCTAGCTCTCACCCACAGGAACATGTGTCTCAAATCTCCATTTTAAGCTTCAATACTATATCCATTGCCTTATATTTACTTTGGTGAAGCATGTAGGGTTGACTCTGATTGTCCATAAACAAATTTTCTCCTGACCCTGTTGCTGAAACTAACACACATTGTTAGTGTTAATATAAATTAGTACAATTCTATTGAAAAATTGTCAGAAGCTTAAAAAGGGGGAACATATACTTATTTTACAGCTGAGGATTCCATTTCTGGGCATATAGTCAATAAAGTATGTAAATGGGCACCAAATTGCAAGTACAAGGATATTCACAGCAGCATTAAGTATTACAGCAAAAAACTGGAAACAACCCAAAAGTCTATAAATAGAAAGAATAAATAAATCTGATCTCCTTTCTTCCAGAAGAATACCATCTGGTTTTAAAAAGGAACAAATGACTGTGTGTATCACTTTGGCTGAATCTTATAGACAAGATATTGAGCAAAACAAACACATACAACTAAAGGCAATATGATTTCATTTTAAAAAAAAGGTCCTAAATAGACAAATCAGGTTTCTTGTTGTCACTGTTAATCTTTATATGTCAACTTCACTGGATTAAGAAATGCCTAAAAGATTATTAAATCCTGCTCCCAAATGTGGTTTGGTAGGTCATGGAGGCGTGGTGTTGGCTACAATATATTGTCCCTTGCCCACGTCTCTTGGGTTCTATTCCACTGCTCTTCTCTCCAGCCACCATGAACTGAGCAGGTTTACTCCTCCACATCCTTCCCCCATGATATTTCTGCCTTGGAGTCAGTGGTTATGGACTGAAAAGTGTGACTCAATTAAACTTTTCCTCCTTTAAGTTCTGGGTGTCAGATATTGTATCCAGCAATCAGAAAGCTAATATAGAAAATTGTTGCCAGAATTTGGGGTCATTGCTGTGACTACCTGACCACATGCTTTAGAATCCTTTGGTAGTGGTTTATGGGAGAAGCTTGAAAAAGTTTGGAGATGTGTGCCAAAGAAGCCCTAGAATACTGTAAGCAAAGTTTAATGGGTGATTCTGGTTGGACCTGAGAAGACCAGAATGCTCATAGGAATATGGGACAATTAAGACCAGATTCAGAAAATTTCAGTTGGTAATAAGGACTGCATTGGCAGTAGGGCAAGAAGCCTGTGTGTTAAGGCCATGTATGGCAAAAGAGTATGTCTGTATTTTGTCTATGTTCTGAGACTTGGAGGGAGACTGATTTTAAGGCTAGTGAGGTAATTAATGTGTCAGAGGAAATTTCAAGACAGCCTGATAGCCAAGCTGTGGCATGGTTACTGGTGGTTGCTTTTAGACAGCTTTACAGTGAGAATCAGAGGGAAAAAACAGAGCAAAAGTATTTGAAAATTTTAAATTTTGTTCAGAAGAGAACCACATGTAAGTTGGGGGGAAAAAGAGGTATGAGTGCTGAAGAAACAGGTATCATTAATTAGCAATAAAAAAAACAAGTACAGTAATATCTGGATTCACTAACACTTCTGTTTGTGAATAAGTCAGTTTGCAAAGAGAAGCATTAGGCAAAATTTTGCTTCCATTCACCAACTTCCCATTGAGTGAAGAACATGACTGCAGTTATCTTCCCCACATGAACATAAACACTGCCATCTTCCCCAGTATTATGGACAAATTAAGTTCATGAACTGAGATACCGCTGTACTTTGTACAGGGACGATAAGAAAGCTGTCTTGAGAGAATCATCTCAGGCTTGAGGGTGCAAAAGTGTTAATCTTTCATTTGAGAAGTGTCCTTGGGTGTACTACTCAAGACCCTCATAAGGAATTGTTTCTCTGGAATTCATTTCATTCTGCTCAGCTATCCAGACACCCAGAGTGCATTGCAGCCATGGTCCAAGGGCTCCTGGCTACTGCTCCCACTGACAGAACACTTTGGAGTGGTCCATGTGATGCTGATTGTACTGCTATGGAGAATTTAAGAGTTGTAGGGTCAGGAAAGCTTCCACCTAGATTTCAAAGGAATGTCTGGGAGGTTAGACAAGAAGTCTGTAAGAGGGCGGTGTGTGAATCTGTGGTAATAAAGCTAAAGATCCAATGGAGACCCCAGGATATCAAAGATACCTGGAACGTGGAACTTTTAACAAAGAAACCAGTAGGCTGTGGGTGGAGCCAGCCCAAGACAAAGGCTCTGTGGGCTACGAAACATCAAAGCCTTGCAAGTGGGGCTACTCAAACCCTTTTTACCTCATTTTTACTATCATGTGCCCTGGATGCCAGATACAGAGCTACCAGGCCTAATGTTTGCTCTCTCGATTTTTTTTTTTTTTGTCTTGTTTTGTCTCCCTCTTTTTTTTTTTTGGTACTGGGGATTGAACTTGGGTTCTGGTGCTTGCAGGGCAGGAGGCAGAACCACTGAGCTAAATCCCCGGCCCAGTCTGCCTCTTTTCTATCCCTCTATTCCTCCTTTTTGGAATGTGAATATTTACCCTGTACTCTTGTACCTGGGGTTATGTAACTTGTTTTTTATTTGTACAGAACGTTCACAGCCATGAGTTTGTCTTGAGTCTCAGAAGAAATTTGGACTTTAAAAAATGCTATAACTATTGAGAATTTAATGAAGGAATTATTTTTATTTATTTATTTATTTATATATTAATTGGTACATTTTAGGTATACAATACATTTACATTCATCATTGGGTGTTTGTACCTGAACATGGTGTATCTTAGTTCCTATTTTTTCCCCCATTACCAATGCACCCTTCACCCCCACCATCCTTCCCTATTTACATAGACTTTGTTTCCATTTTTTTTTCTTTCTCATAATTTTTCCTTTCCCTTCTTCCCTTTCCCCTTCCCCTCCCGCCACCCCTGCACCTTTGGACCTTTTCCTATTTCAAATTATCAATCATTCATTTTAATCATTTTCATCCTTATTTACACTTTCAGTTTCTCACACTAGAGAAACTATTTGGTATTTACACAAGTTGTGCATTTCCAGTAGTACATGGGATGTGACAGTTGTGTTATATTAGGCAAAATTATGAATTTGCTATTATCTTTATACGAAGATTAAGTATTGTTAAGGAGATATGTTTGGGTGTGAAGTTGACAAGGTGTGTATTTTGACCTTTGACCAACTAAATGTGAGCCAATTAAACCTTTGTTTCTTTAAGTTGTGGATATCCAGTATTGTGCCCAGCAATGGGAAAGCTAATACACCAATAATAAAATTCAAAGTAGCGCTTATCTTTTATAGATAAATGATATTTCTTAGGCTATTAATAATATTCTGTATCTCAGTCTGTGTGGTGGTTATACAAGTGTGTCTGTTACATAAATTTTTATCAAAATACATACAGATATTTGATTTATTCACTGTGTATATGTTATGTTTTAATCAAAATGTTTACTTAAAAATTTCCAGGAGATATTCTTAGATAGTTTAAACATCCAAGTGTGTTCCTATGTTCTCCTGTAAACAATAGAATCAGAACTTTCTAAGAAAATTTGTTGTCCTCTAAATCATTACTCGGAATGTGGGGTTAGTCTCTTCCTTTAACAGAATGAACCTTAGGCATGCAATTTTCACACAATTGTTGGCCTTATTATATAATTTTGTAAGAGAAAATTCACAATTATTCCTATTCAAGATGAATTCAGGAGGAGAGACAGGAAGAAATCAACAAATATTAAAGCTAGCACTGGAGTCAGTTTCAACACACATCATTTATATTTATTAATATTCCTTATGAGGAAATTTTAAAATCACGATCTAAAAGACCTAAGAACACCTTTATGATATTTCTAAAATTGTTCTTTTGAATCCTTTTTCCTTTCAGTGCAACTGAATTTTATTGTGACTCTCCAATTTCTTGATAGAAATCCATTTAATCTTAGAAAGTATAAAACTTAATTGGCTTTAACCCCTTTAGTAGGCATGACATAAATGTGATAATTGCGCAAAAGTACATTCGCTTTTACAATTAAGTATTATTGTGGGAATCTTTTTGCCAATTAAGTGGTTTCCTTCCATATGTGGGGAAGGTGAACAGAAAGGTCAGTTCTAGAGAGGACTCATCAAATAAAAGTTCAATCTATTCTTTTTTTTTTGGTACCAGGGATCGAACTTGGGTCCTTGCGCTTGCACAGCAGGCGGCGAAACCACTGAGCTAAATCCCCTGCTCAGTTCAATCTATTCTTGAACATCACATTGTCAAGATCTTATATAAGCAAATTTTATGTAATTGTTTAATTTTTTAAAAAACAGAATGCTTTGATAATGAAATGGATATAAACTTGTATATTCTTTTTCAAATAAATATGATTAATTTGCAAAGCTAACTTTTACTTCAGCATTTGTCATCTGGACCAGATTTCTAATATTATTCTTATTTTTCAATCCTTTTCTTCAAAAGCATAATATTTGATTAATTTATCAGTCTTAGACTGTAATCTCAATAATGGCTTCATCATAGTGAAATTTAGAAATTCATGCCAAACCAAAACAGAAATATCTGTTTTTTGTTTTTGGTGTTTTGTTTTGTTTTGATTTGCAGTGCTAAGGATGAACCCAGGGCCTTTGCACTGAGATACATTCCCAGCCCTTTTTAAAAAATATTTTTATTTCCAGACAGGGTTGCATAACTCACTATGTTGCCCAGGCTGAACTGAAACTTACTGCCCTCCTGCTTCAGCCTCTCAGAGTTCTGGGATTGCAAACATGTACCATTATGCCTGGCTGGAAACATTGTTTTTTGAATTTAGTACTGCATTACTCCATTACTTCACAGGCAGCAGTGCACTGAATAGCCACACCAAAAGCATTTTTGAAAGAGTTGTCCTTAAAAGAAAGTTCGATGTTATGGCAGCAAATCAGAGCTCCTTTGGACACCCTCCACTAATCCTAAAGTTTTAGCCAGAAGCCTAACTTCCTCCAACTAAGGCCTCACTTAAAGTTTCTACCACCTCGAAATAGTGCTATGGACTGGAAACCACATTTTTAACATGTGAGCCTCTGGAGGGCACTTCAGATCCAAAGTATACTAGTGACCCACCTCTAAAATCTAATCAGATTGATCTGGGGAAAGGCTCCAGGCAATGGAGTACTTGCAAAAACTCCCAGGTTATTTAATACTGGTCAGACTGAGAGCACTGCTCTGACACTAAAATACAATGACACTGAAACAAGGCATCTGGGACTTTTAACTTTTCTAACATTAACTGTTAATTTTTATACAGGAAACAAGCTTATAGGTTTTAGCCATTGAAATCACTGTAGTAAAAATAAAAAGGAACCATGTCATTTTTGCAAATGACATATAAAATGGATAAGAAAACATTCACCTGCACTATTAGCCTGTACTGACAAGACTCAGAAAACAGACACTAATAGGGAATGTGTGCTCTTCAGAAATTCAACTGGGGTTTTTGTTATTTGTCCTATTTCAACATCCTCCTTTTATAAATGTCTTGAGTGACTTCCCACCTCCCCTGTTTCTACTAGTACTCAAAAAAAAAAAAAAACCCCAAAAACCCACAAGATAGAATCACAGCAATGCATTGGGAAATGTTCAACAATGTTCTCCCAGGATGAGATGAAGCGCATGGGGAAGCTCTGATTTGTAACATTTGCTGATTTCTATGGAATGTATACTCCCACCATGACTGATTTCAAGCTATCAGTGGTTTAAAAACTGGCTTGCAAAACTTTGGAAAATTGAACAATTTCCTGAGCCAGTATAAGACAATTCCAGCACTCCACTGTGAAATTATTCGCATATTTGTCTATCAGAGTCCTGGAATGCTAAGAACTAAGATTAAGTTGCATCTAGCATATTACTTGGGATATCACCTTACAAATATTAATTTAAAAATTTGTATTTGCAATGAACTTGAGGAATTTTTCCCAGATGGAGATGTTTATTAACACTGTTTTATCCACAACTGGGATTCAGAAACAGACAGATATGTGAGTAGAAGTTAGAGGGTAAGAAATAAGATAAGTGCCTTTAAGAGAGAAATCATCAAAACAAAGGGCTTTTCTAATGAGCTGGATATGGCATCCAACCCTGGGAATCAGAGAGGTATTAGCCAGAAAGACAGAAAATATGGATAGTTGCAGTATTTAGGCCCAGTCCATTTGTGCAAAGGGAAAATAAAGGAAACAAACAGTTTCATCACAAAACTCAGTAACAAATATATTGCAGGCTCTGCTACCTAAGTAAGTCAGACAAGGAGCTGATCTCTTTACTTTTGAGAGCTAGGGACTGAAAAGAGTAAAAGATAATTTTATTTTTACTGCAGCAATTCCAATGGCTTTTGGCTAGAAAAAGCCTATGAGTACATGGAAGGATCATTAGTAGGGACTGAATTTCCAGAGTAAGTAGCTGGAAATTTAGAACAATCAGGATCCAGATTAACCTTAAATGTATTAGTACTAAAAACAGAGGGTATTGGAAATATACAGATAATTTCAATGTCATCATTCCTCTCCTACAGTTATATTTCCAGAGAAAATAGCAGTGCTTAAGAGTGCACTCAGAGTCACATTAAATTCCCAATCCATCACTTTTTATCTGTGTGACCATGGGACATTCTTCTAGGTATAAGTTTTTTCCTCTAAAATGGATATAGTGATAAACCTGTCTTATAAGAGTATTGTAAGGTTTAAATGAAATAATGTGTACAAAACATTCAGCATAATACAAGCATGAAAAATGCTTTTAGCTGGGGACAAGAAAATATGGACAAAAGACAGTGTTAGCAAAGCATAAAGTATTATCTATACTTAAGAAAAGGCTAGAGAAATAAAATATTTTTAGAAAACTGTGATTCAGAATTTGAACCTGTGACAGATTGGTTCTGAAGCTTCTGATTTTTTCCTTCCCAATAGAAAAGGGCAATAGAAAATAGGAACTAGGAAATAGAAATAAGAAATAGAAAAGGACTGTAAGTGGAGTCATCAAGATGCTTATCTTACAAGTGGTTTGGATGATAGATCTCTTACAGCTACGTTTTGTTTTTGTTTTTGTTTTTAATAAAGAAAGGTCAAAATTGCAGTAGTTATACAAACAACAAACCACTCCTTCTAAACTCTAATTAGACAAATTCTGTACAGACATTCATATCTTTGCTACTAGCTCTCCTCTGTAGACATTTTATTTCTCCGTCAGAACAAAAGGAAGAGTCAAACAATGTAGCTTGAGTGAATATCTACTTCTCATTCTGCCTAGATGGGATTCCCTTGTGGCATTATTCTTATTCACACACCAAGGGTTGTGCCCCAGGGCATGACTTGTGGCAGCAGTTTCTCAGTCAGCCAGCTGCTTTTCTCTACTTATTTTCTGGCCAGACTTCTTTTTGTTATTGCTTCCCAGAAATGATAGTGTGTACACTTTCCTGAAATGTGTGAAACACAAAGTCTTAGATATATTAATAAGTGTGTGGCAATAAGAAAGCATTATGTGGCCAGAAAAATTTAAGAAGTTCTAGGCCAAACAAAATTTAATATTGGAACTTTTAATATCCTAATACAGATATCAAGAGAGGAATGGAGATTTTAATACCCTAATTCTGAGTAGCTACCAAAAGAGGAATGTAATGTGCAACATTTGGAAATACAGATTTAGAAACATAAAGTATCTTTTGCCTACAAATAGTACTTTGATTAACCTTTATTTTCTTTAGAATAATAATCATTTCTATATTTATGCTTCTCTTCATTGATTAGTTTCACAAATGAAACCTGATAGAAAAATTAGTCCATTAATAGCTGATACCATAGTTATTACCCAATGAATTATAAAATATAACTGCATGAATTTAGTATAAACCTTTGAATGGGTCCCTCATGGGGGCTAAACTTCTGATTCATTTTTCACTTCAACAGAAAACTCTTCTGAAGCTAGAAGCAGAATTTTCAGAGAATTTCTGAAATAGGAGGATAGTTGTTTAATTGTATAATAAACTCTTAGGATATTTGTTATAACAAATAGCATTTTTTCTTTGCATTACAGCATAAGCCAAAATATTGAAAATGATATAAGCTAATTATGTAGAATGAAGAAATGATAACTAGTGATGAAAGCAAGCTGAAGAACACCAACTAGTTTAGCAATCTGTTTGAGAACATAATTTCATTCTGAACTGTGTATACCTTTTACATTGAATAATTTTCCATCCATTTCCCCCTTTTTTAATCATCATTTGCACAGGCAGGCTGGGATACTTCTGGGTTAACTTTATTATATTTTAAATGGCTTAATTTTTATTCTTGTACCACTGCGTTATAGATAATCTGGGCAGTCTGAAAAATTGTGCGACTTCATAGATTGTTTCACCTTTTGCACTACAGGTTGTCTGTGGCTAATTGGAATAGAAGGTGCATCTCTTCAACCTTCAGTTTTAAGACCCCTGGAATTTCTTTCAACTGAAAGTTTCATTTCCTTTTGTTTAGAAAGGTAAGGAGCTCCAAAAATATTAACTCAATCTGTCCTCTTAATTATAGTCTTGTCAAGCAGTCCTTTAGCTAACTGCACTGCTGAATAGCAATTAATACTAGTTAAGTGTAATATTATGTTAACTTACATTACTCGAGAATAAATCAGTCTGATAAAAATAGAGGAGGAGAGAAGAATGATAGAATCAGGATGTTGTTATTCTGCACTCTTGAAACAAAATGCCCCTGAATGCTGAACTTTTTCTGCAAAAATTATTAAAAGTGATGGCTGATCTATTGTCTATCAGTTCATTAACTTAACCATTATGAATATCATAAAGCCTACTGTTTATTTTGTGAATTCTGTTGAGCTTCTACTATATCCACAGATCTGGGATTAAGAAAAAAGTTATATGTTATGGTACGTCCCCCTCAAGATCAACATAAGTCCCACACAAAATCTATCCAATGGGAATCCACCTCTGACAGGTTTGGGGTTTTTTTCCTGGATGGATATCCAGTGGTCCAACTAATGCAACTCAAGAGATATTTGAAGTCCTAAATTTTTTGAATAGGCATTTCTTTTCATAAAGATGTGGTAGATAATCAAAATTTCTCATTTTATAAGTGACAGCATGTTGCTATTATTTGGAAAGAAATAAACCCTTAAAATGTTCTCTATAATCTTACAAAAATATTACCATTATTACTTATTTATGGAATGTCTAGTGGTAATGTTGCTTAAAACATTATGAATGCTTGAAAGGAGATGTAGCATATTCTTACTAAATAATAGGGATTATTATAATAAAATGAACTTGCCATACAATGACTCTACTGGTTGCCCTCAATAAAGCCATAAAATAAAGCAGATATTGGATTATAGTGTTTAACTACTACCATGATTCACTTTAAAAACTTGGTAATGCTGAAAAAGAGATGGAGTATTGATAAGAATGAGCCTGGCACTCAATCATAGTAATCTTACTGTATTAGACAAGGTAAGCTAGGAATCAAAATAATCATGAATTCCTGATTTTAAAAACTCAAAATTCATTAAATGGCAGTTTTACTTAAAGAATATGTGATTTTTCAAAAAATCTATATTCATATAAAAGATTAAGGAGAAACTATACATTTAATATAAATCTATAAACCATGCGTATGACTTTTAAAGGAATATTAAAATATAAGGATTTAATGTTCATTTCTTTGTTTTGGTTTTTTGGAGACATGGTCTTCTTGTACAATTCAGGCTAGCCTCAAAATCACTACACAATACAGGTTGGAATCACAATCCTCCTGGCATTCAAAAATGATAATTTTATTTTTCACTAAAGACTGCAAAGAATTACATTTTCACTTAATTAGCAGCCCCTGCAAATAAACACTGGAACAAGACACTGCAAAGGATAAGCTGAAATTAAGATATGCTAAATATAAAATTACTATATCTAATGTTTTCAGAGATGCTCTTTAACAAAAAAATGTCTACTAAACATCATCTAGGTTTCACCTTCAGTTGCCTCTCTATATTGCTTTTGCCTAGCAACAATATAACATTAATAACTTTCACTACCTTGGAACAAATATTGCTTTAATATTTGTGTTCCTTCTTTATGATCTGCATTTTGGTTGCTAAAATGATTTGGCAAATACTTTGCTTTAGTGCAGATGGAAGAAGGCAGACATTAATCGTACAATGTAAGTGCAAGCCAGAATAATGTTAGTAAGCATGGCAAGAGGCACTGAACCTGTATGAACAAAACAAACTGTGTGAATGAGTCACTGGCTACGTAGCACAAAATGTCAAGTGCCTCAACAAGGTTCAGCAGGAAATGGAAATAATTTGAAGTGAAAAAGAAACATGTTGTGCTGAAAAGCCTTTGCAAAAACTGTCTTCTCTGTGTGAATTGAATATTAACAAATGAAGCATATAAGGAATGCTAAGGAGGACCATAGTTACTCGTGTATATTTCTGTACTGACCCAGCATCCACACCAACTTGGGAGCATTGTAATTTAACACTTTCACAGACCACCTTTCTGCTGGGCATTGTAGAGACCAATGGAATACATTATTAACTATTTATCCACCCCTTTGTTCCCTTCACATTTATGTCACAAAATTCTAGAAGACAAACTCTAATGTACTAAAAGAAATTAATCATTTAAAATTAAACCCAGTGATGACCCCAAGAAGCTTTTTATATAACGTGCTTTTGACCTGTTTCATACATAGTTTGTGTTTGCGTGAGCTGTGATTGTTGTCATTTTAGTAGAAAAGCTCCTGCAGTATGAAAAGTGAACATTTTATGTGTACTCTTTGGTAATGGATATAATAAAGGATAACTGACATGTATTTGTTTTTTTTTTTAATTTTAGAGATTTAATTTTTTTATTCTTAGAAAAGCTAAGACTTTACATCTTTAATTTATCAAAACTCAAATTTCTCATAATCAAGCCTTACTGTCTAAATATATAAGTTTAAGCTTTACTTCCTAAATACATAAATTTAGAAATATATTTATATATTTATATGAATAAATTTTAAATTTGAGAAATTCTGAAGGAGGCCCACAAAGATGCAACATTCTCTGTCCATTCTGATAAGTTCTGAACTCCTCTGTGCTAAAGTAACACAGACTTAACTTCTCTGTCTTCACTGGAAGGGAGTCTTCAATATGTTACAAAATCAAAAACACCTTTTATAGACATTTTAAATTAGGTTCTTAGAATCATAATGATAGCAGATGGATTTCTTCCACTTTTGTAATACAAACATTATAATTGCTGTTCACTGTGTAAACACACACACACACTGAAAGGATGAGAGTGGGAAATTCACTTTATTTTTCTTTATTGTTCTGAAGTCCCATTACCTCAACATTTCATATGTTCACTGAATATTCTGTTTCTCAAAATTGAGTGCTCTAAAAATATACACCGCAAAAAAAAAAAAAAAACATGTCAGAAGAAAGTGAGGAATGAAGCTATAAAGGAAGGGCAAGGCAGGGAAAAGGCATATGAAAATGGTAACACTCTGTGCCTCATTTGTTCATCACATAATGAAACTTGGTGAACTATTCAGGATTTTGGGTATAAGGAAAGACTGGAAACTTTTATGACCAAACTACTTATAGAATAACATTAAACTTGGAAACATGTCAAGTGAAAATTCGCATGTGCAGCTAAAGAGATGCTATCACCATGCCCACATCCAAATTTAAATTATTTCTTCATATTTTGTATCTATCTTACAGAAAATAGATCAAGTTTCTCTCACTCTCTCATAATCATTCAGTTAATAAGGGGATCAAAACCGAATTGAACAGCGAGTGGAAGGTGAGGACCTCAGTCACTTGGAGGGGAGCTCCATCCTGCCCATGCCCTGCCTCCCAGTGACTACCTTAGCCGCACCCCACACCTCCCCTAATCCCCACCTCCTGCCTGCACCTGTACATGGTTCCACACTACAGAGGCACAGGAGGTCATAAACACCATTGTCTTGAACTCGAGAAGATAGAGCAGAAGTGAACAACAGAAAGAGGGCCACTCTCAGGCTCCTTGATGAAAATTAAAGCCCACCAGAAAAGTGGAGAAAATCTCTGCAGTAAAGGCACACCAGACCACCTTGCTTGGTAAGTTGGAGGGATCATCACCTCCCATTGGAAGCTGGACTATCTTAAGGGGAAAGGCAGCTGGAACCTGCAGTAGAACCTTGCAGAGTTCAACCCTGCAGGAGTACAGGAAGATCAGCTTGGGACCTGCAGGCAGAAATCTGTCTGAATCTCATGCGTCTGCAACTGGCTTGCTGAAACTTATTGACATATCTAAACACTGCTGCCTACATTGTCTACTGTGACAACAGAGCCATACCCTGAAGGAGGCCCTTCATTTTTATTTTTTATTTGTTCTTTTCAAAATTATTTTTTTCTTCTTTTCAATTTTTA
>NW_004624730.1:31301491-31321456 GCF_000247695.1 Heterocephalus glaber
CCTGGGATGGAGGCAGGGAGCTTCCTTCCGAGTGCTGGGTCCGGATCATCTTCTTGGCCCTAGGAGCCTGGGATGGCAGCAGGGGAGCTTCCTTCTGGGTGCTGGGACCGGCTCACCTTCTCTGCCCTAGGAGCCTGGGATGGCAGCAGGGGAGCTTCCTTCTGGGTGCTGGGACCGACTCCAGCAATTCTTTTTCATTATTCAGTTTTGCTGATGTTTTCACATCAATAGTTGGATTTCACTTTGAGTAACTATTGTGTTTTTTAGGGTGGGATGTTAATTATGGTTCTGGAAGTAACAGTCTAATGAAGTTGAGTCATTCCAAAGCTTTTCATTGAGTACAAATACTTTTGATAGTTAAGTAATTCCAAAAAAATTCTTTATTGATGACTTTGTCATTTAAAATTATACAGAAAAGAAGGGGGAAAAGGCTCATGAAAGCTATAGTTGACTAATCTCCTTCCTTTAACTTTATTTTGCCCATGGGGAAGACAGTTGCATTAAAGTCAACTTCAGAGATAGTCCTGAATGAAATAATTATTATTTGAGTGAATTTATATGAACATTAATATCAAATAAAAAGAGTGCAATAAATCCTAAGAACTATTATTCTCTATTTTCTTATTGCAAATGCAAATATATGACCTCTATTTGCATCGTGGCTGATTAAATTATGTCATTTGATTGGCTTCAGAAAAGATGTAGGAAATAAAACATGGGTCTAATGAAAGCCAAAAGCTTCAAGGCAAAACTTCTACTTTATTTGAGGTTACATATCCAAGATTCCAAGATATTGCTGTACCTTTGTCCACTGGCTGAACTACATTTCCCAGAATTCACTTCTTAAGTGTTTCCAGTTTGGGTGATTCATGAGGGTGATTCTTTGGAGATTTAGAGGGCATAAGGAAAACACCCATCATTTTGTAGCTTAGGCATGTTGTCAACTTGCTGACTCATCTTCTCAGTATGAAGCAGCATCTGAGTCCCCTACAGTACTGCTTACTTTCCTTGAATTTTCCTCCAGTTCCTCTTACTACTGTGCCACATGTACATGTTTAATTCTATTATTTTCTCTTTTTATTTATTTGTATACTTTATATATACATAATGATAACATGCAACACAGAAAATGTGTTGTATCTGCATGTGATACCTGCATGTGATATATCTTGCTTCTTTATTCCCCATTCCTTTTCCCTCCCTTCAACCTCTCTTTCCCTCCTTATTTATCAAAGATTTGTTTCCTTTATTTTCTTCTATTTTTTTTGACTTACCCTTTCTTTTCTTTCCACCTCCCCTCTTCCTTGTTCCTCATCTCATTTGGAAATTTTGTTCCCATTTCCCAATATCCATTGTACATTTTTGGTCCTTATTTACACTTTCAATTTGTCACACCAGAGAAACCATATGATAT
The DNA here is from genome assembly GCF_000247695.1 of Heterocephalus glaber. Next base: position 31,302,906 of record NW_004624730.1, read on the forward strand.
TCAAATATGTATATCCAATTTATTTCACTGAAGTGTATGATCTCAAGGTGCAATCATTTAGTTAGAAATGTCTCAAGCTTATTCTTCTCTATGGCAGAGTAGTACTCTATTGTAAAAAAAAAACTTAATCCATTCATCAGTTGATGGGCATTTGGGTTGTTTCCAAGATTTAGCTATTACAAACTGTGTCACTATAAACTTGGGTGTACGTATATTGCTGTGGTATGATGCTGTTCATTTTTTCAAGATACCAAGAAGAGGAATAGCTGGGTCAAATGGAACCTCTAGTTTTAATTTTTGTGACAAATCTCAACACTGATTTCCATAGTGGTTGCAACAGTCTACACTCCCACCAATGGAAGAGGAGAGGAGTGGAGAGGGTCCCTTTTTCCCTACAGTCCTATCAGCATTTGTCATTGGTTGTTTTCATGATAACAGCCATTCTTTCTGGAGTGAGGTGGAATCTCAGTATTGTTTTAATTTGCATTTCTCTAATGAACAGAGACATTGAACATTTTTAAAATATTTATTTGCCATTTCTACTTTTTCATCAGAGAAATTTGTTTTCATTTCTGGTGCCCAGTTTTTCATTTGGTCTTTAAATTTAGGTAGGCTGATTTTTTTGTGTTCTTTATGTATTCTAGATATTAGTCCTTTGTCTGAGGAACAGCTGGCAAAAATTTTTTCCCACACTGTGGGTTGTCTCCTCACTCTGTTGGTGGATTCTCTTGTTGTGCAAAAGAATTTTAATAAGATGAGATCCTAGTTGTTGATTTTTCTGTGATATGTCCTGTGTGATAGAGGTTTTGTTCATAAAATTTTGGCTACACCAATGCCTTAAAGAGGTCTACTTTTTCTATCTCCCAGCAGATTCGGTGTTTCTACTTTAATATTTAAATTTTTGATTCATTATGATTTTAGTTTAATGCATGGTGAAAGATATGCATCTAGTTTTACTTTTGGCATTTAGAAAGCCAGTTTTTCAGGCACCATTTATTAAAGAGGCTATCTTTCTTCCAGTGAAGGTATTTGGCTTCTTTGTCAAAGGTAAGGTGGCTGAGTATGTTTGCAGTTGTTTCTGTATCTTTGAATCTGTTCCATTGATCCACAGGTCTGTTTTTTAATCAGTACAATGCTGTTTTTAATCACAGTAGCTTTGTAGCATAATTTCAAGTCAGGGACTGTGACGCCTCTGGCCTTACCTCTGCTGCCCAGAATTGCTTTTGCTATTCTAAGTGACTTCTGTTCCAAATGAATTTTAGGATGGTTTTCCTTAATTTTGTGAAGTAGGTTATTGGTATTTTTATCAGCTTTGTATTACATTTGTATAAAATTTTGGAAGTATGATCATTTTCACTATATTAGTTCTTCCTACCCAAGAACATGGGATATCTTTCCATTTTCTTATATCCTCCTCGATCTCCTTTTTCAGAGTGCTATAGTTTTCAGTGTAGAGGTCTTTTGCTTCATTTGTTAGACTGATTCCTAGGTATTTCATTTTTTAGATGCTTTTGTGAAAGGTATGGTTTCCCTAAATTCTCTCTCAGTGAGCTTGTTATTTGTGTACTGGAATGCTATTGATTTTTGAGGATTTTTGAGGATTGACTTTGAGGATGCTACTGAATTTGGTTATTAAATCTAGAAGTCTTTTGGTGGAGTTCTTGTGGTCTTCTACGTAGAATATCATGTCATCCACAAATAATGATAATTAATTTCTTCCCTTCCTATCCTTATTCCATTTATTTCTTTCTCTTGTCTAATGGCTGTGGCTAATGTTTCCAGAGCTATATTGAACAGGAGTGGTGACAGTGGGCATCCTTGTCCTGTTCCCAATTTTAGAGAGAAAGCTTTCATTTTTTGTTCATTTAGTATGGACTGTCGATTTAGTAAGTTGGCTGTTAGTTTGTTATAGATGGCTTTTATCTATCTATGAGATAAGATCATATATTCCAGTTTTCTTTAGGGTTTTATCATAAATGGAGGTTGGACTTTGTCAAATTTCTTTTCTGCATCTATTGAGATGATCATGTGGTTTTTGTCCTTGCCGCTATTAATATGATGTGTTACATTTGGTGCTTTGCATATGTTGAGCCATCCCGAAATCCTTGGGATGAATCTTACTTGGTCATGGTGTATAATCTTCTTGGTGATTCCCTGCATTCTGTTTGCCCGAATCTTATTGAGGATTTTTGCATCTATGTTCATTAAGGAGATTGGTCTGTAGTTCTCTTTTTTGGCTGGATTCTTCTCAGGTTTTAATATCAGGATAATGCTTGTTTCCAGGAATGAATTTGGGAACATTGCTTCACTTTGAATTTCATTAAAGAGTTTGAGAAGTATCAGCATATGATCTTTTCTAGTTTTTTTTTTTTTTTTGAGAATTCAGCAGTGAATTCATCAGGACCTGAGCTATTCTTTGTTGGTAGGTTTTAATGACATCTTCAATTTCATTGACTAATATTTGTTTATTTTAGAATTTTCATGTCTCCTTGATTCAGATTTGTTAATTCATGTGTATCTAAGAATACGTCCATTTTTTTCTATGTTTTCCATTATATCAGCATAAAGGTTCTCAAAGTGGTATTGATCATCTTCTGTATTTCTGCAGGATCTGTTGTGATTTCAGCATTTTCATTGCTAATATTTGTTTAATTCTGGAATGAAGGACTGATTTTCATCAAGACACCCATTCCAGCTATACAAAAGACAACAGGAACTAACATAAATTCCAGTCCTTTCCTGTAGAGTTTCAGATCATGCTTTTGGGTTCCAATTTGTCCCCAATTTATCTTCATCTTCTATTACCAACTGATTTCACTGAAATTCGATATACAGCATCAGATGTGGAAAACATGCTCTTCCAGAGAGTGTTTATGATATAGAGGAAAATATAATTCCCAACCTGCTAGATGTCAGATGTGCCAAGTTTGTGTCCCCTAAAATCAAAGAATTAATTCCAAAGACAAAGGGAGTTAAGAGTAGGAAAAGTTTATTGTGAAATACAAATAGCTGCTGAGAGACAGGAGGGGTCCCAGAAGTAAGTTACCACCAAGGCCCTTTGTCAGGGGTAATTTATACAGCAAAGCCACAATATGAGTACAATGTGGGTCAAACTACCATCAGCCTATAGGATTACAAGTATTAACTCATATTGGTTCATTAGGGAAGCAGGTCATGTATCAAGTTTACATGGAAAGAACAAAGGTATTTTGGGGAAAGGATGGGTCTGGATGTTCTGGTCACCCACTTGGCTGACTGATGTCTATCTGGACTTTACTGGACCATGATAGAAGCTTCAGTATAACTCCAAGTTACTGCTTATCCCTTAGGGGAGGGATGTAGGCTTGACAATTGCATATTTATCTTGAGATGTGGTTCCAGCCACAATTCTGATGTCTGTAATTTTTGCTGACTTCCTTGACAGTCCAGTCTCTCTCTGGATGTATATTAATTTTTATCTGCTTTAGCTGCCTATAATATTTAGCCAGCTTCATAACGTCAAATATTCATTATATATACATTTGCTAGTCATTGACTCTAAGTGATACAGTGACCTTTCAAAATATGAGACACCTAAACAGTAGCATAAATAACAATGCATGATTTTAATACAATTTTAAGGCAATATCTTAATGTTGTGATTGTTGCTCGGTGTTAGAGCACTTGTCTAGCAAGGACGAGGTTTCATAGGTAGCACCAGAAAAAAAAATTCAAGAGACCTGGTCAATCTACTGAAGCTGATCACATAGGCAGTTGACTTTTTTTCCTCCATTCCGTCAACTAACAGACAAGCTAGAAGAATATACAACATTTATTGAATGGAAGAGAATATCATTTGATCCAAGATAAGGAAAAAATTCTAGAAAAAATTACCAACTCAATAGCTGGGCAAAAAGAAGTTTTGAATAAATTTGACCTGGTTAAATAGGAAAAACAAAAAGAAATAGCATGAAAACTGTGCAAAAGCTCAGCTTAAAAAGTAGAGGAATGAAGCTTAATTATATAAAACAAATAAGCAATCCAATATGGAAAAGGAAGAAAATAATTCATTAAATTGTTGTTTATACAAAAATTAAAAAGAAAATGAAATCAATAAAACAAAATGAGACATTATAGGAAGACAATGTGATGAATAATGTTGAGCTAAATAAGTCAATTAGGGACAAAACACTGTTCCACTAAAAAATAATATATAAATAAGAATAGACAAGAAGCAACACAGTCATAGTTGAAATTTTATTGTAATCATGGAGGAAAAGACTTGCAATAGTCATCTTCAAGGTACAAGAAATTAACAGTGGTAAAATTTCATTTGAGAAATATAATAGATATGTTGAATAGATTAAAATAACAGATTAAGAGCAATGAGTATAAATTCAAAATATTATTAACAGTGTAGAAAATATACATGATGTTGTAGTAGACTAAATTTTTTTGAAATGAAGAACTTGATCTGAATATTATAAAGGTATTTATGAAAAATGCTGATCTAAATTATCAGCACCAGGGTATATCTTAGTGAAGTTAGTGAAGTTCTAAAATAAATAATTACTTAAGCATGTAGACAGAAATATTAAGGCAGCAAGAGACTGGAGGAGGAGGCAGTATGAAAGGGAATTAAAATAGCAGAAAGTATTTTTCAGTAACACTCAAGCTAGAAGACAGTAGCATAACTTCTAACGTTCTTAGGGGGATGAAGAGTGAACCAGTATTTTGTCCGTCTCAAGTACTATGACAAAGATTAAAAATGATAGAAAATACATTTAACAAGCAAAGACTTTCACTGAAAGAGCTTAATAAAAACGTAATTCACAGAGATGTGAATAAGATTAAAGTAAACAATAAGAAATAATAATCACCTAGAGATTAACAACAGTGGCAGCCACTTACTATGTTTAAACATAATATTACAAAAACAGGGAATAGTACAATTTACCTAAAAGAGAAGGACCACCTGGTAGTGCTATAGCCAGAGAAGAACACAGATGCTTTCAAAGCCTTCCCATAGCAAAGAAGTGGAAGGGGAAGGAGAAACAGGCAACAAATATCTCTACTCTTTTCTTTTTCTGCCCTCCATTCTTCTATTACCTCTCATTGGACAAACAGACTCAGAAGCTACAAAACAAGAGTCTGGGGTATGGCTATTCATCACAGTAGAGAAAGGTAGAGAATGGATACTGGGAAATGAGAAGCAAAAAGAAAATAACTAGGACAACCACCACATCTTTCAAGAATTTTATACCCAATTTTTTCAAGAATTTTATACCCAACCAACACATCTTTCAAGTTTCAGAACTTAAAGATTATAGTACTTCCGGCCACCACTGTCTGCTCTGCTCTCAGCAGCGGCTCAAATGTTAATTCTACTTACTCAGTCTTCAGTGCAGCTGAGTTATAATGACAAGAGAAAAGAAGAAAACAGCATTCATGCAATTCTAATAACTCAACAAAGTCATAGCCTTGGCATTTATAAGATGAGCTTTGGAGGGTCCAGGAGAAGCTAGAATGCTCAGGGCCTACCTCCGCATTATGATGATGTCGAGTTCATGGGGAGATTTCCTTTTGGACACCATTTCAGGGCTTGTGTTTGATACTGCAAAGGAAGATGTGGAGTTAAGGAGTGGAATACCACAGCAGCTGCTGATGCAGGTGGAAGCATCAGCTGTTGCAACAAGATTAAGTAGCTTTCTGAGTATTTTTGCAGAACGACTGGAGGGCACTAAAGAACTGCTTTTATCAGACATGAAGAAGGATTTTGTTATACACAGACTTCCCCCTTACTATGTAGGAGATGGAACAGAGTTGTCAACACCAGGTGGAAAGTTACAGAGGTTGCACAGCATAGTGATACTGCAATTTAGAGACCATATCATCCTCACAGTAGGGCAAGATCAGAATTGATCCAATGAAGCTCAAGAAAAGATGGTTTACATCTATCATTCTCTAAAAAATAGAAGGCACACACATATGATGGGAAATGAGGAAACAGTCTCATGGACTTCGCTTTCCTTTCTCACATGTGGATGCACTGAAGCAAATTTGGAACAGTTCAGCTATTTCTATCAAGGACCTGAAACTAACTACAGATGAGGAAAAGGAGAACTTGGTATTATCCCTCCAGACAGAATGTTTAATACAAGTACTTTAGTGCCTTTCCTGAAGCAAATAGGAAGATGGAAATGCTAGGTAGGTACTGTTGTTTTGAGTCCACCCACAAAGTAAGAGTACTGGCCATACACATGACCCAAGAAGAGAATGTCACCATCCCTTACCTTACAGCATGTCTCTTAGATATACTTGTACTAATGGACACATGGAAGAAAACACAGTGAAATACTAGGTGTCCCAGAATGTGGCCAAACCATGCTTTTGAAAGTTTATTTAATCCAGTGTGGTAGAAAAGGCACAACTCCAATAAATGTATCATGTAGAATTCAAAAAAAAAAAAAAGATTATAGTACTACTAGGCCAGTCTGTTAATAACAAAATAACAATAACAACAACACTAATAATTTAAAGATAAAATCCAGCCAATAAAGAAGTAAATTAAAGTAAAGAATTTAGGAAAAGAGAAGCTGTAGTAAACACTGTTGTTGAGGCTTTCCACTGCATTTTTTGACTTACTACATTCTTCATTTTCAAGATTTCTGTTTTGTTCATTTATGTGATCCTTATCTCTGCTGAATATCTCATTCATATAATCAATTGTTTTTCTGATCTCATTGAATTTCCTTGTCTGTATAATCTTATATCTCATTGAATTTCCTTAGTTTCCATATAATTATTCTTTTTAACTATTGAGGATTTTATCAATACCCTTTTCTTGGAGTCTGTTGGTAGAAAAGTATTGTATTATATTGACGATGTCATGCTGCTTTTTTCCATATTTCTTGAGTTGTTATGCTGAGATTTATGCATCTGGTAAATTAGTTTTATCTATCACTTTTATAAGATGGCCTTCAGATGCGGTGAGGTTATCATTTTGGTAAGCTATGTTGGCTTAGGTTTCAGGTGGGCACTGTAGTATAATCTTCTTACATCTTCTTTAGCTGTTATCAAGGGCTTTGAGTGTGGTGCATACAATGTTGGGACCAGAGATCCTCTCTATTTCTGGGGGCCAAAGGGGTAGTATAGTCTGAGTGGATATGGAACACAAAGCAACAGGGGCTGGGTATTCCCTATGTAACCACTCCAACAATGGGAATGGTGGTGCTGGGGAAGGAGAACAGTGAGTGCATCCTCATCAACAGGTATGCCAGGGATTAGGTGTGTGTACTCTCAGGAAAACTAGCAGCATGGACTATGGGCAGGCGAACCAGAGTTGTTATCCAGTGAAAGGTCGAAAAACTTTCCCAAGAGAGAAAAATAAATTAACTGCAAGGAACTTCTAAACTGATATGCAATTCTGAAATTGTATTAAAGTATAATAAACACATAGTGACTAAACAAGACACAGTTCAATACATTTTCATATATCCATGATTCTTTGTAATCAGCATATAAATCAAAATACATCAGCTTCATCTCCAAAATCCCTTCATGCCATCTTTGTCTTTGGATTTTTTTTTCATTAAGTTTATTGGTGCATTTTAGGTATACCATACAATTACATTCATCATTGGGAACTTGTACCTTTATATGATGTATCTTGGTTCTTATTTTTTCCCCATTCCCTTGCCCTCTCTTCACCCCCTCCACCCTCCCTATGCATGCCATCTTTGAATCACCTCTGCCAAATGTAATCACTAATCTAACTTCTAATATACATTGATTTGTTTCACTTATTTTTGAACTTTGTAAAAATTGAGTCATACTGTTTTGCCCTTTTTTGGTCCAACTTCATTCATTAAACATTATGTTTTAAAATTCTTTTATATTGTTGAATATAGTTGTAGTTTTCTTTGTTCTTATTTACATATGGTATTTTACATCAAGAATAGGCAAGCCATGGCCTTCAGGGTGAAGTCCAGCTCACCACCTGTACTTGTGTGTCCTACATAATAAAATGATTTTATATTAAAAAAAAGTGAAAAGAAACCAAACGAATACAATTTAAAGACACTTGAGAACTATCTGAAATTCTAATTTTAGTACCTATACATAAAATTTTTAATGGGACTATAACCATACTTATCCATTTTTATATTGTCCCTGGCTGTTTTTGTGTTATAAATACAGAGTTTAAACACAGAGTTGAAGAGCTATGACAAGAGACTTCATTGCCTACAAAATCTAAAATATTTACTCTATAGACCTGTACAGATAATTGCTTGCCAACCCCTATTTTATGTGAATAAGTCACAATTTATTTATCTCTTTGGCTATTGAGCTGACATCTTGGTAGTTTCCAGTTTGGGGACATCACATATAATGCTGCTTGCTATGGACATTTTTATACGTTTCCTCCATAAACGTATGTGAGCATTTTTATTGCATATATTATACTAAGAGGTGGAATTGTTGTTTTTGAAGAAGACACTGTCAAATAGTTTTTGAAAAGAATTGTACAAATTTACAGTCCATATGGCAGCGTTTGGTTGTTATGGTTATCTTATACCCTTTCCAACACTTGGCATTATTTCTCATTAATTTTAGCCAGTTTGGTGAGTTTTTAGTATGACATTTAATTTTCATTTTTCTTAAAGATATTCACAAGTTTTTTATTTTTTATGTCATTGTCAGGACATTTAAAATTTTTATTTCTTATTTGTTTAGGGTTAGTATATAGAAATGCAACTATTTTTTATGTTATCTCTGCATCCAGAAAACTTGCTAAATTCATTTGTTAATACTATTGGCTTGTAACTTCTGTTGGATTTTTCTGCCAACTCTACCCTATGTTCTCCAAATACTAACAGCCTCATTTACTGTTTCCAATCTTCATGTTTTCCCTCCAACCTTTCTCCCTCTTCCCTCCTTCCCTTCCTTCCTTTCTTCCCTTCTTCCTTCCCTCTTTCTTTCTTTCTTTCTCTGGTGGTCTTTGTCATTTTTGTTTTTGCAGTTCTTTGTAATATGGTTTTATTTGGTTTTATTATATCTGCCAGGATGTTCAGTACAATGCTAAATAGAATTGATAATGCCTGACAGGACCTTGTCTCATTTAGAATATTAAGGAAAACTCAATATTTCACCAATAAATATGATTTTTCCTTTAAATTTTACAGATACGCCTTTTCAAATTAAGGAGTCTTTCTTCTATTTATAATTTACAAAGAGGTTTTATGTGTATGTGTGTCTTTCTGTGTCCTATATTAAAAATGAATGTTGAATTTCATCAAATGCTTTTGTTTCTAGCAAGATAGGGGTTTTTTGCTCCTAGCAAAGATAGCTTTATACTCTTCTCTTGGAATGAGATGAAACACATTGACTGAACTTTAAATGTAAACCATCTTTCAAAGATGTTTGCTGAACAAATGTCCTTGAAAACAGAGTCTAATGCAAAAAGGCATGTATGAGATTTGCAGACATGCAGGAAACTGAGAATTATCTCCAAATATTAGCCAGCTTTTGTGTCTATGCTTCTTTACTTTTGGTGAACTTTTCTATTAGTATGCCAATCTACTTAATCTGATCCACTGAAGCTAGGACAAATCTACTCCATTTGCCTCAGTATTTAATTAAAGAGTTTTACCAATAGAACCTCAAGTAGTAGAACGAGGCCATTTTTATGTGTTCTCTTCAGCCATGCTCCCCAGATTCCTGGGTCAAGCAGATGAGGAACTCTTATAAATCATAAGGGCTATTTTTGAAACTCAAGTGACTTTTTCCTTAAGTATTCATGTCATTGTCCATCATCATTCTTGACAACTTGGATGAACCTGTAGAATGCTTTTTTAGGTGAAATAATCACAGAGTGACAGAGGCCATACATATGTGGAATCTAACAACACTGATTTTAAAGAAAGAATAGAATAGTTGTTACCAGAAGCATAAAGGGAGAAGAAATAGAGATTTTGGTAAAAGGATATAAAATTATGCCTAGATATCAGGGGGGAAAGACCCAGAGAAAAAGCAAATGTGAATGAATTAGATGAGTGGTTGCTTGGAAGGTGGAGGTGCAAGAAAGAGTATAAGTGTACAAGGGAGAGAAATTGTGAGTGACTGTTAGTAGTTAGGGAGTTTATTTCTTGGGTGATAAAAATCCTGTAAAAATGATTGCAGTGATGGCTACAAAACTCTGAACATACTAAAAACGGTGGGATTGTACACTTTAAATGGCTGAAATGTATGCTATGTACATTATAGCTCAGTAAAACTTTTTAAATAAATAATAAAATTAAATAACTCCAACCTTTGAGAAAAAAAGGAAAATGTCTAAGGTGGATGAAGAGCATATAGTAATATTGTATTAGTATTAAAAAGATGTTCATTATATTATTCTGAATAAAAATAGAGCTACAAAGTAGGACAACATGATTTTAGCTATGTAAAGATACATATGAGGTAAACAGGAAAGTAACAAGCAAAAATCCTAAAAAGTGGATTATGAGTAGTTTTGAATTTTTTTTCTGATTCTTTATACTTTTGACTAGTTAACAAATTTGCTAAAAAGCATGAGCTTTTTTGTAATTGAAAATAAACAGAATGAAATGAAAACAGACATTATTCTAACAGGACAGTCTGTTTTTTGGAATAAAAATCATTTCTGAATTCTTGAGATAATGAGAAGTAAAGACAATTGAAAAAAAAGTAAGTCTTGTCTCTGTCTACCACTAAAAAGATGTCTTACAGACAATTTCACATTTTCATAGAAAATTAAAAATATTATAGAATGTATAATATCTGCTGCTCTTCAGCTTGATTTTCTATGACTCAACATTATTTTGACATTTATAAACTAATTGTTCTCATTGGAAACAAGAAAAATTTATCAAATTCCTTGAATTTTTTATTGTACTTTTTATTCTGAGGAAACTGTAGATTCAGATGCAATGTAAAAAGTAATACACAGAGATCTTGTGTTACCCTTTACTTAAATTTCCCCCAGTGAAACTCTCCTACAAAGTTAAAATCACAATGTTCCCTCCTCCTACTTTCTTATCACCACAAGTATCCTTCAGGTTGCCCTTTTATAAATATGCTTAAACTCTACCTACTCTCACCCTCTCTTTAACAAATGACAACCACTAAGTTGTTTTCCATTTCTAAATTTTGTCATTTGAGGAATCTTTCTTCCTATTCTTCATCATGACACAGGACCAAGGTGCAAAAGAGAACCACATGCAGGAAATTTGCATCCCCAAAACTCTGCCTCAACATTTGCATCTGGGGGAGTGGAGGCTGACCAGGGCAGCCAAGTGTGGGAACTGCTCTCAAGCCAGGCCTCTATATTTTCTAAACTCAGATACACTGTCAGATCCTTTGGTAACAGGAGAAATGAAAAGATATTGATGGGGCTACGGCAGAAGAAATTATTCAGAAAAGTCTAAAGGAGTAAGAATATGAATTTAGAAAAAAATTACTTCTCAGATCTTGGAAACTGGGATTCAGGAATACACAGGTCTGAGCATCAAATATGAAGCAAGCATTGGCATCCATTGTCTGGACTTCTGTGTGATGCTGAGTAGGCCAAGTTTCAGCACTACAGACCAAAAGCCCAGGACAGGCTGCAATGTAGAAACAACGAGCAAAGAGAAAGGCATATGCTGGTTCCAGCAGAAGAATGATGGGATCATTTTTCCTGGCAAAAATATTCCTATTTCTATCCAAAAGGCCAATATAAAATGTTTTCAGAGAAATGTAAAAAAAAAAAAATCGTATGTAAATGAAATCATACTTCATGTAGTCTTTTTGAGACTGGCTTCTACTACTCAGTATAATTCTCTTAAGATTCACTCTGGTTGCTGCACATATTGACATTCTATTTTTTTTTATTGTTAAGTAGTGTTCTGTGATATGAACATACCAGCTTGTTTAATCATTAATCCAGTGGAGGATGTTTGGCTTGTGACCAGTTTTTTACTACAATGTGTTACAAACCTTTGTGTATATGTTAACTTCTCTGAAATAAATGCCCAGGAATGCAGTTTCTCAGTTGTATGGAATTTGTGTGCTTAGTTTTTAAGGAAATTGCCAAATGTTTTTCAGGGTGGCTGTATCATTTTACATTATCACCAACAATGCATGAGTGATCTAGTTCCTCCATATCCTCATTAGTATTTAGTATTTTTCTTTTTGTTTTAGCCAATTTGAGAGATGTGTAGTGGTATCACATTGCAGTTTTAATTTTCATTTCCCTAATGGATAAAGAAGTAGAACATGTTTTCATGTGGTTATTTACCATCTGCATATCTTCTTTGGTGAAATGTCTCTTCATGGCTTTTGTCCACATCCTCACTGAACTGTTTCTTTACTGTTATATTTTGAGTTACTTGTATATTGCAGACATAAATATTTTGCAGATATATATATATAGTTTGCAAATATTATCTAGTTTGTAGCTTGTTTTTTCATCTTCTTACCACTCTTTCATTTTAAAAATAATTTTGATAAATTTCCAATTTATCAACTTCTCATTTTGTAGATTATGTTTAGTTATCATGTCTAAGAACTCTGCCTCATTGTAGGACCTGAAAATTTTCTCATATATTTTCTGTAAGAGCTTTAGAGTTTTAAGTTCATGTTCTATTCTGAGTTAATTTTTGTTGAAGATATGAGATATGATTCCAGGGATTTTTTTTTATTGCTGTTGTATTGCCTATGGATATCCAATTGTTCCAGTAAGATTTGTTGGAAAGACTACCATTTAATCAATTAGTGGCCTTTTCATCTTTGCAAAAAATCACTTTGACATATTTATACAGCTCTGTTCTATTCCATCAATCTATGTACCTAGCCCTCTACCATAATAAAGACTAAATACAATCTTGATTACTATAAGTACACAGTAAGTCTTGAAATCAAATGAATTAATTCTTCATGTTTTATTCTTTCAAAAAATTATTTTACTTATTCAACTTATTTTTCATTTCCATATGAATTTCACAATGATCTCATTTATATCTACAAGAAAAATTTCTAAATTTGATAGAAATTGTGTTGAATCTGTATATAAATTTGAGGAAAATTGACATCTTTACTATATTGAGTCTTTTAATCTATGAAGTTCAAGTTCCTTCCCATTTAGTCAATATACTTTGGCTACTTTCACTACCGTTGTTCAGTTTTCAACATATAAATCTGTAACCATTAAACTTAATTACCAACTTGCTTGGATTAGGAGTTGCCTAGAGGATTAATCTATGTGTGTCTCGGTAGGTAAGAAGGCATGAACTTGAATAACATATGTCTTCCTTAGCCCCTTCTTCTCTGCTGGTGTTCCTCTCCTTTGCTTCCCAGCCACAATAAAGTAAGTAACTTTGTTATTTCAGGCTGTTCTGTCTTAATATTCCTTCCTTGGAGCCAGCTCACCATGAACTGAATCTTCTGAAATACTGAGCCAAATAAAACTTTGTTGAAACTGTGTATTCCTGATATGAAAAGTTGATTAATACAAAATCCTGTACATATTTTGTTAGGTTTACACTTCAATACTAAAATTTTGAGCACCTGTAAATGCTCTTGAATTTTAAGTTTCACTGTGCACATATTTACTCTTAATATATAGAAATCCAATTGTTTTTGTTTGTTGTGTATCATGCGACATTCATTAAATAACAACATAGCATTCATTAAATGCTTACTGTGTGTCACATGAATTTCTAAATATTAATTCATTTAGTCCTCATCACAATGCTAAGTGGTAGATATAAATTTACTCCCATTTTATAAGTGAGGATCCCAGAGAAGAGGGATTTAAAATAACTTGCTCATTTGGAACAGAGAACAATCAGGATTTGAACCCTACCAGTCATCTTTAGATCAGGGTCCTGCCCCTCTGATATATTGGAGGACTTTGTCAAGTCTTCTGTGAAACTACAGTCTTGGAGCTTTGGCATTATACTCATTTTGAGAGGTTCAGGACTGCCAGTTGCAGAGAAAGAAGTAACTCTGTTTTGTTCTTCAAAGATCAGGACCTTATCTAATTGTTCTTAATTCTAAAATAACATTTTGGGACACTGTATTACATCTTGTCAAGATATTTCAATTTTCCTGTGTCTCTCTGTGCATTTGCTAAATGGAAATAATTATTTGAATGTAGATTTCTTAATGTAGATTTCTAACTGAAAATTACTATTATTTATCTATCTAAAAATAAATAACATGACTAAAAGCTTTCCCATAAAGAAATTAAAACTATATTAAATATCTGCATTTTTAAACCAAGTTCTTAGCAAAGAAGTATCAAGATAGAGGCTCGGGCAGTAGTTAAAATTCAAACTAAGATCTCCAAATCTAATGTTTTTCCTAGCATACTTGTGTAGATGTTTTTTTAAAAATCTAGTAATTGTTTCTTGAGTCTTAACAAAGCAATATAAAGAATAAATTTGCAAGCATTCTTATAAAATAATAATTCTTTTAAGTTTATAGTTGAAAGTAATTTATGATCTCGACTTTAAAAGTATGTCTATACAAACGTATATTTTCTGTCATTAGAAATATGAGGGAATTTTTGGTTTTTTTCAAATTTAACAGTTTACTAAGACTGAAATATCCATAATTTCCCTCTTTGGATCAGAAAATAAGACTACTGAGCAATAATTCTACCAAGGCACACTTGGAAATTATGGGTATTAAATGAAAGTGTTGTTTTTAATATTATTTTGCTGAAACATGCATGTATTTTCTCTCTAAATTTAAATGCTAGAATTGATTTATTGTATTTTACAGGTCGCTCACTATTTTCCTCTTCAGTGAGACACATATGTGAATCCTAAATAACCATGGAACAGAAATGAATCCAATTCTCATACCTAAATGTATATAATTTCAGAAAATTCATGGTGGATTAAAGAGTTAGTAGTAGTGTTGGAAAATGAGGGTGGTGGTGTTTCCATTTTAGGAATGAATTGCTTCTCACCTTTACTGTTTTCTGTTCTCTCAGTAATAATGCTATTTAAAAATCAAACTATACAAGATATGTTAGATTATTTTTTAAAAATATATTCATTTCCAAAAGTGATAAAAAGATGTGTTAATAAATCTTGTGTGCAATTTCTGCTTGTATATATTATTAACTAATCTCCATTCCATAGAAGATTGAGAATTATACTATCTCATAGGTTACATTAAAAACATATATTAACCTAAAATGGCTCCATAAAATTGTTACTCAAAGTATCAGCTAAATTTAAGAAACTTAAAATCAGACAACTAGAAATTTGAAAGCCTAAAAATCAGAATCAGAGCTTTCTAGAAATTAGAAATTTTTCTTCTAAAATTAGAAATTACTAGTTGGACTTGTAACAATAAGAAATATTAGACACTATTTCAAATGATTAACAGTGATTTTCTGCTAATATCATGAGAATTCAATGAGATGTGCAGACAGGCTAAGTAACTTGCTCAGGATCACCACAGAGCTTTAGTACTAGAGCTGGACTCATCAGCACTTTGTACTGCACTCTTGTTCTCATTTAGTGAGAAATCTGCTGAAAAATTAGTTGAAATATTCCTATTTCTGAAGTGTCTGCAATATGGTCCTGAGATTCATGCACATATTCTGCTCCTCTATAGTTGATATCACTCTTGTTAGATAATAATATGTATTAACTATCACTCATTTCCTTGTCTTTGTCTAGTATAGCACTCATTGCTTATATCCAGAAAGTTGGTCTTTTACAATTAAAAGTGATAGTGTAACATCTATTAAAGTTTACATTAATGAAATAGTCTTGAAATTCAATTTATGCTCATTATTGTGTACAGTAGAAGTCTCTAACACCACTGATTAGATTGAGATGATCAGTTCATAGGCTAAATTTTAGGTCATGAGTTATCCTGGCAAAGGATTCTTCCTGAAGAGGGAAAAGGAAAATTAAATGTATCAAATAAATTTCCTTTCATCTAAATTAGAAACACAAACATGTCTAGTTTGAGAATTGGGATAGCATTTCAATTGACACATATATGGTTTCCTTTCTAGTATTTTTAAATTTTTAAAAACTGTAGTAACTCTAACATATTTTTTTGCAAAACTGTGTTTGCTATAGATCTTCTTAATTTGAACTTACAATTTTTATTTTAAATTTAGATGGTTGCAAAGGATATACTTTCTAAGATGTATTGAGGTTTAAAATCAATATAATCTTTTAAATAAAATAGAATCCTTATACCTTAGAAAGAATCCTGAATATCCTATCACTCAGTGTCTGGCATTAACACACAGAAAGTCCTATAATCCTAAGTAACATCATTCAAGCCATAGGGAACAATTTTTGCAAGGATCCTGACCTCAACTTCCACACAAAAATAATGTGAAACTATTTCTGAATGTCAAGAAAGTCTGTAAGATGTGCTTTTGCTAAGATCTGAGTCAGATAGTGCTTTGGAGGTCAGGGTGGATTTGAAGTGCTTAAGAGAAAGACCAATTAACTCATCAAATCCCTACAGCAGATGGCATGAATGCAAAATGTTCTTGCAAAAAAAAGTAATATTTCCTATAGTATCAAATGTATATCTTTTTATCTCTCTGATTTCTCACTAGAATGATGCTTTTAAGAGCTAAACATAGTAGCAGAATATTATGTATAAATAATCATATTTTTATGTGACTATTTGGACCAATTTTGTACAGGCACTTAGACGGAGTACAGTTGCAAATAATTTTCTTTTTATAAATATACTTAATAACATTGAATTCAATGTTCAAACTTAAGTGATTTTGATTTAAAAGTTTAATATACATTGCTTATAATTTATATATCTTCTAATTTTAATGAACAATTTTGAATGTTAGTAAAATAACATTTCAAAAACATAAAAAACTCATATATTTACTGTAATTTTTATAAAAATACAAATTATGTGTACTTTGATTATGATTTTTTTCATCACTTCAATTATTACTTTTTTAGTAATGATGTTGGTACATTTTGCCATATATAATGATCACATTCATCATAGAGAATTCGTACATGTACAAAATATATCTTAATTATTTTTCCCATTTCCCTCCCCCTTCAATCCTTCTTTTTGCCACTTACAAAATTTGATTTCCATTGTTTTATTCCATTTTTATCCCTTTTCACTTCCTTCCCCCACACCCTCCCTTGCTCCCCTTTTCATTTGAACATTTTCTTGCTACTTTCTAAGTTCTATCCTCCATTTCACTCCTTATTTACCCTTTGGGTTTTTTACACAAGAGAATCAAGAATATATGAAAATTCTAAAGAAATGGAAACCATAAAACAGATGCAAATTTATATACAGGAGATTAAAAATTCACTGAAAGTTTACACAGCAGAATGAGCCAAAGTGAGAACAGAATATCAGATATAGAAGATAAGATTGCAATTAATGACCAGGAAAAGAAAGATTTCATAAAAATAGCAAGGGAGCAAGTGAAATCAATCTAGCAACTGCTAGATGATGCAAAGATGAATAACATAAGAGTGATCAGAGTAAATGAAGAAACAGGAGATAGTGCAAGTAACATAAAACACTGTACAGAGAAGTGATGGCAAAAAACTTCCCAACCGTGGAAAAAGAATTTGACATACAGATAAGTGAGGCATATAGGACTCCAACTAGCCATGATCAAAAAAAAAAAATACACCTAGGCATATACTAGTCAACATTCCAGAAACCCAACATAAGAACAAAATACTACAAGGAATAAGAGAAAAGAAACAAATCACATACAAAGGAAAGCCCATCAGAATCACAGCAGACTTCTCAACAAAAACCATCAAGTCAAGAAGAGCTGAGAGTGACGTATTTCACGTATTATAAGAAAACAACTGTCAACCCAGATTGATGTATACTGCAAAACTATCTTTCAAAATTGATGGAGAAATGAGACACT
Organism: Heterocephalus glaber; assembly: GCF_000247695.1. The sequence goes on from NW_004624730.1 coordinate 31,320,811, forward strand.
TTCATGACAAAGAGCACCTTTGAAACATCATGAATACCAAACCAGCACTCCAAAAAATTTTAAACAATATCCTAGGAAAAGACAATGAGAATTAAAACACCATGATGCCTAGCAGAATGAATCCATTGGCATGACAAGAAATTAAACAAGTCTGATCCCAGAGGAAGGGGCTTCTGAGCCACAATCCCAACTCTCCCAGCTCAGAGGAGATGAGCCTCCTGGGTGCCAACAGCATCCCCCCTGCCAGGTTGAAATGAGAAGACATGTAAACAAGTCTCAAAACCAGACTTCCAGATCACTTACAGCAACCCCAAAGGTAAACAAGATGGAACATTCTGATACTTAACCACTTGGACTCCCTGAACTGGCAACAAAAGAAGACCTGGAAAAACTGAAATCAGAAATAATTTCTCAGATAACAGCAGAGATTGTGCTCATAGTGCAAGACTTGATTAATAAATCTAGAGAGGAGATGAAGAACATGACGGAATCCCAACATAGGAAACAATGGAATCCACAAAACAGATGCAAATAGATTTCCAGGAGATCAAAAACTTCATTGAAAATCTACACAGCAGAATGAGCCAATGTGAGGACAGAATTTCAGATATAGAAGATAAGATTGCAATTAGTGACCAGGAAAAGA
>NW_004624730.1:31327221-31354375 GCF_000247695.1 Heterocephalus glaber
AGTTTGTAATAGCTAAAGCTTGGAAACAGCCCAAGTGCCCATCAACTGGAAACTGGATAAAGAAGATGTGGGGTTTTTTTTTATAAAATGGAGTACTACTTAGCCATAAAGAACAAGAAACTAGAGACATTTATAGCTAAATGGATGCACATTAAGGCCATACTCTTAAGTGAAATAAATGGAACACACGTGTAAATACCGAATAGTTTCTCTAGTGTGAGAAACTGATAGCGTAAATAAGGATTAAATTGACTAAAATGAATAATTGATAATTTGAAATAGGAAGAAAAGGTGCAAAGGGGTAGGGAAAGTGGGAAGGCAAGGGGAAAGGAAAGAAGGGAAAGGAAAGATTATGAGAAAAGAAAAAAATGGAAACGAAGCCTATGTAAATAGAGAAAGGTGGAGGAGGTGAAGGGTGCACAGATAATGGGGAAAAAATAAGAACCATGATACATCATGTACAGGTACAAGCACCCAGTGATAAATGTAAATGTATTGTATACCTAAAATGTACCAATAAAAGAATTTAATTTAAAAAAGTAAAGAGAAGTGCCAAGTAAATACATTTCAATCAATATTTCCACAGAAACAGAGAACAGCAGTGAGGAAAAATAAAATATAAAATTATGCACAATCTCTGACCTCAGCAAATGTGAAGATAGGAAATATACTAACTTCAAGATAAAACCATTATATAGCAACAAGCAACAACAAAACCCACCAAATTTCAACAAGCAATCTCTTACACCCACCCATCCTATCCTGAGACAGTTGTGGAGTATAGACAGAGGCCCCTGAAGTTTATCTATCTCAAGTTATCGGTAGGTAGGTCAGGTAAACTATAAGTCTGGCAGCACTTAAAAAAATTAGAGCATGTTCTACAGGAAATAAAGGTAAAGACAAAACTTATGAAGGAACTGTCATTTGAAATGCATAGTTTCTTGGAAGAAATAATCATAAAGGAGAAAAACAGAGCCTTTCTTGCACAATTGGATAGTAAAACAGCACAGAAGTGAAAGGAGAGCCAGGCATGGTGGTGCATGGCTGTAATCACAGCACTTGGGGGCTGAGGCAGGAGTATCACCAAGCTCAAGATCAGCATGGGCTACATAGGAATTCAAGGCCAGCCAAACTATATAATAAGACCTTGTCTCAAAACACCAAAAAACATTTTTTTTAAAGTGAAAGAACATAAGTTTAAGTCTGTCAAACAAAATGTTAGCAATCTGTAGAGGACACATAAACCCTCTTCTATCTCTTAAGCCATGTGGATTCATTTTCTTCACCATACAATGATGCCTAATATTGTCCTATTTTAAAATAAATTGAGGAAGATGGTTAGTTTTGCTAATTTCTGATTTTTTCCAGAGAGTTCCAAGATGATATTTGCTAGGAAGTTCCTGATGCTACAAAGATAAGGTTCACCTCTTTGTGTGCTCACAGCACTGTAACATTTCAAGAGTCCATTTCTTCCTATTCCACAATGTCTCTTATGCCTTTTGATCCTGAAAGAAGGGAATGGAATTAATATGAGAAAATGAAAAAATGCAAACAAAGTCTTTGTAAATAAGGAAGGTTGGAGTGGTTGAAGGGAATGGAGGGGAATTGGGGAAAAAATAAGAACCAAGATAGATTGTGTAAAGGTACAAATTTCCCATGATGAATGTCATTATATTGTATATGTAAAATGTACCAATAAAATTAATTTAAAGAAAAAAATTAAAATGGAATAATGTTCAGCCATAAAGAATGAGAAACTAGAGACATTCACAGCTAAATGGGTGCACATTGAGGCCATACTCTTAAGTGAAGTAAATAGGACTCACATGTATAAATACCCAAGTGTTTCTCTGGTGTGAGGAACTGAAAGTATAAATGTAGTTTAAAATGTATAATAGACAATATGAAATAGGGAGAACAGGTCCAAAGGGGAAGGGGAAGTGGGTGGGGTAGGGGAAAGAATAGAAGGCAAATGAAAAAATATGAGAAAAGGAAAAAATGGAAATAAAGTCTTTGTAAATAGGGAAGGGTGGAGGGGTTGAAGGAAGGGCATGGGAATAAGGAAAAATAATAACCAAGATATATCAGGTAAAGGTACAAATTCCCAATGATGAATATCATCATACTGTATACCCTATATGCACCAATAATCTTAATGAATTTTTAAAAATCTAAAAAAACCCAATTTCATTCAATAAAATTGATGAAGTATTAAAAAAAGCAAACTACCAACAAAGAAAACCCCAAGTCCTGATAGATCACTGCTGAATTCTATAAGAACTTTAGAGATGATCTAATGCCACTACTCCTTGAACTCTTTAATTAAGTCCAAAGGGAAGCAATACTCCCAAAGTCATTCTTAGAAGCAACCATTACCCTGGTACCTAAACTAGAGAAGGACTCAACCAAAAAAACAGAACTATAGGCCAATTTCTTTAATGAACATAGAGTCAAAAATCCTCAATAAAATATTGGCAAAGAGAATGCAAAAAATCATCAAAAAGATTATACACCATGACCAATTAGGATTCATCTCAGGGATGCAGAGTTGGCCCAACATATGCAAATCAATAAATGTAATAAATCACAGTAACAAAACCAAGGACAAAAATGCCATGATCATCTCAATAGATGCATAAAAAGAATTTGACAATGTCCAACATTAATGCATGATTTTAAAAAGCTAAAGAAAATTGGAATAGAATATCTTTATCTCAATCTAAAAAAATCACATTTGACAAATTAAGAACCAACATCATTCTAAATGATCAAAACTGAGAGCTTTCACTCTAAAATCAGGAGCAAGACAAGGATGTCCACTCTCACCACTCTTGTTCAATATAGTTCTGGAAATATTAGCCGTAGCAATTATACAAGAGACAGAAATAAACAGAAAATAGATACCAAAGGAAAAAGTTAAAGTATCATTAAGTTAAAGTATCAGTATCAGTTGCAGATGACATGATACTCTACATAGAAGACCCCCAAAACTCCATCAAATAACTCTTAGATTTAATAACCAAATTAAGTAGCATAGCAGAATTCAAAGTCAACACTTACAAATCAATAGACTTCTATACATAAACAAGAAACTCAATGAGAGAGAAATTAGGGATACAACACCTTTCACAATAGCATCAAAAAAATGAAATAATTAGGAATCAATTCAATTATTATTATTAATAGAACAAATTATGTGAAAGTTTTGATTATGACAATATAATTATTGACTCTAGAGGCAAAAATAAAACTTAATAGAAGAACATATATGTAATGGTTAAGCTTGAATTTTTCACAGGTCATGACAGCATGACCTTGCAGTCTATATCTGATCTATATCGGTCCCTGGCCCCTTTCTTTTCGGTATTGTTCCTCTGCTTTGCTTTCTGGCCTTCTTGAAATAAGCACCTTTTTGCTCTTCCATGTCCTGCCATGCTATTTCTGTCTGGGAGCAGCGTGACTATGTACTGAATCCTCTTAAACCATGAACTAAATTAAACCTCTCCTCCTTCAAGTTGTGAGTATCAGGTATCTCTCAGCAGTGCAAAAGAACTTTTACTTTATCATCTATTGTCTTTCTCAATTTTGTGGTTTTACATTTTTTTAATAACAGGCCCAACACTGTAGTTTTCACATATCTTATTAGCCACTAAAGTTTGAAACTTATTACAGACATATGACAGCAATTTCCAACTCTTCCATTCAAAAATTGGAAACTACATATTGCAGAATCTCTTTATTCTTGTTATGAGGATAGCAAGATAAAGAAAGCTTATGGGCCAAGGATTAAAAATCCTGTGAGTAAAGAACTGACAGATAAACAAGAATGCACTCAAACTATGGGGGAATATGCATATGTATTTAAATAAATATATATTCAACACATTATGTCACAGTATTTTCAATAGAATTTATGCATACACATTTCTGTATGCATGTATGTGTGAGTGTGTGTGTGTGCCTGAGGAATGATAGATTTTTGTAGTGTTATAGCAATCAAGTTGTATGGGTGGTGTTTAAACAGGTATATGTGTTTAGGGGAGGAATAGTGAAATTGAAAATATAAAATGATACAAAAAGACATATAAAGGAAAACACATTAAGAGAAAATGAAACACATTAATTGAGCAATGAGAGAGCTACAAACCTAAAGCTTAAGGAGTGTCAGAATTCCTAATCAATAAAGTTAGTATGAAACTTGAAATAATGTCAGCTCCTAAACACAAGGGACTTCCAGATCCCTTATTGCTACATAAATTCTACTATAAATTATCTGTTTTAAAGGTAACCTAGGTTTACTCCTGTCCCTTCTTACAAGGACTTTAGAGAGCTTTTTAAAAATAGGTTAATACGCCTTGTTTGTACCAAAATAGCATAACGTGATGACTGAAAGTGTATTTTAAATTATAAATGTGTTGACCTACTTTTTAGAAATGTGATTTCATTTTCTGAATAATGTGTTTATGTGTTTGCAAAACTGTCTGGAAAATATGTCAAAGGACCATCCCTAGTTAATCCTAGCATTTCAAGATTTTTCAATTTAAACTTTTTCTCTTTTTGCTTATCTGTACCTTAACTCTTCTTTCACTGTCAGAAAGTGTAGACCATTTTGTCTCACAAACCAAATACTTGTTGCTGTGCAATAATTTAAAAAAAAAAAAAACCCTACTCATTAAAAGTCAAAGGACCATGAATGATAAATTTCAATAAATAATCATGTATTTTAAGGAAAACAGTCTAACAAAATAGAATTATCCTGTTAGACTGCAAGCTCCTGAACAGAGGACCTCTTCTGCATCATCCCCCTGTGTGTTCCCAGTGCTAGAAGGACACTCATTCAATATTTATTAGATGGACTTTCTTCAAATAAAACAACTGAAATATTAACAACTCATTATTATTGCCACCGCATCACTCTTCTTCATTTCTAAATAACTTGAAAGGACCTAACTATACTTTAACCTATTTCTGTGTATTCCCTTCTCAAAAACATAAAGCAATATAGGAAACAACTTCAAATAAGTAAAATGTAATAATAGAAATCTTTAATTAACCACTGCCTATGCTCCAATTTTAGAAATGGAGGAACATATGGTAAGAAATAATCTAGAAACCACACTATATTTGTCAGGACCTTGTCATCATCCTCAAAAAGAGAATTTTCTATGGGTAATACTGAATGGACTGTGATATTTCAGAATGAGTTCAAACGTGAACACAAATTGGGAAAGGCTACACATTGCTCACACAGAAAAATCTTAGCAAGAGTGCTGTGGGCATTCCACACATAGTAATTAGTTACTGTTTTGAATTTCTGAATGCAAAAGAGTAACTACTACCTCCCATGCACAGTAAGTTTCTCAAACTCATTCTACCCTACCTCACTTTATAATGAACTCACCTTGGAAACACTTTTTTGCATGTTTATTTAGAAATAGGAACACTTATCCACTAATTAACGATTCTCAACTCTGGTTGGTCATTAGAATTACAAAAACGTTTTAAAATGCTAGTATCCAATCCCTACACCAGAACAATGCAAACAGAATCTCTGGAAGTGGGAATAGGAACCCATGTAATTCCTTTTGGCCTTTGATGTAGTTGAGTGTGTTACTGGGACAGACAACCTTCATATTAGATTATAAAGCCTCTTAAACTTGGGAACTATGTCTCCTTTGCCTTTTTATCTGAGTGCTTTTTACCACAGCACCTGGAATACAAAGTCTCCCAGAATTCACCATGCACTTTATGCTTCACTAATTGCTGTGGTTGGGAAGACTGCTCCCTAACTGCTCATCTGTATAGGATTGTTCATCGCGATGGTGGAACAGTGCTGGAAGGTGGTGCAACCTTTAGGAGCTGGGGCCTCATCAGAGGTCCTCACATCACTGTGAGCACTTTGCCCGCTCTGGGAGGTGATGGTGAGACCTGGGCCAACCCTCTCTATCCACTTCAGTTAGAAGTGGAGTATTTTACTCTGACACGTACTCCCTGCCATTGCCATCTCCACCATGAGATGATGCAGTCAGGGCAGCCTCAACCAAGCCTGCACTAAGCCTTCTGTACTCTAGCTTCCAAAACTGCAAGCATAATAAACCTTTTCTCTTCAAAAAGCTAATCAATTACCTTGAGTGTTTTATTGTGGTAACATAAACCTAACTAATACAATAATTCCAAATGCATAAATGATTCTAACATTTAAGCAGTATTTGAAAGCTTATTTATATTTCAATTTTACATATACTGTATCTCTTTTTGGCTTTTGATTAATAAACTAAAAATTTTTTGCTTCAGTTTCTGATTAATGTGGCAAACACTGAAAAATTTAAAATAATAATGTAAAATATGCTTATTCAAAAGTCACAAAATCAAATAAGTAGAGGAGAAACCAAAGTAATAAACTATTTTAAATGTTACTATTTGTAAGTTTGTAGCATTTATATGTATGAAAATATTAAAATTTAAAACAACACTAAAATGGTTGGAGTGTGGTAAATAGCAAGGGACCAATAATTATAAAGTTAAAATCTGCCTCTGAATGGTGAAATTTATTAACAATCTTAGTTCTATTTTTATTTTATATTAAGAGCACCATCATCTGTGCAGTTAAAAATGCAATGACTTTAAAACACAAAATTCACTTCTACAAAGCAAGAAGTCTGGAATTAGGCAAGTGCTGATACTGACTCTGTGGATCATCCATGCCACAGTCATCCCTGGCTTACAATTGCAAGACATTTCCCATTCCTCTGAGTGAAACACTCAAACTCAGGGCAGAAACAGTAGAGTTAAGGTTCTACCACTGGTGGCTAGTAACTGATATTTTTAATAGAAAAAAATGCTTTCCCAAAATATCCTCTGGCAGATTTCCACTTAGTTTTCAATAGCCTAAACTATATCATTCAGCCTGCTCTACTTAAAAATTACTGGAATATTAAGTATTTGACTTTTCCATCTTCTATTTTGTTGGCAGGCAAGACAGGAGGGTTAGATGAGTTTTCACTTGCCAAGTGTATAAGGACGGAGTCTACTACCTCTACAATGATAAGATTTTAATTATTTGGAATATTCTGTTTTCTTCTAAAAAATTATTTTAGATAGCCAGAACTTTCTAAACACTTTTTTCCCATTTATAAATGCTGTAGAAAAAACTTGCTTTCTTAATTCAGAGAGAAACTTTATTATCTTCTAATGATTAAACAAATATGGTAAGAACAATTAAAGAAGAATTTGAGATTTTATTCCACATGGAATGGAAAAATATGGAAAAATATCTGGCAGGGTGTGGAATACAATCAGGTTTTGTATTTTTTTAAAGTTGTGTGACAAATGTGTTGGTATGGAACAAGACAAATCTAAAGAGGAATTTCTTTCAATAATTTTTTTTATCTGTTATATATTCTCTTCCCATATTTGGAATAGGGAAATTATTTACTTAAAGGAAAGGTGAAGATTATTCAGATTGGAATGGAAACTGTAGATATAGAGAAAGGTGGACAGAACCTTTAGAAACAGAATTGACAGAAATTTGTTAAATATTAAAAATAGCAAATGAAGAAAAAACAAGAATGATAATTGACTCTCAGGTTTCTAGGTTGAGAAGCTCAGAATAGCTATGGGAAGAGAGATCAAGAATCTAATTTTGAAAAGGAGAAATAAAGAAAACCTGACCCATTTGTTAAGGAACGATGTATCATAACTGGAGTAATATAGAAAAGGTTGTAAAGACCTCTTAGTATAGATGATACACTCATTTTTGAAATGTTCCACAATTTTTATCACACTCTTAAAAGGAAAAGTGTATGGAAAACAGAGACTAAAGTAAATAGTATTACTAAGAAAGTTTAAAGGAGTAAAATCAAATATATTAGTTTATAAATTTAATACAAATGAATTTAATTTTCTTATAGATGGACAGGATACCAAATTGGGTTAAAATGAGATTTCTTTTATTTACAAAAAATATTTGATGTGATAAATAATAACATTAGAAAATATAGAGATGGACAAGAGGATACTAAGAGATTTAAATAAAAACTTAATAATGGCTGTAATATTATTCTAAGTAAATATAAGGGTAAAGGCCTAAGTAGGACATAGACATAATGTTATAATTAAAATTTAATTATAAAGCAAATATAGGTGTCATAAATCTATACATCAAACAATATGAAAAATAACCTCATATTAAATGAAATTAGTAGAAATACTTCTAGTGAAGTTTGATAAAAAAACTTTATGCTGGGAAACTTTAATATATCTTTCAAAATCTAACATATCTAAAAGATAAATAATGTATATCATTAATGAATAATGTTATAAAATATTCATTTTGTGTGTGCTACAATTGATATATCTCAACAAAGAGACATTGGATAGGCATCCCAGGTCTCAGGACAGCACATGACTCTCAGTCTCCATACAATGCTTCCATGTTCACATCTGCTTTATAAGGTGAGGTAATACATTTTTTAACATCTGAGGATCTAGACAAATTTGGGGCTGCCATTTTTTTATCTGGTCAGACCATACCTTGTTTAGTTCCATTACAATAGTACAAAAGTGCAAAGGTACTAATGGACAAGCCATTCAGATTTTGATGCTCTTTTTTTGCCCAATGAAGAAAATCCTCCACACTAGTCAGATCATACTAGGACTACTTACAGTTTTCTGGCAAATATATTTCTTTGAAAGTCCCAGCATCCTGGACAACTGAATCAACCTAGGTTATTTGGTCCTTGAGCAAACACATGGGGCTTTGCCTGTAATTCACAAACAAGCTTAAGGACAATTATTTCAATGAGTAAATAAGTTCTAACTTATTATCTTGCCTGGAGCAGAAAAGGAGGTTCCCAAATGACATCCAATTACAGTTCTTAGTTCATTTGAGATAGATTCAGTGGTGACATTGAATCACAACATCCTTAACCTCATTTGAGCACCAAAAGGCAATATATTTTTGTCCTATTTTATAACAGAAACTTCAAGCAGCAAATACATATAATTGCTAAGCAAAGAGGTATTTCTCAGAGGACTTTGCAATATGCGTAATTTGTCTTCTTTCTGTTACAGTATGTATAATTTATCTTGTGGGAAATAAATGGGAAAAGGGCATAGCAGTTGTTTTGCAGATTGGTTATTAGTCACAGCTTATTAATACCATATTCTTCCCAAGAGAAGTGGGAAGTCCTATAGCATCGTGATACACAGAGTCTCAGGAGGGACTCCCATACACTGAGACACTGTTTTTGTCAAATGATTCTACATATATATACTTAATGTGTAAACTATATCTTACTATCCTGCTACAGTGTATTGAGGAGAATATATTTCACTCCAATCCATCCAACTTTTTAATAGCAAGGTAAGAAGTTTGCAATAAGTGGGAGAACTATACGTAAAGTAATTTTGAAAAATAGTTTTGAAAACTCTGCTTATCAGGGAAAACGTCTCAAGGATATCTCCACGTTATTAGTTAGATTTATATCATTAAATAAATGTAATATAAGGTGCTTTTGTAGAGTTATGCTCCAAAACGCGATCGTAATACAACCCAGTTCCTTAACATCTTATTACCGTGATACAATACAATGACCACTGTAACAATCTCTCTGGCTATCATAATGAAGATAAGAGACATTATCTTTGTGTATCTTTTCAAATTATGGTGCAAATACTCATGAATTCCACAAATAGCTTTGGAATTTCTACCATATGTCAGACACTACACTAGACACTAAAATATGGCAATGAATATGTGAAGAAAATCTCTGCTCTTAGGGAGCTTATGTTATTTTGACATATGGACATGAGTTCAAAATAAAAAAGGAAAACACAGGTAGATATTTATGGATAGGAGAGTCAAAAATGAATGGTAGCTTAAGGCAAGTCTGGGTAAAGCTAGAGGAATAAGATGGAAAGTGGCAAGTAAGGCTTTCCTGACAGCTAAAGCTTGATAGAGCCTTAGAAAAAGTTAAACGAGCTTAAAAAGATACATATCTGGTTGCCCATTGCTTTTCCTTCACCACAGAGATTATGAAGTCAAAGTAGGAAGAGAGGAAAATTAAATTTATAACATTCTTCTAACTAAATACAGAGGGCCCTTAGAAGATGAAGGTTAAATTAATAAAATTAGTGGGCCAGAGATTTAGCTCAAGTGGCAATGTGCCTGCCTTGCAAGCTCAACGTCCTGAGTTCGATCCCTAGTACCAAAAAAAAAATTAGATTGGCCTAGCTGGTTTTTCAGAAAATATATAGTTTGGGGCCAGGGATTTAGCTCAGTGGTTCTGCCACCTGCCTTGCAAGCACAAGATCCCAAGTTCGATCCCCAGTACTAAAAAAAAAAAAAAAAAAAAAAAAAAAATATATATATATATATATATATATATATATATATATATGTATACTTTGTGTGAGTTGGTAGTATAGTGGTGAGTATAGCTGCTTTAAAAAAATATATAGTTTATCTAGTCATCATCATTGGACAGAAATAATCATTTTTGTCTATACCAGCATTGGGACAAAGATCTTCTCACTTTCTATCCCTTCTCTCTCCCTCCCCTACACCATCAACTTTCTTTTTTGGAAAACCAGAATAAGAAATACACTTGATTGAATATAGCTATATTTTCAATCTCATTCTCTGATCATCTGTTTTTCACACGCTCAAACTTCCTGCATTATGCAGTTTAGAAGATAAAAGAAACTGCCTAGCAACTGGAATGCATTGACTAGAGGTAAAAATCTGTTTGGAAATGATTATTTTCACTATCTTTTTAGAGTCTGAGTATTGTTACTTCAGAGTAAGACGTAGCAACTGGATTATTCTAGTTAATTCTCATATTGAAATTCTTGATTGTGGACAAAGAATGAGAAAGTTTAAGAAATCCCTTTATCACTAAATTTTCGGAGAAATATTAAGGGAACAAACTATAGATTTCCCATTCTATTCTTCTGTATATTATTTTATAAGAAATTCTGCTTGGGGTTGGAAAATAAATTTTTAAAGGTATTTAGGGGGTCAAATATCATCTCTGCTTTAAAATCATTTTATCCAAAACACAACATTAATAAGATGCATTGTCTCACTCATGTCTGCAGGTCAGTGGGCTAACATGATTAAGCCTGGGTGGGCATGAGATACTTTGCCCATGGTTATCTCTAAGGAAAAATAGTGACAAATAGATTATTTGTCAGATGATGTAGGAGATTAAATAATTTATTCTTAATAATTGGAGTTTTCTTAGACCTTAAATGAATAAAAATGTGCCAACACATGAGGGTCCACTGTTATCCTCACAACATTGACCAAACAAGAAAAACTTTCTAGTGCAATATATTGTCTAAGGTAAGATTTCTAGAAGGGCTCCATTCCAGGGCAGTGCACAGCTGAGATGCCATTTAAGAGCTGTTTATGTCTCTGCTCCCTAATGGTAGCCAGTTATTTATTAATGTTGTTCACAGTAATCAGTTCCCAAACTAACTCCATCCCACCATATTTCAGTCCTACAATGCAAGAGGACTATATAAGGAAACAGTCAAAAATTAGCGAATAGATGATTCCCTCAGCACTTGGCCATAAGAGGGAATATTGACAACAACCAAAACAAAGACAAGGAAAAGAAAAAAAGAGTACTCAGAGTTACCCAAACTATGTGCTGTAATGACATAGTTTCCAAGACTTCCTTCACTTTTGACAAAAACTGCAAATTCAAAAGTTTCCTAAATCACCTTTCAAACATGAATTTTCTATTATCATCTCCTTGGGAGCCAGAGCATGTTCCCTGCCTAGGACTGATGTGTGGCAATACCTAAGGAATATGGCCAGCCAAGGAAGCTCACCCAAGCATCCATGCCCAGAGTTTTTTTGGGATTCTATTATATACTCATGATTAAGTTCCTCCTTTTTTCTTTCTTTTCATTTTTCTTTTCAGATAGGGCATCATTATGTAGTTCAGGCTGGCTTTGAACCCACTAGGTAGTGCAGGATGGCCCCAAATTGGCAGCAATCCTCCTACTTCAGCCTCCAGGCATGAAAAACCATGCCCAGCTTCCAAAGCCCTTTTGTTAAATCCCATATTTGTTCTTCCTGATGTGACTAGCACTTGTCTAAAGCAAAGAGATGTCTTTCATGGATTATCTCCTAGAAGCCAATGGAAAAGTCTAGACCTCTCTTTGGGCAAGACTAAATTCTTCACTGTGTGGGGAGTAGCCAGAAATTAGTATTTATACAGAGCTAAAATGATGATCAGTGTTATGAAGGAAAATAAAGTTAGCTAGGATTTGAAACATATCATTTTAATTCATCTTGGCCAAAATTATGATTTTGTGAGTGGTAAATTTACCGCATTTGAAAAAGTAAAGCATACTTCTGATTGTTCCAGAAAAAGTACTATGACCCTAAGCGAAACCAGCAATGATGGTAGAGTTGGAAGGATCCTTTAAAGTATTGTTGGGTTCAGTGATTTAGTAGGAGAACTCATAGGATTCACTATTTAGTCATATGTATGGGCGAAGTTTATTAAAGGAAAAGGATATACACAAAGATGAACAAGGAAAAAAGGCATCCGAACAAGATGTAAAGTTCCAAAGAGCACAGTTGACTGCCTACAGCCCCTATGAGTTGTGAGAACACATGTGAAGTATTGGCAACCACGGCATCTTGCCAGAGACTTAGCACCTAGAGCTTTTACTGCCAAAAACTCTACCTAGCACAAACCTGAATTCCAGACCCCCAGAAAGAAAGAAAGCCTCTCTTGCAAGTTCTTAGAATGGCAGGACCCTGCAGAAATATAAATTTCCAGACACCAGCCAAGGGCTAGCATTTTAACCAGGACTTTGCAGGGATAATAGGTAGCTCTTTTTTGTATAGTGGCCCAGCCAAAGTGTCAGGAAGAAAATTAATCCATTAAAGTTTCATTTCAGCCAAACAAAAGGATCAGTCAGAAAACTTGTCCTAGCAAATACTGCAATATGAAACAGACAAGTGTCCTTGCTGGACACTGGAGACTCACAAAGAATATTTTATATTCCCTATCATTTATGTATACAGCTGTGTTTAGTGTAAGAAAATGTTAAAATTTAACTCTATTTGTCTCAATTTTTTTATTTCCCAAAGACTTAAGTGCCAGCCTCTCCTACATTCCTAAGTGAGTTGATAAACTACCCCGACAAGACATTCAAAGAAGGCAGTCCAAAAAATCCCTTAGCTCTCCTCTTCTGTTTACTATAAATTGTCCAGAGTGGAAGACAACAAGGTAGCTGGAAGATTTCTGTGGAAGAGCAGTCCTATTGAAAGGGGATGGCTGAGTTAGCTCTCTTCTGCACTGTGGCACAGCCAAAGTCTCAGGAAGAAATCTTCCAGAATATCATTTGGAATCACACATTTGGCTAAGAGATAAGTTAGAAAGTACAGGGGTCACTTCAATTATGCAGGTATTCAAAGCTTACAAGTTGAGCAGAGGACAAGGAATCATTTTTTTAACTTCATTTTTTGTTAGTACATTTTTTTATACATATTGTTCACATTCTATATGGACAAGGAAACTAGTATTGTGACACCTTCCTTTGAGTAGGGTATGTCTGATATTTGTGTGACAGTAGATGTTTTAATCATCCTTTCCACACTCAACACAACATATAAAATAAATTAATGAGAATGATACTATTGTATGTCAACCTTAGATAATTTTAATTATTGTTTATTTTCAGACAGAATCTTGCTAAATATCTAAGTTGCTCAGGTTGGACTCAAACTTGCAATATTTAGAGTAAATAATTTACTTATTATTTTTACAAAGTGAACAACTGATTATAATGCAACATTATATTGAGCACCGCTGCCCGGAGCAATACGAAAGTTTTTAGGATTGAAACCATTGGAAGTGTACTTCAGAATCTACACCTGGAAGGGAAGAGATTGAGGGAAGAGAAACTGGCTGCTATACTCCTGGTGAAAACCATGAGAAAGGAGCAGTAGTGTGCACAGAGAATGGAGGCAGGAAGTCTGCAAATAGAAACAGGATAATATTGATCCCACCTGACTCAAAAGAGATAGAGACTAACTCAATATTATCCTAAGGTTTTGTGCATGGGCTTCTGAGAACATCCAGAATAAAGATCAAGTTTTGGAAGAGAAATGAATTCAAATTAAAACAAATAACATGTTTTCTTCCAGTGGGGTCCTGGAATGTGAATGCCAGCAAGCAGCAGGAAGTGTGAAAGAAGTGCAAAGACCTATGGGCTGGAGAGAGCTATTGTTTGGATGGTTATGTACACAGAGGCAATGAGTTTGATGTGTGTTTACTAAGTTCCCTTTTTAAAAATCTATTTTCTAGTTGTTGGCTTTTTTTCTTTTCAGGAATGAGAATTGAACTCAGAACCTTCCCACTGATCTATATCCCCAGCCCCCTCCCATTTTGGGCAAGGTTTCTGCTATGTGCTAAATTCCCAAGGCTGGGTCTGAATTTACAATCTTCCTTCTCAGTCTCCCAGGGGATTACAAACATATGCCAACATTCCCAGCTTGTTGGTATTATTTAACTGATATTATGTTTTCTAGATTTCTGCCTTAGAAAATTGTAACAATCTTAGTAAATACTTAAAGAGTATAAGTGATCATTCTTGTTAAACGGTAGATCTCTCCATTCGGTGAAAGAGCTGTTGAAAAGAAACTAGATTTTAAAATTACCTTTGCTGTTAAAGTTTCCAATTTTAAACTAATGTACACATGTATACAGATACACACCCACAATTAGGTAGAAACTTCAGAAGAGTCTTTGTAAATGTTTCTTAGGCCAAAAGAAAGATAAGATCGCAAACTTAATGTAAAAGAGATGGTTTGTTCTCTGATTCCAATTCTTATTAGTTCTCCGTTTACTCATGGAGTGTTTCTCTGCTTTCCTTTTTTTTCTTCACACATTCTGGGGGCCACACTTTTGTGGTAACCATGGTAGTACTGCAGAAGGACTGATGAGGAAGAGACTCCCCAAACCCAGCCTGTTCTCTTCTCTCCTCTGTGAGTTGCTACTCCTCCTTCTTTTTCCACTTCTCCTGGTTCAGTCTCATTAGTCTATAAAAGAAAAACTAGTTTGTCAAACTTACACACAGTGATCTTCTACTTTTTAAGACTTGTTCTTGCTCTGGAATGGATTGGAGAAGGGAAGACTTGTGGATGGTATACCAGCTAATGAGAAAAGACGAGAGAATGTTTGTTTTTCTTCCAGGTCACATTAAGATTTTCTTTTTCTCTTATAATAAAAGATATTAGGCAGATTTGCTTATTTGCTTGTTTCACACTGGAAGAATCTTTAAAAGTACTCTTCATGTCTATCCAAGTCAATTAGTATTTGGTGAAACAGTGAATGAATGAATGAATGAATGAGGTGAATGAAATTTCTCCTGGGGAATAGGGTAAACATATTTGAATAAGAATTTCTCAGTTGATACATTTTTCATGCACATCTGTCACTTAATTATTGATAAAATGATATGAGGTAATTTTAGAGATTAAAAAAATAAGATTAATTAAGGTCAAGACTTAGATCTAGATCTTCTCCAGTCACTTGACGCTTTCACTGTTACCTTGTAATTTTGGAAGAATGAGGGTAATTAGAACAATGATGTCCCAGGTTAGAGCCAAAGATCCATGAAGACAAGGTCAATAAGAATCAGCTCAAGCCAAGGTGGCAGCAACCCATTCAGCTAAACTCCTCTTGTGTTTCCAGTGTCTGCCTCAGGTGCTTAGTTTCTTTACCCTCCTTTGCTTTTTCATACCATTGATCACTGATACATTGATTTTCCTATAACTGTCCCCTCTGGTTGGTACTTTAAATCCAAGAGGACAGGGACTTGTCATCTTTGATCACTTTTCTCCTCTCTGGCAGATAGTACAGTACTTGGCAACTGCTGTCCTTTGATAAATATTTTACTGAATATATGAATTTATAATTTTAGAACACTTATTATTCCACTCTTTAACTATACTGTCCTTAATATTTTTCTGTGAGAATGAGGGGAAATTGTATAGAAAAACTAAGAAACAATATCAGAGGCAACCTGTTCATGAATTTTTTTTTCTTTTTTTTTTTTAACAGGGATTGAACTCAGGACTTTGTGCTTGTGAGGCAGCGGTGGAACCACTGAGATAAATCCCAGCCCCAGTTCATGAATTTTTTAATCAAGTTTTCTTTCATTGTGTAAAGTACACCCCATTTGTTTCTGATTGAAGGTATTACAGATTTTAATACTCTCATGTTCAATTTATTGAAGAAATTATCATTATAATATAAATTTGTAATTTACTACCAAATTTGATGTAACTGATAAATTTAATCTTCTTAAATCAAATGTGACAATATTATATGTGGACTGAGATCATTGGAAAGATGCCTTTCTAGTGAACACAAAAATCTCATGTAATGATTTTCCCATAACAAAATCAATAAATTATTTGAGTCCTCAGTTGTAAAATACCTTACCTATTTAGTCGTAAAAAGTCCTATCTTAGTTTTTCCTTAAATATCATAACAATTTGCCATTCTTGGAGAAATTTTTTAATATTTCATCATGATATTCTTCTCTGCAGGAAAACCTAAAAAATATTCTATTAATCAGGGAGATATTAAATTATCTATTATTTGTTGTATGTATATTAAATCAAGTAATCAGATAAAATTGATCTCAGAAACTAATGGCCCACATTAAAAAGGTCTCAAATTTCTAAAATTGCTCCTTTTTGTTATTATCTCAATAACTAAACCTCTCAACTTGCAAATGAAGATAAATGATCAGAAAATTTTTTAAACTCACATTGTGAAACAGAATAGAGACACCTGAAGTGGCTAACATTGCAAGATCTGAGATGCTTACAAAAGTTTTTAGTCAACTATTTTGTCTACTTGCTGTTTCACTGGACATTTACTTCCAATTCTCTGTAATTTTATTTAAAATGAAACAAGTGGATGTGACCTGAAGCCAAGCTTTTTATGTGTTTATATTTTAGTTATTCTAAAACATGTCTGAAGAGCTAGACTAGAATCAGTATGTCCTATATGTCCTGCTGCATAACCCATTAAGAGATAGGGGGAAAAGAAGGATGCCTCTGATAAAACAAGCTCGATAATGCTACCTGACAAAATGCTCTTATTTACATCCCGGCATTCATTCTTCCCAACTCCCACACTCATAGAATCCTGATTTGATTCAGTGATAATGTTCATGGATTAAAATCTTCCTTGCACAGACTTCAGGTTTTCTCAGAGCTTGATTCTTACTTTTGATCATAAAATTTAAGCAAAAACCTACTGGGTATAAAACTTATGAAAACAATAGTAATACAGTAGTAATAGATGTGAGAATCTACTGGAGAATATTAGGTTAAATGTAACAATCTTAGCAAAGATTATTAAGCAGAAAGACTAAAGGAACTCAAGACATGATGACTTAATAAAACCACCCAGCAATAGTCATCATAATACAGCAATATTTGCATACCAATGTTTATAGCAGCACAATTTGTAATGGCTAAATCCTGGAACCAGTCTATATACCCATCAACAGATGACTGGATAAACAAAATGGTATCTATATATAATAGAATGTGTATGTGTGTATATATATGAACGCTACTTGGCTATGAAGAATGACAAATGTGAGGCATTTGTAGGAAAACGGGTGCACCTGGAAAACATAATGTTGAACGAAATAAATCAGACACACAAGCTTGAATACCATATGGTATTCCTCATTTGAATGAGGCAAAGTACAAACAAAAAAATGAAAAAAGATGGATAGAAAGGGGCAAGGGGATGGGTTTTGCACAACAGGGAAATGGAACAAGGGAAGAAGGAAGGGGGAGGGGAAATGAGAATAAAGGCATGCCATGTACAGGAACCTAATAACCCTCACCAATGTTAATATTATGAGCCATAACATGTGCTAAGAGAAATAGTATCAACAGGTAGGAAAAAGATGGTTGGGGAACCAGAGGAGGAAGAAGGAGGGAAGGGAAAGGGGATTAAATAAAACAAGCTATAAGCTGATAAATGTACATGTAACCACTCCTTAAGATGATAGTAAACTGTATGAATTATAAACATGTACCAATAAAATAAAATGAAATTTTTTTTATTTTTATAACAACAACAACAACAAAAAAAAACCCCACCCAGCCAGTTCTGGATACTTTCCCCTGGACTATATATAGTTGAGCCAGTGTAATTTCGTTACTGTTACATGCACCTAAACCTATCCCTGATCCACAGAGCCTCTTTCTTTGTCATTCATATGTTCTTTAACATAATACATAATCCAAAACGCCTTACAAAAGGACTCATTTAAATTTCTTCAACACTAAATTCTCAAACTTATTTGATCATAACGCACCTGCTATTTCCCCATGGAAATACACATTAATTACTACCCTTTCACTAGGGATCTCAAATTGCATACAAATTTAACAATGTGTAATTGCATAATCAAAAATGTATCAGGCTATGTCTGCAGCCACCATTGTCCTTGAACACTATATTTCTTAGAAAGCATTGTTATCAATGACAATCATTGGGATAAGCCATGACTCAAGGAGTTAGTGTGTTCTGTCTCCATAAGACTTGGGGTGCTAGTGACCTTACATGACACAAGCAAAAAGCCTCTGAAAATCATCTTTCTTTACCTGATAGTCCAGGAATGAATGCTGGAACCTAATACAGATGATAACTGTGTAATTTTTAATGAAATGCAAGGAAGAATGAATTACATATCTGTTTTTGGAGTTTGGTTTAGGCCCCTAAACTTCTATTATTATGAGCATGTGGAAACTCTCCAATGGTTATTTGAGCTTCCTGCTCTTTCACTCTACAATGAGGAGAGAGAAATTACTCAACTTTCTCTTTTCTATACAAGAAGGCATTTATGTCAATCCATCAGCCATGATTGTGTCAGACTAAGACTAAGGCAACGGAAATGTGGAAACACTTTGTCAATACTATCTCCCAAATAAGTACCTCTAAAAGTGAAGGTCATGTTCACCACACATGATAGATTCTCTATTTTCAGAGTTTTATATTAAGCACAGATGAACCTCAATGAAAGTAGAGACTTTGATTTATTTTCAAATTCTAAGTGAAAAGAAAGTGCATAAAGAAAAATAGTTGAAAAAAGTGTCTTCTCATTTGTGTTTAGAATCGAATAGTAAATTTTTCTTTCTTAATTATTATTATTATTATTACTTTAAAAAGTGGTCCTTGGGATTGAATTCAGTTTCATACATGGCGGGCTAGCTCTATGCAACTGAGCTATACTCCCAGCTCTGAATGATAAATTTCTAATTTTTATAATTCATGCTCTCTTGATAGTAGTTTCATTAATTAACAAGTTATATTTAAACCATATGTGTCATTGTACAATTACTTTTGGCAAAGAATTAGACTGAAATTTGTCCAATTGTCAGAGCAATTCTGAGCATAGCACGGCACATATTACTCAGCCATCATCTAACCCAGACCACAAAGACTAGGACAAACAGATTGCGACAAAATAGTAAGCAAAACTTGAAAGAACCAAAGATAAACTGTGGCCACAAGTTTTTCACTATAATGTTTCTAATTTCTTCAGTAATAGGAAATAAGCCAGTCATTGAGGCACAAATGTATCATCAGGCTGGGGTAGTAGGCTTTGCAACAACACGGGATCCTTTTTTTTTTTTACTGGGTATAAGCTGTATTTTAAAAATTAATTTTATTGGTACATTTAAGAAGTACAATATAATGACATTCATCATTGGAAATTTGCAACTTTAAATAATCCATCTTGGTTCTTATTTTTCCCCATTCCCCTGCCCTCCCTTCAACCCCACCACCCCTCCCTATCTACAAAGATTTTGTTTCCATTTTTTCTTTTTTTCAAATTAATTCCATTCCCTTCTTTCTTTTCCCCTAACCCTCCCACTTCCTCTTCCCCTTTCTACTTTTTCTTCCTATTTCACATTATCTACTGTACATTTTAGTCCTCATTTAAACACAGGAACCTTGAAGAGGAGCTCCAGTACAGACCTGGGACAGCAGTGTAGGGCATGGTGCCCAAGGTTCTACTTTGGAGGTAGACACAAAAGAAGCTATTGCCACCATGTAGATAAAGGAAGAAACAAGAAAGGGAGAATGTGTGGATCACCTAAGACAATCTACTGAGCATATGTTAGAAGCTTGAAGGAGGTTGATGTTCTCAGAAAAATACGAAACTTTGAACTCATTTTTTCTCTAAGATTACTATGATGTAAAGCAAAATGGAAGCAATTCCAGAAAAAGAAGCAATAGCATATGCAAAAATATTTTTAAAATAAAATCCATTTTTGTAGCCTCATGATATAAACAATTATATGAAACTGTGGTGGGGTTAAATTCTTGAAAGTTGTTGGACAGACAACAGAAAAATACTTACAAATGAAAAGATAATTAAGGCATCAATACCATCTAATAACTCTGAGATGAGGATAGGAGAAACATCAGAAATACAAATCCATGAAAGGTTTTCATCATTTGGAAAGTTATTGCCCGGTGATCAAAAGCCTATATATGTTTATAAAGTGATTTCTTTGAGCTAGCACTATTCTAAGCACTTTAGAGGTACAAATAAATGGCAGGTACTTTCCCTTGTAGTTCTGTGAGTGATAGCTGAAGCTAGACATAGGCCTCAGAGGGGCACACAGACATGAATTCATGGTAAAGTAGGGCAGATTAAAAAAGGGATAAAAATAGGAAATGAAATCTTTTTACAGTAAGGTCAGGAAAAATGAATTTCAACAGATAGAACAGATCCAGTGTTCTTAAAATATAGAGGTCTTATCTCTAACTAGTTTTTTGTTGTTATTAAATATAGGTACTATTTTTGTACTTTTTCATCTCTATTTGATTGAAAGTACTAATGACCCACTGCGTGATCTAAAAATATATTTTTAGGATAAAGAGGTATCTGACAATTGGAAAAAAGTTACATTACTAACCTTTCTAAAGCATAAAAGAGCATACTGAACGTGAACAATACAGATTGGTAAAATTAACTCATACAACATAAAATTCTTGAGGGACAAAACATTAAATGGTCATGAAAAGAACTGAATACGAGGTAAAGATTTATTTTGAAGATCTTCTCAGTCAGAGTCTGCTTCTACAGAAATCTTTTTTTTTACATAAACAAATATAATGATTAATTTTAACTTTAGCAAATGAACTTTTAACTACTTTAAAACTAGATCAGTTTTGGAAAAACTTCTTGGAAAAATTGTTTCTGATCACAGGATGGTTTTACTAAATAATTCCAACCATAATTATGATATATTTTAACGTTATAGTGTATAATATAGTTCAGATTCATGACCTCCATTGAACTGTATAATAACTGTATTAGGTAGCTCCATACTTTCTACTAGGAGAAGTAGGAATTTGGATGAACCAGACCCCTGAGCTGCAGGAAACAGAAGGCACAGTCTCTAGCTCTCACAAACTCTTCCTCATAGGGTGATCCCATTTCCTTTTATTTATTTTTTTTTTCAAAAGTAGGAAAAATTTACTGAGAGAAAGAAAGCCTCCATCCAAGAGAGACAGAATGTTGACTGGAATGTGGGCTCCCCACCCACCCCACTTTTCAAAGATGTTTTATACAGCAAAGCCATGTGGTGAGACAGGTACAAAGTGGGACAAAACTATAAGACCCAATGGAAATTTACAAGGTGGACATGAGGTGGGACAAAACCACAACCAACCAATAAGATTACAAGTACAGTCACCCAGGTAATATCGATCCAATGAGAAATCACAAGGTGGATGAAACCATGAACAACCAACAAGACTATGACAAGCATAGTTGTCCAGGTAATATTGATCAAATGGGGATCCAATGGGGATATAAGTCATGCAGCAAGCATACAAGGAATGAACAAGGATTTTTGGTGGAAAGGGGTGGGTCAGGAATCCTTCTTGGAAGATCTTTGTCCCCTACCCAGGTGACTTATACCTATTTGGAATATCAGTCACTGAAATTTATCCTACATGTGTGTGGTAGCCTCTCTTTTACAATACTGGCCTTCAGTGAATGTATCTTCACTGTCCTCCATATTGGCTCCCTGACTGTCCTCCATGTTCACTCCTCCTTGTGGGCTGGCCCTGTCCAACTACCCACAAGATATCCAACTAACTTACCTATTTGTAATATTCCCCCCTCCAAAGAAGCACCCCCAACTGCTGTGAAGGGGCAAAGGGTGAAGACCGTTCTGGCTACTTTCAGCTGAAGCAGGCTGTAGTTATGATTAACAGTCAGAGACACTCTACAGAGGGTCCATCCAAAGGCCCTCATTAGGCACCAAGCATTGCCATCCTGGGCGGCCTTACAGCTTCAAGTCTGGAAGAGAAAAAATCCAAAGAAACAGTCAAGAATACATGGGCCAAATAACAAGGACCCCATTTCCTTTTAATTAAGACCATTCATTCTTCTGAGAATTTACATTCACCTGTAAAAACTTCTCCACCTTTCTCTTTGCACATTTTTGTCTTAATTTTTCTTAAGATCTTATTATTGGTATGTCCTTGTCAATGCTGAAAAATGTTCTATTTCTCTATCTATAAAAACTGAATTTCTATCATCGGCCATTCATAAAAGATTTTTGAGATATTCCCATACATCTCACTACACCTTCTATAACCATAAATTTCTATAAACACTGAAAGCCCAAGTCCAGTATGGCTATTTACTAAGAAGATTCTCCCATTGTGAGCCACATTAGGCAAGATTATATTAGATTCCTTATTTGTTTCAATAATATAATGGAACAGAGGAAAAGTTGGTCACTGGAAAGACTAGCAAGGAAAAGCCACATATTTCAGAAGAACACAACAGAAAAGATGCCCTGAGGACATCACAAGAACCAACAGGACTCCAGGCTTCACAGCCCCAGAGTTGTAAAGGTCAAAGATTTTCCTTTAAGAAAAGAGCCCTACAGCACCATGTTCCAGAATGGCAGCAGCCTAGGGAATTTGTTCCTTGGGATTGGGTGCAGAGTGCTCAGAGATCCAGGCACTTAACTCCTACAGCCAAGAGAGAAAGAAGTATGGCTACTAGTCCAGCTGGCAGCAGACCCTGGCATCATCCATGTGGTGCTGATTTTAGGTGAATGCACAAAGCAAGAATTGAGGGGTCAAGAATGCTTTCACATAGATTTCAGAGGAAAGCCTGGGGGCCCAGTCAGTGTGCCCCTGAAAGGGCAGTGTGTAGAGCTGTGAGTGTGAATCAAAAGTTGCATTGGAAACCCCAGAACCTTGGTGAAGCCAAGAACATGGATTATCCAAGGAACACTGCAAGGAGAGAGAGCAGATCTGATCCAAGAGAGAAACCATGGGAGCTACTCCTATCAGAAATCCCATAGTGGCAGGGCCATCAAATCCCTTGGGAATTCACAACTTGGCACAAATTACTGGGGATGCTGGAAGTGGAACTGTGAGATTTAATGTTTGCCCTGCTCATTTTGGGACTTGCCTTGGTTCCATTCCTTTGTATCCCCCTATTTGTAACTTTTGGAATAGAAATGTCTATCATGTGCCATTGAATGTTGGAAGTGTTTAACTTTCTTTTCATTTTACAGGGGCTTGCAGCTGAGTTCACCTTAAATCTCAGAGGAGGCTTTGGACTTGGACTTTTTAGCATTGCTAAAACTGTTAGGACCTTGGCATCTCTTAGAGATGGACTAAATGCCTTTTGCATAAAGGGATGTGCATGAATCGTTGGGAGGCCAGGGTCAGAATGTTATTGCCTGTGTCTAGATTATCCCCAAAAGCCTCATTCGGTCATAGTGAGAATTTTCCAGAGGTGACTGGATCTAGAGTTTGTGATGCTAGGATTGATTCACGGTTCGGTGCTAGAATCAGGGGCACTATGATTAAGGGTGTTAGTGCTACTTTCCCTAAGAGGTCTGGAGAAGATATAAGGGATACAAAGACCTATAGTTGTATCTTGCTGCTTTGTTATCTTCTGCCCACCATGTTTCTCCTCTGTGATACCACTCTGTCTTAGAGCCAGCTGATTATAGATTGAAGGCTCTACAAAGTGTGAGCAAAATAAAACTTTCCTCCGTTAACTTTGGATGCAGGTTATTTTGTCTCAAGAGTGAGAAAAGTAACTAAGATATTCATTTATAGTAAATCCTTAAGAATATGGTTGAACATCAGAGATGAAGCAGTGTGATAACTCAATCTAGAAACATAAAGAAGTTGTGTTCTGTTTGGATTATCAAGAAAGATGATAGATCTGTAGTGCTCAGGTTAGTGGCTTCTGATCTTCATGGCAAAAATTGTATACTTGCTGGTGTGTCCAGTATGCAGTTACTCAGAAACTGATTACAATGCATGGTGGATGGGAATGTGAGCCATGAGTTTTCTAGAGCATTTGAGAAGGCATTTAAAACACTCTCCTATTGATTCTCTCCAGGATTTAAGAGAAAAAAGTTCCAATTACTATTATTAGGACTTTAAAATTCAATGGAAAACTAGTTTCATAAAATGCACTTATCATAGATAAATACCACTAAACTTGTAATCATCATCAACTTACATTTATGTTTACTGATTTCAGGCATTAATTATTGTTGCTTTTTAAAGTAATGATTATATAGAAATTTAGGATAAATATTTACTGATTCTAGGAAAACTGGAAATTTTCTTGAACTTTAAAATAAATTCACTTGGTTCATATATTTTTGATTATTCAACCATTACAGTTTGGATTCTGATTAAATATATATTTATAATGATATAGCATTTATCAAGCAATTGCTATATGTTATGCATTATCCTAAGTGCTTTATACATATTATTTCATTTCTTTATCAAACACATATTATTACTGTGTATATTTTAGCATTGAAGAAAATGAGGTGCAATGTACATAAAATAGTGTTACAAAGTAATAAATAATAGTCCTTGAAATAGAAAACCTAAATTCACATTCCACTTGTTATTTAGTATTATTTTAAATAAGTTATACTGAGGTTTCAATAGTTTTAATCATAGTGTTGATGGTATTAGTAATACTAATGATACTGAAAAATAATAATAGTCATGTCTACTTTACAGTATTATTTTAAGGATGAACATACATAATATGCACAGAAGCCCTTTAACTACGAAGCACGGTACCAACTCATCAATATTATTAGATGGTAACTCCATTTCATCATCTCGTTTATAATTAGCAATGTTACAAATGGTTTTTAAAACTTTCAATTCAACAAGATTATATTGTTTTTTAACAGAAGTAAAAATCATTCATTCTATAAGTCATTTCTTTCTACAAGATGTATTTGAAATCCTGATCCTTGAATGTTCCAGGGGAGAAGAATTCATATCAGCTCTCGAGGGATCTTGATCTCTAAAATTTTAAGGGCTATAAGAGTGGAATGCATCACCTAACCAACTGTTAATTGGTAGTTTTTAAATCATAGGAACTATGGATTTTATAAGCATGTCCTGGAAAACTCAGATTTATGTTATTTGCAATATCTTTAGATGCCTTGAACTTTCCCTCTTTCTTAAAATAACATCAACCTAGGAGCAATGACAAGCACAAATAATTTCGACCCATTAATTAGAAACTGTTTCTCATGATTACACTGAGTACAAAGTATTTCAACAGTCAAAATAGAGCTTTTCAAGTATTCTGCATGTTTACAGTTTATGAGTTTTCTCCTTCAGTTTTTATGGTATTTTTTTTCTCTTGTGTTATAGCACACTCTTCTTTAAAAGTGTTTTTCAGAAAACAAAGTCATTTCAGATAAATTTTTAATATTTCATCTTTCAGTCCTCTTCCAATGTATGCTATTCTTTTTCAAGTTGGCGTTAATGAGAAAAACATGCCTTTCTAGTGGGAAACAACTACAGGCTATGAGATTTCCAAATGTATCCATAATGTAGGGTGAAATTAATAACTGGCAGGAATAATTCTAACGTTGCCGGTCAAGCCGAGAGACCCAGAAATAACAAGCAGAAGGGTACAGCTCAAGCTCAGTTGTTCTGAGAAACTAAGCCTATTTCTCTAATTTGATACCAGGTTCATTTCACTATATTCCTGGATTGTACAGCTTTCATCTATACTTTTCTTTCTCTCCTTCTCTGGTGTATTGAATGTGGGCATAAAATCCTCTCACAAACATCCTTTAAATGGCTAACTCCCAGGCCTAGTTTTCAAACCCTTAAATTTTTTCCCTGGTTTCATGCTTTAAATTTGGAAGTGCAATGCATTTGTTTTAGCTTATTCATTTGTTTTCTTTGACTTGGTGTAGCTTAAGTGCCATTAAGTGTTTCTGTGATATCTGAGTACAGTGTAAGGGAAGAAGAGACATACAAGACATGTTATGAGCAGAGGAGACAGTAATGTCATGGAATTTCAGAGAGCCATCACACATATATATGTTTAACATTTTCCTCTCCGTTTTGTTTTTTATTTATCTATACTTTAAATCCCTTTAGTATATTACTTCCACATTCATTTGTTTATAATTACAAAAAACTTTAATATTAAAATGTTTGTTAAGGTAAAACTATCTTCACTTAGGGAAATTTTAAGACCCTCTTTTCCACTGTACATTGTGACTGAGTTCTAGCCCATAAAAATTTCTAATCCTATTAAACTGTCTTGTCTAAATATCTAAGTATCAAAGTTTCAGTCTATTGATTATGTCACTATCTGAAAATGTCTACTTCTATATTTATCTATACTCTTCCATATAACTTTGCATGACTTTCCCTAAAACAGACAGGACATATTTCTGTACCTGTTAATTTTATGTACAGCTATGTGACCTTCTTTCTGTGCCTCTTAATTTTGCATCCAGCTATGTGACCAGAAGGATGTTACCAACGATGCCACACACAGGATTTGAGGACAAAAAGCATCAAAGTGTCAGTTCCCAGTTCTTGTACTATGAACAAAACCAGGATAGGCTTCTGATGATTGGAAGCAGATAGAGCAAGACCACAATAGTAATAGAAATAGGCAACTTAATGGAAAAATAGGAACAAAATCTTTGTAAATAAGGAGGAATGGAGGGGTTGAAGGGAGGGCTGGGCAAGGGTGAAAAATAAGAACCAAGAGAGATTATGTAAAGGTGCAAATT
>NW_004624730.1:31354615-31396475 GCF_000247695.1 Heterocephalus glaber
AAAAATAAGAACCAAGATGCATTATGTAAAGGTACAATTCCCAATGAGAAATGTAATTGTGTCGTATACCTACAATGTACCAATAAAAGAATTTAATAAAAAATAAATAAAAAAGAAATAGGTAACTCTTCCTAAAGCCACTTTTACCTAGAACCCTTTTGCCTAAAAGGGGCTTTCTAAATAGTCAAATCCCCAGTCATTGTGTTTGTACAGATTTGAACATTTGTCTATTATTTACTTTCTACATTTTTGAGAAATTCTTTGTATTAATTATTTAGTTCAGAACACTTTTGTTTTAATTTTATATCTGTAATAAGTATTAAATTTCCAACATTTTGATCAAGGGAACAACTTAGAAATTAGAAAGGAGAAATTACAGGTGTAGTACCATGTATGTTCAATTAATGACAGAAACTGCTAAAATGTCCCTAAATTAATCCTTGTTTCACAAAGTGAATTTTATTTTTTAAACACTTAAGAAGAAAGCCAATCAATGTTCATATTCAACATTCTCCTACCTTTCTTCTCTTACCACCCTTCATGGAACCAGATTGGCTCCACAATGGACACGTTCTGTATAAACTTTAAAATTCTGTACAAGTGCAAAAATTTTCAACTTTTTCTGAAATTATAGATTTTTGAAATTTAGGCCAAAAGTATATTGAGTTTTGCTTATTTGGAAGGAATGGTGCTTTGTTGAAAATAACTGCAGAAACATCAATAGCACTGGAAATGCAGTTCAGTTTGGCTCATTTATATGGTGGAATGGCCTGAAATACTCTCACCATCCAATTTAAAATAAGCATGGAGATATGTTAAAGATGACAAAAAATAGAGTTTACAGATGTTCAGAGAGAAGGGCTTCTACAAGTTGTAGCAACAATTTGTAGGGTTAGATTGAACCACAACTGAATCACTAACCATTAAAAGCTACTTAAGACTACACCAACAAGGAATGCTAAAGCTCTATTGTAATAAATCAGACATGGCTCTTTTTATGGGGCTTTCCTCACAGAATTCCTGACCTAACTGCTGAAATGTAATTGGATTGTAGTTCCACTGAAGAAGACAGTGCCACCAAGTGGACACTGGTTTCAAAACACTCCTCATTGGCACTATCCCATCTTGCTTGAGTGGCTCTCCAATTCACACAGCAAGTTTGCTATATACACACTGCAATTGTTGGCAAGCTCATAGTCAACTCAGAGACCAGCCAGCTGAGAGCAAGCCAACACCAAATAGTCTTCATCAGCAGAAAGTCTGGATCAACATCACACACACAGAGCAGTGACCAAGCATGAGTGGCAGGTTTTATCATCTGACATTTAAACATGTCTGCCTTCCAGAAGCACAATTAGTACCAGAACTTTCAAAAGAAAACAAAAGTACAATGTTTACAGAGAAGTATGGAACATTTTTTTCCACTGTGAAAGCAAGTAAAGTAGACTTCTAAACATATTTTGAATAAGATTATAATTATACCTAGTTACCCCTGTCCTTAGTGATTGACAGTGACTAAAATTCTACAAGCTGTAATAGGATTCTAAAAATAATAAAATACACTATTATGTTCAGCACACAGTTTGAGTGTAAATAAATAGGTAGTTTATTAATTTAAAAGTTAGGCTGAGTCCTGTACTTGCTAAATAAATATTTCACAAATATCTATTTGATGTGGCATCATAACATTGTGTAATACAAACCCATGTTCTGGGCAGATTCTGCATAATCTCATTAAGCATGTCCAAATCTCTGACTTAGCCTAGTGGCTATGGCTGGAAATATAGGTATATTTTTATTTACAAATCAGTAAAACTCTGAGACCCTGACTTATATTCAGTGTCTGTCTCTAGTTCAGCCATCTTGTAATTTCTCCAGTTAAAAATTCAATTTTAAAAAAACCCTCTCTCTTAAGTAGGAGATATCTTTTAAATTTGTCATTCAAATATACAATCCTGAGTTCATAAATGTTTAAAGTGTTAGGAAAATTTATATTGGAGTATGAAGTCACTTCAAAATGAGTAAGAGTTCTAGTAGCTTTCTTTGGCAATGGGAATTTAGGAGTGGAGCAATTACAGGCACTAAAAATAAAAAACAAGGACAAGAAGACAAAATAAGGTACACATATTTTGAGCACCAGAATTAAGACAAAGCCCTTTTGTGCCCAGCAGCAACTTCTCTCACATCCAAACCTGACAAAGCGATTCTGCCAGTATTCACAGGGGCAGGGTAGGAAGAGGTAGAGTACATTAATTTTATTATTGATGCTGTGGATGCTAATATATATTTCTTTGTCTCCAGTTGCTTTTGTTTTTTCTATCTTCTTTTCTTGTCTTTGAATTTGGTTTAAAACAATTTTGTTCTGGTGGGATTAGGTGGGGCTGTTGTTGTGATGGTGGTGGTTATTGTTGATCTTTCTAATTTACTCCTGCTTGGCTTAGTATCTTCTCATAAGACTTTAGCTTGATCATTATTATCTGTTGCAAAGCATTTTCATCTATTTTCCTTCAGATATTGCTTCTGCAACATTCACTTTTGCTTCTGTTTAATTCAGTTTCATAGTTGGGACATTGGCATTGTATCCATGTATCCTTGATGATTTTTTTTTGTATTGCCCATTCTTTTACTTGCTGTGCTTCCATCTTTCCTGATGTATACCCTTTTTCCAGCTGCGTTGGTATGTTGCCCAACAGATCAACTGAGTTCTACAATTTCTGTTCATAGATTCCAAGTCCCTGGTTAAATTGCACATCTTCCTCTCTGTCATCTTGAGCATAGTAATTACCACTAATTTACAGCCTTGGCTTGTCTCCACACAGTAGTCTACTTCATCCATGAGGCTATTTCTATTGTCTGCTTCACTTGGAGATATTTCCTGATGTTCTTAATTATTTCTTATGAATTGTAGTCATGGTGCATAAAAATTAGAGAAAGTCTGGATGATGATCCCTCTAGAGACCATTCATCCCATTTTCTGGCAGATTGTCTGTGACTTGAGAGAATACAGTACTTACCAGGGCCTCTTTCTCTGGGGCGTCATTGACTCTAATTTCTTTCTCACTAGCAAAAAAGAATGTTGAAAACTTTGCTTGATTTTTATTTTTTTGGTTACTTTCAAGTCTCTTGTTCTGGATAGCTTACAAATCAACAAATTCTTGTAAGGGAGTTTGCATACTTTTACCACTTCCAAGACATTTCTCTATGTTTCATTTATTTAAAAAAAAAAAAAAAAAAAAAACCCTTGGTCCTTAAATCTTGGCTGCCCTCACAAGTGTATAATTTTTATGTCTCAAATTCCCTGGGATTAATGAAACTTTGCTAGCTTTGTTGCCCTTTAGCATTTGAAGTCAGGCTCTTACACCAAAGTTTAAGAACTAATACATTTCCAAGGGTAACACAGCATGCAGAAGAGGGTCGCTCCTCAATGAGGTTTTCATCTCTGAAAGTCTTGACACATGTCCTGGCTTCTGAGAAACTATACCACTTTCAAAAAGATTGAGTTTGCATGTATATAAAAGTACATTCCTTTTCCAATTGTTCTTACTGGGAGTGCTTCTCTAAGTTCCTCCATTATAACCAAAAGCTGCTCTCAGGTTACTATGGAAATTACTTATAAAATGAATCAGAAAAAAGGAAAGAAAATCAATGGCTTGCTAATGGGTGTACAAAAGAAAGAAACGTGTGTGGTCGTAATATCTGGTTATTTTTCTTCCCCACAGAAAATGGTTATAATCTTTGACACTGCCCCGTTGTGCCAAATAAGCTACAGGATTGGTGAGTTAATGCCTCAAATAGTTGAATATTTTTAATTTGTTTAAATATGCAGCCTAATCCTGAAAATCTTTTTTGTTTGTATGTTTGTTCGAGGGCTTTTTTAATTAAATATACATTTAAAGTATAAAATATAATGACATTCATTACAAATTTTCACCTTTACATAATCCAACTTGGTTCTTATTTTTCCCCATTCCCTTGCCCTCCCTTCAACCCCTCCACCCCTCCCTAGGTACAAAGACTTTGTTCCCATTTTTTCTTTTTCTCATATTAATTCTATTCCCTTCTTTCTTTTCCCCATTCCTCCCATTTCCCCTTCCCCTTTGCACCTTTTTTTTCTATTTCACATTATCTAGTAAACCTTTTAGTCCTTATTTACACTTTCAGTTTCTCACAGTAGAGAATCTACTCGGTATTTACACATGTGTATCCAATTTATTTCACTTAAGAGTAATGCCTCAATGTGCATCCATTTAGCTATAAATGTCTCTAGTTTCTCATTCTTTATAGCTGAGTAATACTCCATTTTATTTTTTTAAAAAACACACATTTTCTTTATCCAGTCTCCAGTTTATGGGCAATTGGGTTGTTTCCAAGATTTAGCTATCATGAATTGTGCTGCTATGAACATGAGTGCACATATATCACTGTGGTATGATTCTTTTAATTTTATGGGGAAGATACCAGCAGGGAAATAGCTGGGTCAAATGGGATTTCCAGTCCTAGTTCTTTGAGGTACCTACATACTGATTTCAAGAGTGGTTGCACCAGTTTACACTCCCACCAGCAGTGGAGTAGGGTTCCTCGTTCTCTACAGCCCCACCAGCATTTGTTATTGGTTGATTTCATGATGACAGCCATTCTTTCTGGGATGAGGTGGAATCTCAGTGTTGTTTTCATCTGCATCTCTCGAATGATCAGTGATGTTGAACATCTTTTCATGAATTTATTTGCTATTTCTACTTCTTTGTCTGAGAAGTGACTGTTCATTTCAGATGCCCATTTTTGAGTTGGATCTTTAAAATTGGGAGGTCAGATTTTTTTAAGTTATTTATACATTCTAGATAGAAGACCTTTGTCTGAGGGACAGCTGGTGTAAATGTTTTCCCACATTGTGGGTTCTCTCTTCACACTGTTCGTGGTTTCTCTTGCTGTGCAGAAGAGTTTTAATAAGAAGAGATCCCATTTGTTGAAAGTTTGTGGTAGTTCATGGACAACTCAGGTTTTGTTCATGAAATCTTTCCTACACCAATGTCTTCAAGAGTTCTACCTAACCTCTGTTCCAGCTGGTATAGTGTTTCTGTTTTAACAGTTAGATCTTTAATCCATTTTTCTTTTAATTAGTGCATGGTAAGAGATATAGGTCTAGTTTTAATCTTTGACAAGTTGAAACCCAATTTTTCCAGCACCATTTATTAAAGAGGCTATCTTTCCTCCAGTGAGGGTGTTTGGCTCCTTTGTTGAAGATGAGGTGGCTGAGTGTGTCTGGAGTTGTTTCTGCATCTTCTAATCTGTTCCACTGGTCCTCAGGTCTCTTTCTTTGCCAGTACCATGCTGTTTTTATCACAGTATCTTTGTAGTATAGTTTCAAGTTGAGGATTGTGATACCCCCTACCATGTCTTTATTGCCTAGTATTGCTTTTGCTATTCTAGTTCTCTTCTTGTTCCAAATGAATTTTTGGATTGTTTCCTCCAGGTCTGTGAAGTATGCTGCTGGGATTTCAATTGGCATTGCATTGAATCTATATAGCAGTTTTGGAAGTATGGCCATTTTCACTATGTTGATTCTTCCTGTCCAGGAGAAAGAGATGTCTTTCCATTTTCTGATATCTTCTTCAATCTCTGTTTTCAGAGTGCTATAGTTTTCAGAGTAGAGGTCTTTGATTTCTTTCATTAGGTTGATTGCTAAGTATTTCAATTTTTTGGATGCTGTTGGGAAAGGATTGATTGCCCCACTTCTCTTTCAGTAAGTCTGTTTTTCGTGTACAGAAAAGCTATTGATTTTCGTGTGTTGACCTTGTATGCAGCCACTTTACTGAATTTGGTTACTATTTCTAGAAGACTTTTGGTGGAGTTCTTAGGGTCTTCTATATAGACTATCATGTCATCTGAAAATAATGATAACTTGAAGTCTTTGTTTCCTATCTTTATTCTGTTTCTTTCTCTTGTCTAATTGCTGTGGCTAATGTTTCCAAAACTAAATTGAACAGGAATGGTGATAATGGAAATCCTTTTCTTGTTCTTGATTTTAGTGTTATTTAGTATGATATTGGCTGTTGGTTTTTCCTCAAGGGCTTATATTAGATTGAGGTAGAGTCTTATCTATTCCAAATTTTTGCAGGGTTTTTATCATAAATGCATGTTGCATTTTGTCAAATGCTTTTTCTGTATCTATTGAGATGATCATATGGTTTTAGTCCTTGGTTCTATTAATATAGTTTATTACATATATTGATTTGTGTATATTGAACCATCCCTGCATCTCTAGAATGAATAATCTTGGTAAGGGTTTATGATCTTCTTCATGATCATAGGCATTCCATTTGCCAGTATCTTATTAAGGATTTTTGCATCTATGTTCATTAGTGAGATTGGCCTATAGTTCTCTTTTTCAGATGGGACTTTCTTTGCTTTGGGGATCAAGGCGATGCTTGCTTCCAGGAATGAATTCAGGAGTATTGCTTCCCTTTCAATTTCTTTGAAGAGTTTAAACACTAGTGGAAGTAGTTCCTCTCTAAATGTCTTGTAGAATTCAGCTGTGAAGCCATCAGGACCAGGGCTTTTCTTAGTTAAGTTCTTAATTATGTTTTCAATTTCATTGATTGATATAGGGTTATTTAGAAATTTTAGGTCTTCTTCGTTCACCTTTGGTAATTCATATGTATCTAGGAATCTGTCCATTACTTCTGTATTTTCCATCTTATTGGCATATAGGTTCTCAAAGTAGGTATTAATGATCCTCTGGATTTCTGCTGGGTCCATTGTAATTTCACCCTTTTCATTTCTAATTGCATGGATTTGGGACTTTTCTTTCCTTTTCGTTAATAAAGATAGCTAAGGTTTTGTCAATTTTGCTTATTCCTTTGAAGAATCAACTCTTAGTTTCATTGATTGTTTTGTATCATTCTCTTAGTCTCCTTTGCATTGATTTCTGCCCTGATCTTTATAATTTCCTCCCTTCGATGGGCTTTGGGTTTGTCCTGCTCTTCTTTTTCTAGAAGTTTGATGTTCAACATCAGGTTGTGTGATTGAGCTCACTTGGTTTTCCTAATGTGAGTATTCACTGCTATGAATTTCCCTTGTAAGACTGTTTTTATTGCATCCCATAGATTCTGATATGTTGTATTGGCATCGTCATTTAGTTGTGGGAACTGTCTGATTTCTTCTTTAATTTCCTCTGTGACCCATTGGTTATTCAGAAGTGTGCTGTTCAATTTCCATGTGGTTATGAAATTCTTGCAGTTTTTTTTGCTATTGATCTCCAATTTCATTGCACTATGGTCTGATAATATACAGGAAATGACTTCAATTCCTTTGCACTTACTTAAACATGCTCTATAAGCAAGTATATGGCATATTTTAGAGAATGACCCATGTGCAGCTGAAAAGAATGTGTATTCTGATTTTGTAGGGTGGAACACTCTGTAAACCTCTGTTAAGATCATTTTTTAAGAGTTTGATTGAGTTCTAGTATTTCATTCTTTATTTTTGTCCAGTAGATATATCTATTTGTGAGAGTGGGGTAAGGTCCCCCAGGACTATTGTATTAGTGCTTATATAATTTTTCATGTCGGTTAGTATTTGTTTTATGTAGTTGGGTGCATTAGTGTTTGGTGCATATATATTAATGATTGTCATCTCTTCCTCTTGGATTGTCCCCTTTACAAGGATGTAGTGTTCTTCTTTGTCTCTCTTAATCAGTGTGAGTTTGAAATCCACTTGGTCTGCAAAGAGGATAGCTACTCCTGCTTTTTGTCGGGTTCCTGTAACAGGGAGTATTGTTTTCCACCCTTTAACTTTCAGTCTATGAGTTTCTTTTTGAATTAAGTGTATTTCTGGTATGCAGAATATTGTTGGATCTTGCTTCTTGACCCATTCTGCCAGTCTATTTCTTTTGATTGGTGAATTGAGACCATTAATATTGATGGTTATAATTGATATGTATTGACTTATCCTTGTCATGACTTTTTCTTTTTGTTGCATTCTCCTCTTTGCATTTAATTTCTTGTCTTGCCTGATGGATTCATTTTGCAGGGCTTTCTGGGGTTGTGATCCTCATTGTCTTTTCCTAGGATATTGTCTAAAATTTTTTGGAGAGCTCATTTGGTATTTGTGAAGTTCCTAAGGTGCTCTTTCTTATGAAAGTATCTTATTTCTCCATCAATTTTGAAAGATAGTTTTGCAGTGTACATCAATCTGGGTTGGAGGTTGTTTTCCTTTAGGGATTGAAATACATTGCTCCGTGTTCTTCTTGCCTTGTGGGTTTGTGTTGAGAAGTCTTCTGTGATTCTGATGGGCTTTCCTTTGTATGTGATTTGTTTTTTTTTCTCTAACTGCTTGTAGAATTTTGTTCTTCTGTTGGGTTTCTAGAATAGTAACTATTATATGCCTATGTGTAGATTCTTTTGATCCCAGCTAGTTGGAGTCCTATATGCCCCACTTATCTGTATGTCAAGTTCTTTTCCACTGCGTGGGAAGTTTTCTGTCATTATTTCTGTGAACAGTTTTTTATGTCATTTTTACTCTCTCCTGTTTCTTCCTTGACTCCAATCAATTTGATGTTATTCTTCTTTGCATCATCTAGCAGCTGCTGGATTGATTTCTCATCGTCCCTTACTATTTTAAAGAAATTTTTCTTTTCCTGGTCACTAATTGCAATCTTTTCTTCTATATGTGAAATTCTATCCTCTCATTGGCTCATTCTGCTGCATAAACTTTCAGTGGAGCTTTTAATCTCCTGGAAATCTGTTTGCATCAGTTTTATGGATTCCATTTGTTTCCTATGTTGGGATTCCATCATGTTCCTCGGCTCCTCTATGTTTTCATCTGTGTCTTCTCTAGATTTATTAATCATGTCTTGTACAATGGGCACAATCTCTGCTGTTATCTGAGAAATTATTTCTGATTCTATTTTTTCCAGGTCCCCTTTCTTTGCCAGTTCAGTGGGTCCAGGTGGGTGAGTATCAGATTATACCATCTTGTTGCCCTTTGGGGTTCCCTTAGGTGATCTGGAAGTCTGGTTTGGGCACTTATTTATGTGTTCTCACATTTTAACAGATGCCACCTGCTGTGTCTTTGTTGAGGTGACTTTTTGCTCACCCAGTGGTCTTCAATTCTCAGCAAGCCTCTGAGAGCCTTTACTCAACTGCTCACCAGTACACCAATTCCTGAGTTCAGAGTGGTGGCCTTCTGGATCCCTGAGCTGACCTGTTGTCTGGGTGGGCTTCTGGTTGGGGCCTGAGCACACTTGGGATGGTATCTAGGTGTGCCTCTTGCTGGGGGCCCTATGTAGCTATTTTCTGGGAGGGCTTTTGGTTGGAGACCATCCCCCCAGTTTCTATTGTCTGCACAGGCTTTGGTTAGGGTCTCCTTGCACTTATTGATGGTATTGGGGTGAGCCTCTGGGTATTGCTTGGGTGCCTGTACAGCTCTTCTCCAGGCAGTTCCCTGGCTGTGGCTGATGATATGGCAAGCCTTTGGCTGAAGCCCGTGCCCGTGCATCCCCTTTCTGGGTGGGTCTGCCCAAGCCTCTGGGGTCAGGGCCCCCTGTGGAATCCTGCAGCCTCACTGGTCTGGGCCACACAGCTGCTCCCTGTGATCTGCACACACTCACTGATGGAATGGCGGGCCTCTGGTTGCAGCCCACATGCCTGTGCAGCTCCTCTCTCAGCAGGCCCCTCTGAGGTGTTTGTTTGTTGGTTGGTTTTGCCACAGGGGATTGAACTCAGGACCTTGTGCTTGGGAGGCAAGTGATGGCACCACTGAGCTAAATCCCTGGCATGAAAATCTTTTGAACTTCCTTCCAGCTTCTTAATGTATTAAGTAATCAATGGTCCTTTAATGGCTTTAGAAGCTTTTTCAATATTCCATATTAATAATTTTAATTCATTGTTGATCAAAGCAATAAAGAAGAGTCAAGGGGGAATTCCTCTTAACTTTTAACATTTCATTCATGAAAAAGTTCTCTCTCAGCTTTAAGTAGCATGCAATAGTGGTGTTTATTTATTGCCATTTCTATTTTCAAATAAGTTGTCCTAGGAGAGATACATTTAAAAAAATAAGATTGCTTCCACTTTCATTTTCACTTTGGGAATTGTAAAGCTTTTCTTTAAACATCTATCACATAACCTTGATTCACAATTATTTCATGAATTTAACACTTTGGCAATAAATATTCCTAAGTAATCTGCTACTGTTTGGTGACTTAATGCATAAAATCATCTAGTGAGTGTGGAATGATTAACAAAGCTGTAAACATAGGCATCAAATTCTATTCATGAGAATATGGCATTCCTTGTAAGTCTTATCACTGTTCAGGGACCTGTCAGCTACTAAGGCTAACTCTTGTTGGCAGCAGTGTTTCACTGGGATATGTCACATTTTCTACCATTTACTTAATTTTCCTATACAACATTTAATATATTTTTATTTAATGTCAAGTAGACAGATCCTATCAAACTAGGTTTTAATAGGAGAGATAAGCTATCTTTGGGCTTTTTAAGTTTCTCTAAAATGTCTTCCCTTTTCCCTCTTCAGCAAATATCTAAACCAGGTATTTGGTTTGTCTGTTAATAGACCAGTACTCTCTACTCAGCTGCTAATCATTCCTCCATAATTGCTCCTGTTTTGGTTTATTTACTTTTCCAACAAAGAGAAAGTGTTTACTTTTCCTTTCATCAATATTAGGGAAATGTTCATATATTAAAATTCATTAATTATCATAATTTCTGAGTAAACATTAAAAACTGTTACAATAGGTCAAACAAAGTTCACTTAACTATCCTTCTAACTAGCACATTACTGAGTTTTCATCTTTCTACTCTAGCTTCACTTTGTCCTGCTATCGAGTGATACTTTTAACAGAATAATTTCATTTTAAGCAACAGAGTAAAGTCTTTTAAACCCAGCCCTTCTATAGAATATATAGAAGTGTGAAAGGAAAAAATATACAGTGACTATCCCTATAAATATATAGGGAAGAACATAGATATATACAGCAATGAAAAAATTCCATGAAATGATGAGCTCCCTGAAAACCAGAGT
Source organism: Heterocephalus glaber (assembly GCF_000247695.1). The sequence goes on from NW_004624730.1 coordinate 31,365,653, forward strand.
GATAAACTATGAGCTAGAGCTGCAGGTATTAGGGAGTTTGCTTAGCCTTAAAATGAATATGAGGTTTGTTAAGCTGAGGTCTGGCAAGAAACAAGGCAAAAGGCTTACTCAAATTAGAATTAGAAAATAAATTCCAAATAATGCTGAGATTCTCCTTTCCCTGCTGTGGACTGAATTATTCCCCACAAATACAGATTTTATCCCTAGTACCTCTGAATGTGACTGTTTTTGGAAATGGACCTATAAAGCAGTGGCAAGTTTAAATGAGGCCATTAGGGTTGCTCTTAATCCAATATGACTGGTGTCTTTAGAAGAGGAAATTTGGATACACAAAAAGACATCAGGGTCTGCTCACACAAAAAAAGACCTGCAAGCCAAGGAGAGAGCCTCAGATGAAATCAACTTTGTCAACACCTTAATCTTGGACTTCTACTCTCTAGAACTAAGACAATAGATTTCTATTCCTTAAGCCATCCAGTCTATGACACATAGTGATCACAGCCCTAACAAACTAACATACCATCATACAAGGAGGTGATAAGAGATAACCATCCCCCATTAATAGAAGATAATGAGGAGGTTTGTCAGTTTTAGCAAGGGCGGAGGAGAAAACGTCCTTAAAGCCTGTAACTTCAGTGTACCCCATGCAGTTTGGATTTCAAATTTAAACTACTTATGAAACAAAAAATTGACATTAAAAATTTGTTTCCATTTTAAATAGGATATTCATCAGAGTTCTCACTGAATGACATCTGAACAAAGACTTGCAAAAGGTAAGGAATTAAGTCATGTTGCTTTGTAGAGAAGAACATTAAAAGTAGAGAGAACCAAGAACCCATTTCTTTTGTTTGTGCCTCTGACCTGCAGTGATTCCAAGTAGGCAACCAGCAGAGCCCTCTTAAATGCCTCCTTCCATTTCAGGGTGTGTTGCTCCACTTTGGGCCACTGAGTGTAAAACAAGCTACTGGTCCATGTGTCACCAACTGTGGAGAACCAAGGAAAACACATAACATTCTTGAATGGGATATTAGTAATAAATTCAAACTTAGACAAAGAGTTGAAACAGCAGAAAACAAAGACACAGCAAAAAACTTACAATAATTCCAAATGATCTATCAGCTTTTTGTGAAATTGCTGAATGACTGCCATGACTTACAGATAACAACTAGACAGTCAACCTGGGGTGGATGACTTTTACTAAACTGTACCAACCCTTTTTTTCTACCTTGCCCAGTAAATACATCTACTCAATTTATGGACCTTTACTGGGCACATATGTTCTAGACTCAACTTCTTGTCTGCCCTCTTCCAGAATACTCAAGACTCTGCTTCCATCACCTAAAATCTTACCTATGGTTAAAAATCACAGAAAGGTCTCATCTCCACCTTTAGACCTTCCCGGAGCATGCCAATCCACTGTGCTTCTTACTGTGTCACGCAAGTGCACAATCTCCAGCATTGTACTTATCTGTGGATGTGGGTACCCTTACTCAATGGAAATACTGTCATGACACATCTGATAACAATTGCTTGGTTTTGACTCTTGAATCTAATGTATTTATGAGATTCAGTGTTTTAAATAATTTCTCTTTTTTGGCTGAAAACACATTAAAAATCTAACAATCACCTACCTATGCCATTTTATAGACAAAGGAATATTTTTCCTGTTTGGATAAAGAAGATTTTAACAATGAAAGTCTAATAAAGACATAACCTCATGTGAATTTTTAAATTTACTTAATATGAATCTCACTACATGGTTCTTACTTTTCTCCCCTAAATATAATTAATGAAATCTCAAACAATAGCACAGATTTCATCCAAGATGATGTGTGGAAATCACTGCTATACTATTACTTGTCTTCTCCTCCTTCCTGCCCCTAGACCTGTAGCAGAGAAAATATATGAAATAAATACCTGAACAACTGTTAAGTAATCAAACCAAAATTATCCTTCATTCTTCCTATGTTCTTACTATGATACTCCAGTCAGGCTATTGGGAATTTTTTACATATAGAGTTCACTAAAGTAAAGAATATTTTATCTTTTCAACATTTTAAATGAAAATGTTCTGTGTCTTTTTGCTGACAAAATGTTTTTATTTGCAATTTCATTGCACCTAAAGGTATATTTCAAAATGTACTTCCATCTTTCCTTTACTGTCTCATGTTGACCTTTCTTACTTTTTCCTTTTTCCTTTTTTTACTTTTTCCAAATGTATTTACTATCTTCTAGCACATTCTTTTCTCCACACTGACCTGTCTTTTACATCTGTGGTTTGCTTATTTACATTTAGATGCTTCTATAATGTTAATCACATATTTCTACCCACACTTCTTATATACCAAAATATTTTCACTAGTAAACCTGGAATCATTTTTGCAGAGTTAATTTTTCTATTATTAAAGGAATACAAATTAATTATATAATATTTTAATATTTATTTTTAAAATTAAAGAAAATGATTCACAAATCTTACTTCCAAAAAATTGTACTACCATTTTGATATATATATTCCCTTAGAGATTTTCCTAGCTATGAACATTCTTCCCCAACAGATAAAGAATACATATTGTTTTATCTATCTGATATAATTAACAAAAATATATTCACAGGTTCAAGATAAAAAATAATACAAATGGAGATTTTATTTGGGGACAATATATTCCAGTATTGTCTGTTACCATCATTGGAAAATAAGACAGTAATTCAAATTACATTGTATGAACTTTAAAGATGAAGGAACTTATCATCTAAGTTACATGACAGTCAAAGTAATCATTACCTTGATCTATGAAACTCTGATTTTGAGGATAGAAAAAGAAAATACTTTTCATTTGACAAATCTCCTAGTAGTATTCCCACCATAAAAATAGCTTAGCTATTAGTATTAAGTGCTGTACAAATATATCACCAATTATTGATTTTAGAATTTGCAGTATGCTCGACACTCAGCCTACTTTCTTCATTGAAGAAAAGTAATCTAGACCTCTGCTGTCAGGACTGTGTAACTCACATAGCCATTCCCTGCATGATTGCCCTACCTGATCTGTATCTCTCCAGCCACTGCCAATGGGGCCAGTTGTCAGCACCAGAATCTTCAAAGATCAAAGCTGGTCAACACATAAAATATTCTCCCTTGTGTTTGATTTATTTTTATTCTTCCTGGAAATTGACCTCAGAAAATGAATCACATAATTATGCAGGCCAAGTTGTCCTGTAGACTAAGGGTGGAGGCCTCCATTCAGAATTGCTGTCTTGGACCACATACCAAGAGAAGCAATGGCAATTGACCATGTACCTTTAGAAAGAGAAAAACCTTTACTTTTCCAGAACTTAAGACTTTTGATCTTGGATTTCTATTCTGTGAAACACATTCAGCCCCTCTTTCTATTTACTTATATCAAATGTGTTTTTGCTACTTGCAAGCAATGAGTGAATATGGTCCAAGGAGAGAAATAGATGAAGGATTTTGTTTGACCTGAAGAAAGATAAGTGGAGACTCAAGAGAACATCTCAAAGAATGGAAGAGAGAAAAAAAAAAGAAACAATTAAAGGAAAGGAAACCCTCCTTACACAGAGATGCTTTTCCTTAGCCTGGATATCTTTTTACTGTTACTTATTATTAAATTTCTTTTATTTTTATTTTTATTAGTACATGTTTGTAGTACATGATATTATCACTTGTTAAACCAATAAATAAGTTTGAACATAAATCAAAGTTTCAGCCTTCCTGCTGTAGACAGCACCTCAAATCTCAGTTCAGTTTTTTTACAGCCTTATGGGCTGCGGGAGATTCAAGCAGCATTCATACATGGAATCTGGGCTCTCAATTTCTAGCTTTAATTTTTCTGGTATTCCCTAACCCTTTGATTTCTACTAGTTGTATTTGCATGCTAAACCCCATTTTCTGGTTCCTAAGACATATAAAGTTTCAAGTTCTCCATTAGAGTCATATCTGTCCCTAAAGGCAGGAACCATATCCTACTCTCAGTCTAAGAGATTTAAAAACAGGAATCTCATTGAGTTTTGTTTCCTTCTTCCCAGTGTCATTTCCCTCTAATTTCTGCCTACTTTTCTTCACTAACCTATGTCATCATGTAGTTGTTTTATTTAAGTTTTTTCAAGGGCTCATAGATTTTAATCAACTCCCAGAAGGGTTGGCCTGGTAAAAACTACTTGGACCTGTCGGAAGCAGAATACTCCACAAGTCTTCCGGTGTTTTACCTTTTGCAGTCATGAGTCCTTCTCTTGGTGTTAGCCTCACCTACTGGAAGCAGCATGTTCCACCAAGTCTTCTGATAGTCTACTCTTTTCAGTCATAAGTCCTCCTTTTATTTTAGCCTCTTAGTCATGTGACATAGGTAATGATTTTAAGTAATGATTTTCATGATGTATATACATAAGTAGAATATTTTCTGAATTCAATTGTTATGGCTGAAATATAAAATATCCTCCAAAATTCTTGTGTTTTCATCAGTGGGTTTTTGGGAGGTAATTATATCATGGGGCATCATACTCACTGATGGATTTATTCATTGATTAGTTCATAGCTGAATGTGGTATGTGGGGCTTTGTTGGAAGAGGTGGGTCACTGGCTGTGTGTCTTGGAAGAGTCTATTCTTGTCACTGGCTTCTACCATCTCTCTCTCTCCTTCCTTGTTATCATGGATTGGGCAGCTTTCCTTCACCATGCCCTTCCACCATGCCGTTTCTGCCTTGGAGCTAGCTAACTATTTGTGGACTGAACCCACTGAAGTTATGAACCAAAATAAATCTTTTCTCCTTTAAATTGTGAATTATTTTGTCCAAACAATGGGAAAGTGATTGATAAACCAAGTTTTTCTCAAAAGGGCATTCTATTCCCTTCCTAAACAAAATACAGACTTAACTAGTTGAATATGTGTATCACAACTGGAACTGAATATTGTAGAGAAAAGTATTAAAGAACCAGGCTACAAGATAGGGAATATTTCCTACTGAATCTAACAAGTTCATGAGATATAAATTTAAAAATTCAAGCTCTGACCTGAAAAACAGAACTGACAGACGTATTTTAGATGACTACAGCTAAGGCCGCTTTACATACCCTTTGGCTGCTTAGATGGATCACCTCCTTATGAAGAAGGAGGAAAAACGGCAAAAAATAAAATCTAAAGTGAAATTTTTATAAAGAACTCAGCAAAATATAATAATAAATAATCAAACTGGCTATAAAGCAATAATTTAATATTGGTATCATTTTACAAAGGTTTGAGCAGGTATGTGAAACCACAAAAAAGATGGCGTAGGTATTGAGGTTTAGCAACCACAGGGAAATGATTCTACAGCTAAAAGTTCTTAGAATCTAGCAACAGCAGCTATGTGAAGAGGGACCAATCTCAGGAGATCCACCACAGTACACAAGCTAGAAATGGGGGAGACAGAAAAACATATTCTCCACTCTCAATTCCTTCCTCCCCTCCAATCTCCTACTGCTTCACCTACCAGCTGACTCCAACTCGAAGCTGGAAGGCTCTCTAGCCTGCTTGTGTAGTCCATACACAGGATGATCTGGGGCACACCGTGACAGCACACATAATAAAGAATGGCTCTAGTGAATTAAATAGAAAAAGGCCTCAGTACAGATCTTGGAACTATTTTACTGCAGATGAAGAAAAGAACTTCATCCTAATGCAAAAAAGTACAGACTTCAGAAAAGTATTTACTGTATGAATCAGAAGAGCATTTTAAAATATGCTTGACATTTTCAGCAGGATGGGAAAAGAATCAATCTTTTTGAAACAGAAACAGAAAGATTATATGGGGAAAATAGGATTGAGAGGTTGGTGAGGTTATCAACCTAATCAATAAAGACTGATTTAAAAATAATTAAAAATACAAGACCCAAAGTAGTAACCAGAAAAATTGACATGTAAGAAAATCAAACAAGTTCTAGTCAATGTGGAGACCACCTAATGTGAAAAACCTTTCCTTTCACTTTAAACATAAAATCATTTATTAATACTATATTGATATAATGTAACCAATAAAATTTAAATTCAATATCAGACTTAAAAGTAAAATTGACAGAACTCTTGTGTCAGAAAACAAGAGGATGCTTAAAGAAATAGTAGGCATGAACTGAAACAAATGTTCCACAAACTCCTGAATTTGATATATCTGAGTGGCTTCTTTTTGGACAACTTAACCAAGATATTTCCCATGTTCAAGGACTGAATTTGAGAGGAAGCTGAACTTCCTAAATAAAGAAAAAATCTGCAAGAGTTATCTTGTTCATTCTAACAAACCAGAAAGACTGTTCACTGGTAGCTTGGAATACATGTCCATTGGCATCTGATCTTCATGAATCACAGAATTAATTATAACTGATGGAAATAGAAAACACAAGCTTGTGGATGCCATTTCTAAATTTGCAAATGCACTCACTTTGAGAAGCACAAACTTAAGATATCTGCCTTTGAAAAGTTTGAAGGACACCCTCACCGCTCAGGTCACTCGGTCCTCAAATAGCAAAATAACTCCCACTGATCAGGAGTTCATAGTTTTATTTCAACGTTCACAAAGGAAATACACTGACTATGCTGGAGTTGGCAACTGTAAAAATGGGAAAATTCACAGTCCATCATCAATCTTTTCAAGCAAATCTAAAGAGATATTTAAAATGCTAGAAGATGCAAAAAAACACCAAGCAGATGTCATCTGATTTTTGACAAAGGGGCCAATAACACACTGGAGAAGAGATAATGTCTTTAACAAATGGTCCTGGGAAAACTGGTTATCCACACGCAGAAGAATTGATCTAGATCTATATATCTCTCCATGTACTAAAACCAGATCAAAATGGATGAAAGGCCTAGATATAAAAACAGAAACACTGAATCTGTTGGAAGGAAAAAATTGGTAAAACTCTTAAAAACACAGATATAGGTAAGGACTTCCTAAACTGAACCTCAACTACCCAAGGCATAACACCAAGTACCAAGAAATCGTTCTATATCAAATTTAAAACCTTCTGCACAGCAAATGAAATAATCAAGAGAATAAAGGTACAATCTGTAGAAGGAGAAAAATTTGCTAGGTATTCCTTGGACAAATGACTAAAATCTAGAATATATAAATAACCCCAAAAATCAGATCTATCTGGGTGGAAGCCTTCCTGACCCCACAACTCTTGCATTCTGCATGCACCTAAAATCAGAACCACATGGATGATGCCTAGGTCTGCTGCCAGTTGGAGCAGCAGCCAGGCTTCCTTCTTTCTTGGCTGTAGGGATCAAGTACCTGTGAACCAAACCCTGAGGAACAACATCCCTAGGCTGCTGCCATTCTCGAACATGGTGCTCTAGGGCTCTCTTCTCAAAGCAGTCTTTCACTTTTGCAACTCTGAGGCTGCAAAGGCTGGAGTCCTACTGCTTCTTGTGATGCCCTTAGGCCATCTTTTCTATTCTTCTGTTCCTGCTCTGCAATCAAGACCTCCTCTGATCTGTCTTTGCAGTCCACAGCTTTACTGGAGCTTCCTTTCTGGCCAGACTCACAATGTTTTGAATCATTCTTCTGGGCTCTTTGGTCTTCTCAACATAAATCTAACTAAAACCCCTCAACAGTAGCCATACCATCACCTCAATATTAGAATGCCTTGAAATTTCTTCTGCCAGATTAATTAGTCTGCTGCCCTTAATCTCAGTCTCAGGCAAAGTGTCTGGACATGAGAAAAATGGAAACAAATTTTCTCCCAAGGGATAACGCATCATAGTCCAACAGCCAATGCACTTCTTCCAAGCAGAGACCTCCTGAGCTTGGTCTTTACTGGTACCATTTCTATCCACATTTTTGTTTTCTGAGCTCTGACCAGAATCTCCCATCAAGCACGGACTAAAATGTTCCAGCTCTACTTTTTCAACCTGCATCTCTAAAACTTATCTCATCCCCTTCCCACAAGCCAGTTCCAAAGGCTCTTGAGCCATATGGCTAGGTAATGTCACACCAATGATCCCACTTCTCTAGGATCCCAAATTCTGTCCTAGTTACTTTTCTCTCATTGCTAGATAAAACACTCAACACTCAATTTTTTTTCTTTTTTGTACTGGGGATTGAACTCGGGTCCTTGCGCTTGCACAGCAGGTGACGAAATCACTGAGCTAAATCCCCAGCCACCAACACTCAAATTTAAAGGGGAAAAGTTTATTTAGTTCACAGTTTGTAGAGGTTTCAGTTCCAAATCAGCTAGCTCCAAGGCAGGGTGGCATTTCAGAGGAGACATAGTTCATGGTGGCAGAAGGAAGCAAATCAACAAAGGACGACCACTCCTCTTTCTATGCCTTATATCTTATCTAGGCTACTTAGGATGGGAGTATTCACATCCTTAATCTTAGTGCCCTTGATCCAACATTACAACATGAATCAATGCCAGCATCACACATTCTAGAAAAATCCACTTCTGAAAAATCCCCACCTATGACTGCCTGAGGCTTTGGAGGGACATCTAAACAGCCATAACACAGAGTTAAATGTTTTAATATTGAGGCAGGTATGGTGGCTCATACTGGCAATCCCAGCACTCTGGTAGAGTGAGGCAAAAGGATCACAAGTTTGAGCCCAGACTAGGAAACTTAGCAATTCAGCAAGATCCTATCTCAAAAGAAAAGGGAGATGAGTGCTTCGGATGCAGTTCAGTGTGAAAGCCCTAGGTTCAATCCACAGTGCCACAAACAAACAATAATAATAATTTTCAGGAAATAGATATTATCGTTTTTTCTTTGATGTGTTTTCCTACTTGTTTCAAGTTTAAGAAGAATTAGCTTTAAATAGAGAACATTTTACATTGTTTTGGATTGCTTTAGTTTTACATTTTACATTTAAGTCAAGTTCATATTAAGTTCACTTTTGTATAAAATTTGGTGTAACTTTTGTGTACTTTTGTAACAAGAACAAAGTGGTTTCTTTTTCCTTTTTTTTCTTTACTTCTTTTTTTTTTTTTTTTTGCCTATGAAATCTGATTGCTCCGGCCTCTCTTGTTGATATGGTTTTTGTTCATTCTTCAACTGAATGGCTCTTGCATCTTTTTAAAAATCATGACTTATTTATGTTAATATTTTCTGTCCTGTTCCATTGATCTATGTATCTATCTCTGTGTCATTACCATGAAGTCTTGATTAGTGGAGTTTTAGTGCAAGACAAAATCAAGTAGCAGATTTCTCCCACTTTATCATTCATTTTCACTATTGTTTTGGTATTGTAGTTCCTTTGCTTTTGCACAAAAATTTTACAATTATCTTGTGCATTTTTTTTTTAAATCCTGCTGGTATTGAGGTAGAAATTGTGTCAAAACCTGTGTATCAATTTGAGGAGAACTGACATCTTAATTATTGGGTCTTTTAATCCCCAATTTACTTCCATTTATTTGGATCTTTTTTATTTCTTTCATGAACATGGAATAATTTTCATCACACAATGCCTGGAAAGTTTTGGTTTTGTTAGGTTTACACAAAAATATTTATATTTCTCTCTTTCTCTCAATGTGTTTTTAATTTTTGTGTTCATTTTATTATTGTTAGTATACAGAAAAACAATTTTTCACAGTCATTTTATAAATTGTCCCCTTGGTGAACTCATTTTTCAGGTCTAGTAGGGTTGTTTTGTAGTTTCTGTGGGGTTGTATATATATATACAATCATGTCATCTCACAAACTGGTAGTTTTTGTTCTTCCTTTAATCTGTCTTCAAAATATCTGTTCAATAAAATAGGGGACAGTAGATATACTTGCCTTGTCCTTGGTTTTTAAATAGCATTCAGCTTTTTGCTAATTGAAATGCTACCCAAGCATGAAAGCATTTCAGCCTTGAGATTTCTATAAGAAGTTTTAAAATTATAAATTCAATTCTCATAATGATTATATGGTTATTCAAATTCAAATTCATATTGAGTAAGTTGTGGTGGCTTGAGTTTTCTGAGAAATTGGGCCACTTCATCTAACTTGTTATATATGTGAAAGTTTATGCATATAAATTAGTGTGTGTGTGTGTGTGTGTGTGTGTGTGTGTGTGTACTACAGTTTGAACCTAGGGCCTTCACACTGATCTACATCCTTTTTTTAAATTTTGAGACAGAATCTGGCTAAGTCCCTGTGTTGTCCAGGGTAGGCTCAAACATGTGATTCTATTGCCTCATCCTGGAGTATTGGGATTATAGGCTTCCATCAGTACACCTGGCATATTCCTGTATTTTCTTTTTGGTGTCTGCAAGGTTGTGATTTATTTCATTCTGGATATTGTTAGCTTGGCTCCTCCCCTCTCTCTGTAAACCTTGCTAAAGCTTTGTCAATTTTACTGAATTTTAAAGAATCATCTTTTTGTTTCATTGATTTCCTCAATCATTTTTCTGCTTTCAATTCAACTGATTTCTACCTTTATCTTTATTTCTTTCTTTCTGCTTGCTTTGTGATTAGTTTGCTTTTTTATAACTATGTTCTTGGAGTGGTATATTAGATAAATTATTTACATTTTTCTCTATTCTAATGTATACATTTATGAATGTGTTAAATTAACCTCTTAGAATTGCTCTGGCTGTAGCACACAAATTTGACCTACATTTTCATCCATTTCAGAGTTGTATTTTTCCCCATTGAGGTTTCCCCTTTGACCCACGAATTATTGAAAAGTATCTTCTTTCATTTTCAAGTATTTAGTGATTATCTTGTTTCCATTCTGATTCTAGTTTGATTCTATTTTGATCCAAGAATATATTCTGTTTGACTTCAGTTATTTTTCTTCTGATGCAGCTTGTTTTATGTCCCAGTATATGTTCCATGTTCAGAGTACCATAATATTGATTATGCCCAAGGCAAGCTGTAAATAGTTAACCCCACAGTTGGCTTGTTTATAGAAGTGAGTCTGACTGAAGCCTACTTGCCGAGGTCAGAGTAACTCACACCCAATTTCCTTTCCCACAACTAAAACCTTCAGACTAAAAGATAATATTCTAATTACAATGTATATTTTGTCTATTCTGTTCCTAATTTGAGAATATTTTGTCTTGTCCTTTATGAGCCTTGTTTAGATTAATTTCCATAGAAACCACAATCACCTTTACCCCAATTGATTGCCAATGAAAGTCAGTGCCTGGGACAGGCCAATTCCTTTGTCAGTTTTACTAGCTTTAGTCATCCTGGCACCTCACTTTCTCTCTCTTAGTTCTGTCTATTAGTGTATTTTTTTTCTGAGGCCTGTATTGCACACTGGGCAGGTGGGGACTCAAAACTTACTGCAGGGGTCTCTGGCATCCATGGCCACTTAGAAAATATATTCTCCTGTGGATTTCTCTATAAATGTCAACTAGGCTTTATTGGCTGATGATGTTATTGAGTTCTTATATATACTTGCTGGTTTGCTGTTTTATTGCTCTCTCAGTTGTTGATAGAGAGGTATTGAATTCTGTAACAATTCCTGGATTTTTCTATTTGTCTTTTCAATTGTGTCAATTTTTGCTTCATATAGTTTGTGATTCTTTGCATATACATTAAGATGGCTTATCTTAGCTGGCTAGAGGTATAGCTCATTGGAAAAGTAGTACTTGCTAGCATGTATGAGACCCCAGGGAGAAAGGGAAAGGAGAGAGAGGGAGAGAGACTGAGAGACAGAGAGAGAGAGAAAGAGAGAGAGAGAGAGAGAGAGAGCTTCTCTTGTATTGTGATTCATTTATTTTTGTTTTTCCATTTATCTTTTTCCAGAATACTTTTTAAATTCTGTTTTTATTTATCTGTAGTGTTGAATATATTTGTTTTCATGTTTTTAATGATTATTCTGGATATTATATTATATGCCTATAACATTACAAAGTGCGGTACTAAAGTTATCATATTACCTTTAAAATGGAATATTAAAAACTTACTTCATTTTACGTCCATTTACCCTCCTTCTTTATAGTGTAATTGTCTTAAAATTTTCTTCTGCATACATATAGAACCATATCAGAGCATGTAATAATTTTTGTGTCAATAATCAACCATATTTTGGAAAGCTCAAGGGTTGAAGGAAAGCCTGTTGCTTGTGTGTCAGATATCTGTTTACCATGTTCATTTATTCATTACCTGGTTTATGGTAACAGCCTCTGAACTAGTTTACTTGAACCCTTGTCTCCTCAATCCCCTCCCTCTCTCTTTAGCACTGTAGAATGAGCCTTTGTATGTCAGATGATGTCATCCCTTTGATCAATGGTCTCTAAAGTGTCACTAGATCATGTGCATCCTGGCAGGAAATAGATATCATCCTCCATGTGTGATGAAATCCTGAAAGCTTGATGTTCCAAAATTCCTCCTTTTCATCATTTTCTTTCTGGTGAAAGCATTTCTTTTAGTCATTCATTAATGTTAAGAATAGTATTGGAAAATTCTCCTTTTACTTACATCTAAAACTTTCTTGCCCATTTGCAAGGCAGGCGCCGGAACCACTAAGCTAAATCCCCGGCCCTGCCACTGCTGGCCTTTCAAGCACAAGGTCCTGAGTTCAAAACCCAGTACCACAAAAAAAATTTTTTAATAAAAATTAAAACTTTAAAATTTCTTGATTTCTCCTTTTATGCTGAAGAATATTTTTACTTTTTCACTGAGCAAAATATTTCTTGAAATATTTTTTGTCCTTTCCTCTCCAATTCCACTTAGTGGACCCTACTACTTCTGTTTGGCTATTTTTAATAGTTTCATAGTCCAAAGTTTTTTATAATTTATTTCTATTAATGTTTCCTGTTTCTATGTTGGATCAGTTCTCTTCTCATGACTTCAAGTTTATTAATGGAATTGAATATAGAGACAATGAATAAAAACATGTATTAACATTTGATTGATTTTTTTCAATAAGGAGTAATTCAAATCACTGGAGACAGGATGGGCTTTTCAGAAAATAGTTCGCGAAAAATCAAATATCCATATCCAAAAAATGAAAAAGAATGTTTATCCATACCTGTCACCATATACAAAAGTAAGCTCAAACTACATTGTTATATCCAAATGTAAAAAACCAAAAAATAAAAAACTTTTTGAAGAGCATGTAAAGTGAATCTTTATGAACTTAGGTTAGTCAAAGATTTTTTTAATTTAACAATTAAAGTATAATTCATAAAAGACCAAATTGATAAGACAAACCAAACACTGGTTAAAAAATTCACAAGCCTTATTCCTGGTAGACTACTTATATCTAGAATATAAAAGAGATGGAGGGAGAGAAAAAGGAGAGGCTGGGAGCATAAAACAAATTAAGATGTATTAGCTATATATACTAAATTCCCCATGATGAGTGTAATCATTGTGTACTGCAAACATGTACCAATAAAAATTAAAATTTGTAAAAAATGCTCTGAACTCAATAATATAAAAATCTGAACATTTGAATGAATGCTTCACCTGAGCATATAAATAAATGGAAATTAACCCCATGCAAATATACTTAAAATCATAAGTTATTAGGTAAATTCAAATTGAAAACCACAATAAGATACCATATATATCTTTGAGAATGGTTGTAATTAAAATGATTGACTATACCAAATGTTTTAAGGATATGATGGAACTGAAAATTTCATAGGTTGCTCATGAAAATATAAAATTCTACAAACTCATTGGTAAAATTCTCACATAAATTCTCATATATGAATGTTGAAAGCAATTTTAGCCATAATAGACAAGAGTCAAAAACCATCTAAATGTATGTCAGTAGGAGAATTGGATAAACAAATTTTTATAGCCATAAAAAGAATATTAATTAGCAAGAAAAGAGTAAATATTTATACATGCTATATATGAATATTTTTCATTATACATAGAGAGAAAAGCCAGATAGTCTTACAATTTTAATACAAAATTCTAAAACAGCACAAATTAATCTATAGTTACAGATATCAGATAAGTGTTTTCCTGGGAATGTAGCATGAGAAGAGAGGCAGGAGTGAAGGATTACGAAGGAATATGAAGAAGCTCCTGGATATTGTTGATATGTTGTGATTGTGGTGAGAATTTTAGGACCTACATGTATTAAAATTTATCATATTGTACACTATATATGTGTGCTTATTGCTTGTCAATCATTGCTTTGAAAACTGTTTCAAAAGAGAACATAAACGCTTAAAAGTCAGTAATAGGTAAAATGTAAATTAGGATAGAAAATTATGACTAGGCATTTGGAAGATAAAAGTGAGAAACATGAGCATTGTGATTATAATGCTTTAATGTTCTATGAAGTCTGTATAGTAATTTTTGTTCATCTATGATCTTTTGGTAGCTCACATCAACAAAGTCAATTTTGTGATTTCTTTTTAGTCTACAAATAATAACATAGCTTCTTGGGGGAAGTGAAATTTTATCTAGCACTTAGAACTAAAAGAAATAACTCCTAGTGAATCTTCACAAAGAAAATATGAGTGAACTCTCTGGAAAATGACTTCAATGATATTTCTAAAGATGAAGTGATTAGTTCATAAACCTGCTCTGTAGTCTTCCTCCAAAATAAAACTAAAGGCCTATCACCAATACTCAAAGCCACAACAAATCTAAGAGAAACTAAGAAAATGCATGTTGATTATAGTCTCTTATTTTCCCATAACACCTAGAAAATTCTGAACACTTGACCAATGTCTTAAAGTAAAAACCATTTAACCATTAAAATCAACCCATGCACATTTCTTAACCTTTTATATCATAATTATTAATTTTATGAAACTCATTTCTCTTTTAGAACTGAAAGTAAAGTGAAACAGAGTATCATTTGTAAACTAATGACACATTGTCCTAGTTTTCCTTCCTGACATTTTCATTCTAATTTCTGCAGTCATTGCCAGTTCCATGAGTGGTAGTCCCTGGGCATAGCACTGTGCTCATTCACAGCACAGTTTGCTCCTAAAAGGCAACTTTTACACTTTCTATTTTATCAGAAAAATTTGTTTACTGGTAAAGTCAGTTAGTTAACAAGATTCATATTTTATGATTAAGTAAAAATCCTGTTAAACTCAAGAACAAGAATTTTAACAAATTACTTAAAACACTGTGGAAAAATTAGAAAAAAGGGGGAAATTATTTGCTTTTTATGACAATGAATAAAAGTAATACCAGTTTCCAAATGCAAAGGGAAAAGACATGAATAAACTACATTTCCTTTATCAATGTTAATAATCAAGTAAGTTATATAAAATTATTGTCTGGTTTATCATTTGTACACACATACATACAAACAAATAATCTTACATATGAAAAATGTTTTTTTCCTAAGGGGCTACTAATAACAAAGACATTTTCTCATAGATTTTTTCTTTTTATCTTTCAGTAAAATTTCAATCCATAGATTTCTTTTTTTTTCTGTCTTTGATGTTAATATTAGCCTGTTTCTAGTCTCATAAAATTGTGTTATCTAATAGGTAAGAAGTTAATTCTGAAATAGTGTGGTACATTTAAATAAAAGTATGCATGAATATTGAATCAGCCTGGGTAGCAAATGTTTCAAAATTCATCATTTAAAAATGGTACCATCTTCCAACACTACTCCCCTTGTGCTTTACTCTCCACAAAACTAAAACTCATAGTTTCTCAAATATCATGTACTGCCTCAATATATGTATGTTCTTCTGCTTATTCGCTTCTCTTGCACAGCTTATCTTACTCTGCAAGAGCAAATTTCTGTCCAATCTTGCTCAAATGCTGTCTCCTCCCCACACCACTTCCCATGTTTCTACTCTCCCCGTCACAATCACTTTATCTTCTTCAGTTTCCTTACTTTGTGTCTACCATTACTGTCACCCAACTCACACCTTTTTCAAGTTTATTCATGTTTTTAGATGACAAAAGTATACACATTTATCAAATACATTATAAAGTATATACATATATATAGTAGAATGGTTAAATATAGTTAGTTAATGTAAGCTTTGCCTCATATCCTTATCATTTTATGAGAACACTGAACATACAACCTCATAGAATTTTTCAAGAATACAACATACCATCATGGACTATAGTCATCATGTCCTATAATAAATCTCTTGAACTTATTCCTCTGCCTAATTATTTTGTATCCTTTGAGCAATATCTCCCTACCCCTCACCCCCACTGTCCCAGCTTCTGATAACCAGTACTTTACTCTCAACTTCTATAAAATCAACTTTTTTATATTCCATGTATGAGTGAGATTATGCAAAACATATGTTCTGTGTCTAGATTATTTAACTTAACATAATGACGTCCAGTTCCAACCATGTTATTGCAAATGACAAGATTCCATTTTTTACAGCTGAATAAGAGTCTATTCCCACACTGCTATTCATGTGTGTGTACACTTCATTCTCCCTTACTAGATGAAAATTCTTTGTGGGTAATATAGTCACTATATTCTCCTATGTCCTTTATTCTTGATGAATAATTATTATATTTTGTAAGAAAGACCCATACATGAAGCATATAGAATATCTCAGCCTGTATGACATTGCTATAACAAAATTCTTAAAACTCAGTAGTTTGTTAAAAAAAATTAATGTTTTCATAGTGCTAAAGGATAGGAAGCCCAAGGTCAAGGCATCAGCAGATTTGCTTGTCTTGTCACTGCTACTTTCTCCTTGCTATATATCACCTTGATACTGTGTCCTCTCCTCTCAAGAAGAGAAATTCTGTGCTCTCATATGGTGGAAAGAGGAAGGCAAAAAAGGAAAGAACTATTTCCATTTGACCCATTCATAAAGTAAGGAGACCTCCTGGGATCATCATCTCTTTTAATCACACTGGCAATTGAGTTTGGACACCTGAATTTTGAAGTGGTTTCATTTAAACCATACCAGGGATAAATGAAAAAGGGATACTTTAAGGAAAGAAAAAGATATTAAACAAAGGAAATATTTATAGGTACCAGAAAGTTATTCTTCAAAATTTAAAAGAAAATGACAGCAAAAATGGAAATTTCAAAAGAAAGTTGGAAGTTAAGGAAATCTGGAAAGTAGGATGATTTAATGCAAATGAAAAATAGGAGGAGGATGAAAAAAAGGGTATGCCCCAGCCAGAAGCACACCATGACAATAGCTGGGCAGGCGCAGGGTCATACCCAAACAACAGCAGCTTGGACATGCAGGTCCCAGCCAAAGGTCCACCTGGAAAACAGCTGTGTAAGTGCAGAGGCCCCAGCCAGAGGCCTGCCAAGATACCTACAATTAAACCACAATCCCAATACAACATATCAAAATCTATGGGACAAAATGAAAGCAGTCTTACAAGAGAAATTCATAGCAGTAAATACTCATATTAGGAAAACAGAGTGAGCTCAAATAATCAACCTGACGCTGAACCTCAAGCTTCTAAAAAAAGAAGAGCAGGACAAACCCAAATTTCATAAGGGGAGAAAATTATAAACAGCATAGCAGAAATCAATGCAATGAAGACTAAGAGAACAATACAAAAAAAATCAATGAAGCAAAGAGTTGGTTCTTCAAAAGAATAAACAAAATTGACAAACCCATAGCCAACCTTAACAAAAAGGAAAGAAAAGGCCCAAATCCATGCAATTAGAAATGAAAAGGGTGAAATTACAATGGACCCAGCAGAAATCCAGAGGATCATCAATACCTACTTTGGAAACCTATAAGCCAATAAGGTGGAAACCACAGAAGAAATGGACAGATTTCTAGATAATTAGCTACCAACACTGAACAAAGAAGACCTAATAATTCTAAACAGCCCAATATTGATCAAAGAAATTGAAAATGTAATTGAAAACTTACCAATGAAGAAAAGCCCAGGCCTGATGGCCTCACTGCTGAATTCTACAAGACACGTGGAGAACTAATGCCACTACTATATAAACTCTTCAATAAAATTGAAAGGGAAGCAATAGTCCCAAATTCTTTCTTGAAAGCAAGCATCACCTTGATCCCTAAAGCAGAGAAAGACCCAACCAAAAAAGAGAGAGGCCAATCTCCCTAATGAACATAGATGCAAAATCCTTAATAAGATAATGGCAAATAGAATGCAGAAGATCATCAAGAAGATCATACACCCTGACCAGCTGGGATTCATCCCAGGGATGCAAGGATGGTTCAATACAAGCAAATCAATAATTGTAATACACTATATTAATATAGCCAAGGACAAAAACTATATGATCATCTCAATAGATGCAGAAAAAGCATTCAACAAAACTGACATCTACTCATGATAAAAACCCCACAGAAAATTGGAACAGATGGTCTTTATATCAACTTGATAAGAGCCATCTATTAAAAGCCAATGGCCAAAATCATACTAAATCATCAAAAACTGAAATCTTTCACTCCTGCTAAAATCAGGAACAAGGCAAGGATACCCACTAACACTACTCCAGTTCAATATAGTTCTGGAAATTTTAGCCACAGCAATTAGACAAGAGAAAAAATAAAAGAATAAATACAGGAAATGAAGAAGTTAAATTTGTCATTATTTGCAGATGAGATGTTACTTTATATAGAAAACCCCAAGAATTCTACCACATGTCTTCTAGACTTAATAACCAAATTCAGTAGAGTAGCTGGACAAAGGTCAACACACAAAAATCAATAACCATCCTGTACATGAGCACTGAGAGAGGACGTAGAGAAACAACTCCTTTCACAATAGCATTCAAAAATTTGAAATACCTAGAAATCAACCTATCAAAATGGGAACAAAGAGAGAGCTCCAGCTCTGTGAGTGAGGTGCTAGAGGTCATCCTGCACCCCAACAGTCAGGTGAGGTGAGTCGGGCACTGTGGTACCGGGAAACAGATGTACTAATCCAGGATCCAAGAGTAAAGGCTACAGCCTTCTACCAAATGTAGCAACTGATCAAATTTAGTGGTCTTGCCTTCCATCTGAGTCAGTCAGCAACATAATCACAAGAGGACTCAGAAGGCAACATTTGATTCATGTGAACTCAATTGCTTCTGTCAAACACATTCACTTCAATGAAAAGCAGTAAGTTCCAAAATGGGTTTTTGCTAACCATTTTGTACTCAAGAAACATTGCACATGACTTTTAAGGGGGAAAAATAAGATGCATTTAATCACAAATAATACTAAATAATAAATACAGAAACACACTTAGATAAATGGATGGGGAACCTTATTTGTTTCTGAAAAATAAAAATATTTAAAAGAAATCAAAGACCTCTACTCTGAAAACTACAGCATTCTGAAAAGAGAGATTAAGAGGATATGAGAAAATGAAAAGATATCCCTTGTTCCTGGATAAGAAGGACCAATATAGTGAAAATGGCCATACTTCCAAAGCTTCTATATAGATTCAATGCAATCCCAATTCAAATCCCAACAGCATACTTCACAGAGCTTCAGAGAACAATCCAAAAATTCATTTGGAACCAGAAGAGACCTAGAATAGCAAAAGTAATTCTAGGCAACAAAGACAAGGTAGGGGGTATCACAATCTCTAACTTGAAACTATATTACAAAGCTACTGTGATAAAAACAGCATCTTACTGGCAAATAAACAGACTGAGGGATAAGAGGCACAGATTAGAAGATACAGAAACAACTCCAGACATACTTAACCACCTCATCTTTTTCAAAGGAGCCAAACACCCTCACTGGAGAACAGATAGCCTCTTTAATAAATGATGCTGAAGAAAATGGGTTTCAAAAATTAAAACTAAACCTATATCTCTCACTATGCACTAAACTAAAATCAAAATGAATCAAAATCTAAATATTAAATCAGAAACACTATGCCAGCTGGAAGAGAGGCTAGGTAGAACTCTTGAAGACATTGTGTAGGAAAAGATTTCATGAACAAAACCTCAGTTGCACATGAACTACCACAAAGAATCAACAAGCAGGATATTATCTTATTAAAAAGTTTCTTCACAAAAGAAACCACCAACAGAGTGAAGAGGCAACCCACAATGTGGGAAAAATATTTTACAATCTGTTCCTAAGACAAAGGTCTACTATCTAGAATATATAAACAACTTTAAAAAATCAGACCTCTCAAATTTAAAGACCCAATCCAAAAATGGGTATCTGAATAAACAGATATTTCTCAGCCAAGAAGTAGAAATAGCAAATAAACACATTAAAAAATGCTCAACATCACTGATCCTTCAAGAGGTACAAATGAAAACAGCACTGAGATTCCACCTCACTCCAGAAAAAATGGCTGCTATCAAGAAATCAACCAATATCAAATGCTGGTGGGGTTGTGGGGAAAAAAGAACCCTTCTCCTCTGTTGGTGGGAGTGTAGACTGGTGCAACCACTGTGGAAATCAGTATGGAGACACCTCAAAAAACTAGGATTAGAGGTCCCACTTGACCCAGCTATTCCCTTACTGGATGTCTTCACAAAAGAATTATAAGAATCATACCACAGAGATATATGCACACCCATGTTTATAGTGGCACACTTTGTAATAGCTAAAGCTTAGAAACAGCCCAATTGCCTATCAACTGGTGAATGTATGAAGACGTAGTTTTTAAAAAAAAACAATAGAGTACTACTCAGCCACAAATAATGAGAAACTAGAGACATTCATAGCTAAATGGATGCACATTGAGTCCATACTCTTAAGTGACATAAATAGGTCACACATGTATAAATACTGAATAGTCTGTCTGGTGCAAGAAACTGAAAGTGTAAATAGAAATCAAAAGATATTAGTGAATGTGAAATAGGAAGAAAAGGTCAAAAGGGGAAGGGGAATGGGAAGTGGCTGGTTGGGAAAAGGAAAGAAGGGAAAGGAATAGATATGAGAAAAGGAAAAAATGGAAACAAAGTCTTTGTAAATAGGGAGGGGTGGAGGGAAGGGAGGGTAGGGGAATGGGGGAAAAATAAGAACTGAGCAATGTCATGTAAAGGTATGAATTTCCAATGATGAATGTCATCATATTGTATATCTAAAATGTATCTATAAAATAGTAAACAAAAAAGTCCACAAAACCCAACATTAGAGAGGAGTCCCACACAAAGGAAATAGAAATTGTTAAAGAAACAAAATTTCTCCTCACTTGAAGAATAGGTATCCTGTGAATAGGTGTCTTGTAATTTAAAATATCCACTGAGTACCCAGAACAAGACTTACTACATATGGCCCTCCATCATAATTCAAAACACAGAGGACAAAAGAAGATCCTAAAACCTTTGGGAGAGAGAAAGGATTTTAAATGACCTTGGAGTTCTCAGAAAAGAGCACTAACAACTAGAAAACAATGGTTAAATGTCTTAATATTGTGAGAGAAAATATTTCCAACCTTAGAAATCTGTGCCAAGTTAATCTATTAAATGTCAGGGAAAATAGAGGCCTTTCATAAACATGTACTTGTCCATGTCTGGTAAAACCAGAACACACCCATATCCCTCCAGTGTTTGTCCCTAGTTTCTATTATCACATATATTGTCAAGGGGGAAATAAATTTATTAGCTTTCAGTTTGTCACTTCTGAGCTAGTTAAGCCTTCCCAAGGAGAGAATCAGAGTGAATCCCACCCTCTTGTCTCCTAGTGACAGTGAAGGACCTCCATGATAACTACTGTATTTAAGCAAAGGAATGGAAGCCCAGAGAAATGGTATAAATAAACCCAAATCTGGGAGATGATTTGTGCATTTGAAGGTATCAAGAGACCATGATATGGGTAAGTAAGCAAAAAGCATAACTAGCAACTTTAGTCTTATAACACTATATGACAAAAGGACATGAAATAAAAACATGCCACATGGCTTAGCTGTGAGTGATACTTTACTACAGTACTGAGCTAAGTGCAATGTACTGAGATGATGGAAAGGGTGCTACAAGAGATAAATGCTCACCTGCCAGTAATAGGAAGGCATGAGATAATATATAATACTGGAACGCAAAGTCAAAACATGGAAATATAAAGATACTTTTTTTTTTGGTACCGGGGATTGAACTCGGGACCTTGTGCTTGCGAGGCAGGTGACAGAACCACTGAGCTAAATCCCTGGCCCAAGATACTTTTTAATATAATGATGATAAATACCAAAAGAAATAGCTAAAATTCAAATAAATTTGCTCTATGAATAGCAACATGTTTGCCATCATTGTCCCTTCTATTTCTATCTCCAGTCATTTCCTTTTTCCACTCCTCTAGCTGTTTCATCTGGCATTTACCATCAGATTTCTGAATGTAAAGATTAAATTTGTGAAGAGACAGACTGTATATGGTATATATGTGTGTCACAGCTTTCATTCAAGGTATCTGCTTCTAGTCATATGTTGTTGATGTTGTTACACAAGGAAATCTATCTGTGGTCTCTTAGAAACATTGAAATCCACCAGGAGACACACTACTAGTACCGTCAAAGATCCCAAACTGCTACCCAAGGAGCCTCTACCCTGAGAGTCAGCAATGTGGGCTCATTTTGTGCTGTGCCTCCTTATGCAGGCAGAGAGATAATTAAAAGAAAAGTAAAGGAGAAGGGGAATATAGAGACAACATTTGCTCAACTTAAAAATGATCAATGAACTAGGATTGTCCTTTTTCAAGAAAAATACCCTGCAAGAAATACCAAAGCATTTCAAATAAGTCAGAAAATAACAGCTAACACTCAAATGGTACTTCTTGTTGGCCAAGAACATTCTGAGAAAACAGGCTTGTATTAATTCAGTTGATACTAGCTAGACTATATGGCAATATATGCATAATGTCTTTATCCCAATTCTGCAACTGAAGAAACAGACATAGATTAAGTAATTTGCTAAGATTACATAAGTAGTAAATGAAGAGGCCAGTCTAGCCTAGTTCTGAGATCCCTGCTGTTTCCCATTAATTCACAAAATGCGATATGTACAGAACCAAGCTTGGGTCTGTATCTTTGTCTAATATTAGTCACTGATAGGAGAAAGTTAGACAAAGAAACTCTGTGTATCAGAGTATCCAGGTGTATTTATGTAGCTGGTGATATCTGGTAGAGGGAAGAAGCAAGTGAAAATGAGCTGGCTGATATCAGATGTGCATTAGTGATTATTACTGTGCCAACAGCCTACAGTGGATACAAAGTTATATATGAATGGTATATGCTGTGTAAGTCACATATCCTTCCTTCATAAGCCTACAATGTAGTCTCCTAGAATGAGGATCTTCTGTGGAATGGAAGGGGGAAGAAATTATATCAGAATCAAGGCTGGAAAATGTACTTATTTTTGGCTCAAGAGTGAGAAAGCTGGACCTAAGGGGCTGCAAGAGAGGCTGTGTTCTAATGATAAATGGGCATACTGAAAGTACCCTTGATCACAGAAAAGCAGAGGAAGAGAAGAATACCTCTCAGAACTCTAAACCAAAACTGCAATGAAAAGAAGGTATTTCTCAATTCTACTGCGTTTTAATGTTGTTTCAAAAATAAAAAAGAATTTATAAGAAATGAAAAGACCTGTTTCAAGATCTGATTATTAGGAATCAGAATGTGCCAGTCCTTTTGCAAATCTGTTCAGATTTTATACATTATCAGGAAAGCTGTTCCAGAGTTTGAATGCAACTCTACACCTCACCTGAGGAGGCTAGGGTATGTTCCAAGATTCCCTGGAAGGTGAATTCAGAGTATATGATAAAAGCCCTGTGGAATATAAGCAAGATGTTCAGTGAAGTAAATCATTGCAGAGCAGCTTAAATTCTTGCTCTTTCCCAGCTGTGCTCCATTACTCGGCTGCAGAGAACAGAGGCAGAGCTCCCCAGAGATCCAGAGTCGCTGTGCTTTGCTGCAGGGAGTTCAGCTATGAAGGAAGAGGTCATTGTTAACCCCTGGCTGAGTGACTGAACTCATCTAATTCTTGCAAAACAAATTATAGATCACACCAGAGTGGCTTTCCTAGTTGCAGAATCTGATCTTATTTAGAAACGTAGAGTGGTGCTTTGGAGACTGTGAGACAGTCACTGTCACTTTTCCACTGTAAAGCGTGGTCTAACAGAGTGGGCCTTGGAAACCATGCTGCACAGTATTAGAGGTAGGGAGGCTCTGCCCTCCTCCCAAAGAGGAAATTTCTTTCCCTTTTTGAAATGGTCTCTCATTATTGACATCTTCAAGGGCTTATTGTTTAAAGGAAATTCTTTATGTTAAGGGAACTTAAAGGGGATTGTGTCTTCCAAAGCTCACTTATTCAGTAATAACAAAGGAGCAAGGGATGAAAACATCTTGCCAAGCCTCTGGAAGCACAGAAGTCTAAGGAACTAAACATATAGATGGGATCAAAGGAACAACAAAGGGTCACAACATCTTAATATGCATGTTTTAAGGTGTGAGACATTTTTAAAATCCCATCCCTGAGTTACAGAACACAATTTTTAGCTGTTTGAGTAATTAGGAGTGTGTTTTTTTCTGAAAATACCCATGTGTCTGTGGTACAAACATCTGTCCAACATCTGCCAAGAGGAAAAATGCACACATTGAGGAAAATTGCTTTTGTTCAGGAACAACAAACCTTCCATAAGAGTTGGCCAAAAAAAATAAATGTAAGCTTTTATTTTGTTGAAATTATGTTTTTGATTTCTGGCATTACAAAAGGAGTATTTAAAATGTAAATTGATTCACAGTTGTCCTGTTAACTGAGGCCAGCTGTGCAGATGAAGACGAGACATCATTTGTTCTCGTATTACTTTTCTTTCCCTCCATGGCACTTCCCCAGCATGCATGCAAACAGGCTCTACTATGCGCAGCCCCCCCCCCATATTGCTATTGTGAGAACTGGCTGCACAGTCTATGTGGCTGTTTGTTTTGTCTGCTACCAAAGCCAGAAATACATGTGCAACCAGGAAGGGAGGATGGAAATGATGTAGGGAAAAGCGGAATGACCTGGAACCTGATGACTATGAAGTCACGAGAAGCAGGGTGGACATCTACCTACATTACTTTCTCACCACCACCACCCTTTCCACTGAGATGATGGGTGGCCTAGAGGAGAATTTGGCACCTGTCACCTTGGAGCTAAAGGTGGACCTTGCCAAGGAGCAAGGGAAGTTAAAGCCAGATATCCAACTAGAGCTGGCTTCACCATGGCCCAGCTCCTATGCTGTGCTCACCAGTCATGTTAAGGAGCTCACCTATGTGACCTGCCACAGTGCCCAGGCCTAACATTGCTCTTCCAAGTGTGAAATCAGACTCCTGCGAACTTCCACCTTCCAAACCTCACACACAAAGCCTCTTAGTGACTATACAGGAAAGGGAATTCTGGGCAGCACAGCTCTGGCTTAGCCAAGTTGATACACTAGAAATCTGTCACATTGCCCAAGAGAAATAGTCCTCCAGGGGAGAGTGCAGAATATACAAGTTAAATTATATTTATGAAAACTGGAACTAATTTAAAAGTCTCATTATACCTGAGCATCATCTATTGAAAATATACCGTGATTCCAACTATGAAGTTGAGACATGTATTAACATGAAAAGAGCCACGTATATATAGCCACATACTATGGTAGCATGCATAATGTAACAGTGTTCTTTAGTACACTTTTTAATTATTCAACACATGCTTATCACTTACTCTGTAACAAGTTATCTTCTAAGCACCAGGAATACGGCAGTAAAACAAACAATGCTTGCCTTCTGGGGACTGATATTCTACCTGAGGAGAAAGACCATAAAAAGCAAATAAATAAGTAAAATACATCATGGCATAAGTGGTGACAAATGCTATTAAAGCAAAGAAAGATGGCAAAAGAACAATAGATATTGGAGGTGACTGTAATTTTAAATCAAGAACTCAGAGAAGTCCTCACTGAGAAGATGATATTTAAGTAAAGGACTGAAGCAGATGAGACAGCTTGCTCTGTGATTTTCTAAAAGTGGGATTTTCTAGACAGAGGAATTAGCAAGTGCAAAAGCCCTGCAGTAGCCTGGTGGGTCAGAGGAATTACGAGGAGCTTAGTGTGGAGAGAAATATATAAGAAGGAGCAGAGTATGCTGCTTCCAACATTGCAAGCCGTAACTCATACTTAGTGACTTGTGGAGAAAGACAAAGGGGTGGGGAGGAGGAAGAAGATCAGAAGGAAGAGGAGGATTTCCACTTGGAAATTTATAAATTAAAACACATCATCTTATCTGTTGTGTTTAGACTAGACTGTGGGGAAGGCAGAGTAAGACAGGCAGCAATAGGGACCTATAGCAATAATCCAGATGAGAGATGACATAGCTTGGAAGTGGGTGGTAATGCTGAAGATGATGTGGCAGCCGGATTCTGAATATATTTTAAAGGTAGACCATTTAAATGGGCTCTGGCAAACTGGAAGTAGGCTGTAAGAGAAAGAGAAGACTCAAAAATGAACCAAAATAAAACTTTTTAGCCTGTGAGGTTGGGATAGAGGAAACCATGGAAGGAGCAAATTGAGATGAGATGAGCTTTGGACTGGTTAAGTCTGAGACACCTACTGGATATCCTAATGGAGATGTCAAGTAGCACCTTGTCTTTCTGCAGCTCCAATCTCCTTGTACCCATATTAAAGACAGCACTGGCTCCATGGACCACTGATTTCTGAGAGACAGTGCTGCAGAGTTAACTAGATTACAGGTAATCCCAGGAGTTCAAAAAGTATACCTAAGGCATCAAAACAATGCTTAAAAATAAGATAATATCTCTGACCTCCATTTGTCAATCAGCTTACTTAGCTAAGTACACCATAGAGAAGATCCATCTACTGGCTCTTTTATCAAAACAAAAAATGAGATGGAATTTAGCTAATAAGTTTCTTGGATTTAGTCAGTTTTTTCTTAAATCTTCTATTATAGTTGTTTGGCTATTTTAAAAAAAACCTTTAAACATGAAGTTCATTTTTAAATTTATTTTACTAAACTCATATGAAGAAAATTATCTATAAGCTCTGCACCATTATTATCCTTTTTATTTCACAATGCTCTTCTTCCAGGTTTGTGATTATTTTTTTTGAAATAAATTCACTGAGAATCACTGTGGAGAATGGATTCTTAGGTTTTGGTACTCTGGTCAAGTGAATCTAATTTCATTGGAGACTGCAAGGCTCTTCACATCTTATCTTGTAGCATTTAAAATGTGGTGCTATGAATAGTAAAACTACTTTTTGAAAATCACATACATTTGATATTTTTAATTTTCTGCTATCAATTGTTTAAAATCAATTCATAGTCAATTGTTTCCACTAATTTGGAAGAATCAGCTTGTCATCTTTCTGTTCTTTGGTTTTTAGACACAGGGATTGTGAGGCTAAATAAATCATTATGTATTCTACATGCAGTCCTCCTATGACAGCCTTTCAAAGAAGAATTAAGAAGCTTGAATATTAAATGGCAGCAATCCATGGCTGAGATAAGGTCAGTTTCAAGGATAAAGATATTTTTTGAATTAAGTAGTTTGTTATACTTGCATAAAAACAATTTTAACACTAAGCTTTTGTTGTGTATGTAATTTATGAAGAAAGCCATTGCCTCCAGTAACTTCACTTAAAAAGAGAAGGAATATCACTCTCTCTCTCTCCTCACTTTATTGTTCCTTCCCTATTTCTGTGATCATTGACTCCAATGTTAGTGCCTTTTAATTCAGATAAAATGGAAAATTTTACAAAGAATACAAAGACAGCCTGTTGATAATAGTTTCAAGCCTTACCTTGGGGAAACAATATCTATCTTTGCGTTAGTATTGACTTTCCAAGTTTAATTTGTCATCAGTAGCATGAGTTTTTATATGAATAGAATTAATTCACATTAATATCTTCCAGTTTCTAAATCAAAAGCCAACCTAACTAGACAATTTTTTTCTAGTACTGTCATAATTATACATACATTTGAAAATTTAAAAATTAACTATTTCTTTATTCATTAATTCCTATGCTTTTTTTTTTTTTTTACAAAATCCTTAAAATAAGAGTACCTGTAAATGCACACAGAACTATCGTCATTTTGGGAGACATAAACATTCAGTGGGTGTTGTTGGCATAATACTGTTATATTAGTTATATAGTCATACACACAGTTTTTAGCGATGCAAAATGGCTTATGCATGCTGTCTATGTGCTTTAAAGTGCTTCACAAAAAGAAATCAATAAAATTAGTGTGCAAAATTTGATGATTAATAATTAAGGGTGATGTGTGTATGTGAACTGATTATACTGATGTCTCAGTGTGTGCTTGAAATTTTGCATAATAAAACAAAACAAATTCACTTGCATCTATCCATCAAATTCTTTTTTTATAAACAATAAAATTAAATTTCAATGCAGAAATATAATTCTTTTACTGCATAATTATACTTCCTGTATTAGTAAAGCTTAAAAGTACACTAAAATATCTAGACAATGTCTAAAGAAATGAGCACAGACTGAGGAAAAAGGTACTTTCCCAAGTACTTTAGGCATAATAGTATTTCATCCACACAGCAACCTTCTGTAATTTCCATATTTCAGATGTAAAAACTGAGACCTAGAAAGAGAGTAACTTGCTCATAAAGAGAAGGTGCTAGAGTTGGGATGCAAGTCTAGATCTGAGTGTCTCTAAACTGAGTTCTGTCTTTACCAGACTCCTGGATTTTGGAGTGTTACTGAAAAAATCAACCTCCACTGTTGATAATGATGTAAAAAATAAACTAAAACACAGTTCTGATCCTGTGCTTTTGCTGCTAAAAGCTCCTTACACATTCCTTTGTCATCTAAGACACAGAGAACAGTGATCTCTGGAGGCCTTAAATCCCAGGACCCCCTCCATATCAACCCACCCTCTGACCTGTCCTTGTGACCCTTCATTCTCCTTCCATATGCCATTCTTGCTAATTCAAATGCCCTGCTCTTTGTTAATTACAAATATTCAAAAATAAACCTTCATTCTTCAAGATTCAGTTCAAATGCAAAATTCTCTGGGAAATTTTCTGAGCATCTCTGGAAAACTTAAATATTCCCACCACCATATTATCAGTGCTCCTGTATTACAGACAGCAGGATATTTGTCACTTCATAGTAGAGGGACAGCTCATGTCTTTGTCTTTCCTACTTAACATGATATTCTTTTTTTCTCTCTCTTCTTTTTTTCCAGTGCTAAGGATAGAGCCCAGGGCTTTGCGTATGCCAGGCAAGTGTTCTATCACTGAACCACTCCCCAGCCCACCACAATTCTTCTGTTTTGTTTTGTTTTTGTTTTAATCTCAGGGTCTGTACCTTAAATGGTGAAGAGGCAATAGTCCAGGCAAGAGGCTGCAGAGTTCTGAAACATGACAGGGCAGAAGCAATGAATGGAATACCTAGAAGGGAAGCTGTGGAAATAACAAGCAATAAGATTTGGCCATCACCTTTGGAAGGTGACAAGGCTTTCCATAAGTCATTCCTCCCTGCCTTTCTACTTTCACAATCTTGCCCTCTTCTACTTATACCCTCTTACAAGGCTTTAAATATACTTGAATATCATCCATTTAAAACAAACTGATCAAAAACCCAGAAACTTCCTTGACATCAGTGACTACAAAGATGCTCATAGCTGTTTCTCCAGCTCAGCCTCATGTATCAAGCTGCCTGATAATTGAATGTCCTACAACAGCAGAGTCTTGCCATGCCCACAGATAGATTAATAGAGTCCCCAATACAAAAGCTGTTGTTATACATTGGTTTTTTCCCAGCCAGGCATTTGTACAAGATAGAAATCTGCAAGCCATCCTTGATGGTTGTCTTAATCTTACCTCCTACATAAGATCCATCAGGACCTGCTAATATCAACTATTTAGTCACTCTTTTACTCCTACATCCTATTGATTTCAGAGCTTTTCTTATTTAAATTCCTAAATTTCTCAAGTCTACTTCTTTTTCTCCAAACCTAGGAAAGGTTTGTTAACACAAAGACTCTCTGCTTATTTCTGTTTTGGCATGGACTTCTAACTTCTTTTCCTATTTCTGTCACTCTGCCTCCAAATAGATCCACCACTTCATAGCCATGAGTGCAGTCAGTCTAAAACATATATCTAACCGTGCCTAAATCTCTTCAACAATACTTCTGATTATAAAGGAAAAACCACCTGTTTTTAGCATAGGGTACAAAGCAACCTATTATCTACTCCAGTGGTGACCATGCTTTTTGAAACACGACCCACAATGAGAGAAACATTGATCCTCCAAATAGATACCTTCATACATTTAAATAATTACATTAAGTGTTACCTTTGGGATGCTGATTTCTATCTGTTCTATATCAATTTTTAACCTTTAGCACATGTGATTTGGAAAGCTCTGGCTCAGTGTCAGCTGCCTCTGAAGACTCAGGTCACTGCTTCCTAACTCAAACATGGCACTCAAACATCACCACACCCACACGGAGTGAATGAATGAACAAATTAATAACACTCCAGAGGTGTAACAATTCCAGAAGTTGAAATTGTATTGTTTGGGAAAATATGAGAAGTTAGAAACTAGAATAAATGATCAAGATTTTCCAGACAAATTAATTAAACATAAAACTCATTATCAGAAGGGAAAAGAAAAAATATGAGAAAAGGAAAAATGGAAACAGTCTTTGTAAATAGGCAAGGGTGGAGGGGGTGAAGGGAGGGCAGGGGAATGGGGAAAAAATAAGAACCAAGAGATGACACCACCATTCAATGCTCCTAAGCCAGAGAAGGTGAGCCAGTCCCAGCACCCGGAAGGAGGCTACCCTGCCACCATTCCATGCTCCTAGGGCAGAGAAGGTGAACTGCATGGGCACCAGAAGCACCCCCCCCCACCCTGGAAATTAGAAGACGGGTAAACAAGCCACAAAAGCAGACTTCTAGATCACCTACAGCAACCCCAAAGGGAAACAAGATGGAACAATCTGATACTCAACCACCTGGACTCTCTGAACTGGCAACAAAAGAGGATCTGGAAAAAATGAAATCAGAAATAATT
>NW_004624730.1:31406603-31417584 GCF_000247695.1 Heterocephalus glaber
ACCTGAGGATCAGTGGAATAGATTAGAAGATGCAGAAACAACTCCAGACACACTCAGCCACCTCATCTTTGAGAAAGGAGCCAAACACCCTCACTTGAGGAAAGGTAGCCTCTTTAATAATTGGTGCTGGAAAAACTGGGTTTCAACTTGCCAGATATTAAAACTAGACCTATATCTCTCACTATGCACTAAATTAAAATTGAAATGGATTGCAGATCTAAATATTAAAATAGAAACACTAAACTGGCTCTAAGAAAGATTAAGTCGAACTCTTGAAGACATTGGCATAGGAAAAGATTTCATGAACAAAAACACAGTGGCACGTGAACAAGCACAAAGAATCAACAAGTGGGATCTCTTCTTATTAAAAAGCTTTCACACTGCAAGAGAAACCACCAACAGCATAAACAGATAACCCACAATGTGGGAAAAATTTGGGTTTCAACTTGCCAAAGTTTAAAACCAGACCTATATCTCTCACCGTACACTAAACTAAAATTGAAATGGATTAAAGATCTAAATATTAAAACAGAACCACTAAACTGGCTGGAAGGGAAGTTTAGTAGAACTCTTGAAGACATTGACATTAGAAAAGATTTTATGAACAAAACCTCAGTTCCCCATGAACTAGCTCAAACAATGAACAAGTGGGATCTCTTATTTAAAAGCTTCTGCACAACAAGAGAAACCACCAACACCGCATTGAAATCTACAGCACTCTGAAAAAAAGAGATTGAAGAAAATATAAGAAAATGAAAGACATCCCCTGTTCCTGGGTAGTAACAACAAATATAGTGAAAATGGCCATATTTCCAAAACTGCTACATAGATTTAATGCAATGCTGATTGAAATCCCAACAGTATATTTCACAGAACTAAAGAAAATAATCCAAAAATTCATTTGGAACTAGGAGAGACCTAGAATAGAAAAAGCATTTCTAGGCAACAGAAACATGGCAGGGAGTATCACAATCCCCAACTTCAAACTATACTTGAAAGACACTGTGATAAAAAGAGAGGTTAGGTGGAATTCTTGAAGACACTGGCATAGAAAAAGACTTTATGAACAAAAGCTCAGTAGCAAGGGAACTAGCACAAAGAATCAACAACTGGGATATCATCTTATTAAAAAGGTTCTGTACTGCAAGAGCAACCACCAACAGAGCTAAGAGACAACCTACAAAATGGGAAAAAAATATTAGCAGCTGTTCCTTAGACAAAGGACTATTATCTAGAATATATAAAGAACTTTAAAACAATCTGACTTCCCAAATTTAAAGACCCAATTCAAATATGGGCATCTGAAATGAACAGACATTTCTCAGACAAAGAAGCAAAAGCAGCAAATAAATATATGAAAAAAATGTTCAGCATTACTGGTCATTTGAGAGATGCAAATGTAATCAACACTGAGATTCCACCTCACTCCAGAAAGAATGGCTGCTATCAAGAAATCAAACCAACAAATGTTGGCCAGGTGGTCGGGAGAAAGGAACCCTTCTCCATTGTTGGTGGGAGGGCAGACTGGTGCAACCACTGTGAAGGTCAATATGGAGATACCTCAAAAACTAGCATTAGAGGTCCCATTTGACCCAGCTATTCCTCTGCTGAGTATCTTCCCAAATGAATTAAAAGAATCATACCACAGTGATATATACACACTCATGTTTATAGCAGCACAGTCTGTAATAACTAAAGCTTGGAAACAGCCCAAGCACCCATCAACTGGAGGCTGGATGAAGAAAATGTGGGGGTTTTTTATAAAATGGAGTACTACTCACCCATAAAGAATGAGAAACTAGAGACTTTTATATCTAAATGGATGCACATTCAGACCATACCCTTAAGTAAAATAAATAGGACACACGTGTGTAAATACTGAATAGTTTCTCTGGTGTTAGAAACTGAAAGTGTATGTAAGGATTAAAATGAATAATTGATAATGTGAAATAGGAAGAAAAGGTCCAAAGGGGTAGGGGACGTGGGTGGGGTAGAGGAAAGGAAAGAAAATAAAGGAAAAATTATGACTAAAGGAAAAAAATGGAAACAAAGTCTTTGTAAGTAGGGATGGGTGGAGGAGTTGAAGTGAGGGCAGGGGAATGGGGAAAAAATATGAACCAAGATAGATTATGTAAAGGTACAAATTTTCAATGATGAATGTCATTATATTACATACCTAAAATGTACCAATAAAATTAATAATAAAAAAAGAAAAAAATATGATACAAATTTCTTACTTTCCAGCTTCTTTTCTCACCAGTTCACTCATTTCAAGGTGCTCTTGCCCTTTCTGCAGCACTAAAATCATTTTTAACACGGTCAACAAAGACTTTTATGCTACTGAGCCTACTGAACACTTGATTTGTCATCTTACTCAAAAGTATTTGATATGCAGCACCTTGACTTCCTCCCTTATTTTTTCTTCTGTTACATCATACTCCTCTAACTTACCTCCCTCTGCTTCTCCGATACTTTCCAATCTTGCTTCCTTTTCTTTCCCTTGTTTTTAAATACTGGATATCCTTGAAACCCAGGCCAAAGTCCTTATCTTTCCCATACTCCTCTCTGAACCTGGTAAAATTCACCTATTCTCAGAGTTTGAAATGCTATAATTCTTACCATGACTTCAGAAATTACAGTTCTGAGGTCACACTCTGGGCTGCAGAGCTGTATTTCACACTGCAAACCTGGGTGTCATGTAGGCCTCAAGGCAGTGTGTACAAATCAAAGCCACCATCTTCCACCAAATTCTGCTCTTCATCTAATACTTCCTTATTACTGTTAAATGACACTACCATCTACCCAGTTCATCTCAACTGTACACTATATGTTAGCCCTGTCTTCTCAATACTACCTCCAGCTAATCACAAATGCATTCCTATCTGTCCATTTCCATTGACACAATATCTGTCCAATTCATTGTGGTCTTCTTCCTTCTAATCTTTTCTCAACATTGCAAGTAGAGTAATTCCTTTTAAATATAAGCTTCTTTAAGTCATCATCTAAGATTAAACTCACCAAAAGCTTTACATTATTTTCAAGATAAAAAAATGACATCTTGGCCAACAAGGCCTTTTTAGCATCTGGTCCCTGTCTCTCCCACTTGTCTTGCACCATCTTCCTCATGCTTACTTTAATCCAGGCACCGAGGAACCAACCTGCCTCAGAGTCTTTACATCTGCCTCAGTTCCCTCATCTACAGAGTGGAGTACATGAAAAGATAAAGAAAGTTAATGCAAGTAAAATAGTTACAAGGGTGCCTGGGATACAGTGTATGTTCAATAGATGTTGGCTTCATTATTTTTATTGCTGTCACTTTCATTGCTACCATTATTTTTTTCAAGAAGAACTCTTCTGACTCATATTGCTCTCTCCAATCCTCCCAGTGTATGCTCTCGTAATATTTCAAACTTCACTAGATTTAATTAAACTATAACTCATTAAAAATTTCTATATCTACAAAATTACAAGTTTCAGGATGTCAGGTACCACACTGCATTGTTCAGTACTATATAGGCAAGTCTAGGGCATGTGTGGTGCATATTAGGTTTATAAGATATAATGTCAAATGAATAGAAGAGTGAATGAATGACATTCCACTATCCATTAGTTTATTTTTTGTCTGAAACTTTCAGAGCACTCAGTCTTTTCCCATAACTGATTTAGCCCCCTTGGATAGTGTCAGAGGAAGGAATTTATCTTCCTGGGTCCTTTAATGAATTGAATTATATCCACCAAAAGAGGTGTTGAAGCTTAAACTTCCAGTTCCTGTGCATCTGACCTTATTTTCAAGGTATTTGTAGATGCAATCAAGTTAAGGTGAGATTATTAGAGTAGATTATTGGGTTTTGGATTAATCCCTAATCCACTATGACTAGTGTCTTTATAAAAGGTGAATCTCAACACAGAGAAGAGAAGTTTTTGTGAAGACACAGAGAGAAGATTGAAGACAGAGACAGATTGAAACTATGTGGCCCAAGCTGATGAATGCCTGTAACTGACTACTAGAAACTGAAAGAGATTTAAAAAAAAGAAGAGCCCCCCCACTAGCAGCTTTAAGATGGAGCATGGCCCTGAAACCCTCAACTTCTAGCTCCAGAATGATGAAGAATAAATAAATAAATAAATTTCTGTTGTTTTGAGCTACACTATTTATACTACTTGGTTACAGCACAGAAACTAATACAGGTCCTTTCAGGGAAAAAAAAAAATGGGTAAGTTAAGATATGGAGAAAGTGAACAGACCTCAGAACCATCTCTCAACGATCTTTCTTGCCTTTTTTTCCCCTTCTCGTGCAGGAAAGTCTCTTCACTAGAAGTCCAGGAGCTCCGAACAGTGAGTCAGGTGTGCATTCCCTCCAGGTCCTGCACCTGGCTCCCCAGGCAATCAGGACTTTCCTGACAGGGAAACAGCCTGTGACTCTTTGATGTCCAAACAGTGGATAAGCCAGACTGACTCTCATGAACGCCATTGTCTGCCTGAGATTCTAGCCACTCCCTGGCCCTTGGCTGAAAATGTGTCTTTATAATGGATTCAACAAGCTGATTATGGAATAATTAATTCCATATTAAAGAGCTTTCTTGCTCTCTGCAAGTCAGCAAGCACTGGTGAGTCTGAAAATGCTTGAAAGGCCAGCTCAGAGAATGGTGTGTTTTCATCTGTGTTGTTCAAAGCATGCAGCAATAATATACATTTAGTCAATTGGTGGAAGGAAAGTATTCGTTCTGTCAGCTTTTGTGTGCTCAATGATTACAGAACTGCCAACATTATTCCCACCAGGTCACATGTCTGCTTGGCAATCTCTTATCCATTTGCATTTTTCAGTGATTTTCCAATAGTATAAGAAATCTATGAGTGCTGTCCATATTGTTTGAATTATTGCACCTGCTATCTTATCACTGATAAGCCTGAATTCAGATATAATCAGAGCCATTTGTTAAATATGAATAAAAACATAAGTTTGACAAAATAGCATAAAAACATGATCTTATTTCTACCAATACACATACACACACAAAGAGCATTAGAAATATTCTCATGCCACTCTTGAAATATGTTTTATAAAGTATTCATAATTAAAAGAATAAAACATTAGCTGTTTAGAATTAATGATCCACAGAGAAATCTTTCAGATGGATCTTATATGAATGAAATAACTAGTATTAATTATTGAGCAAATTTCAAAACTCAAAAGCTCTATATCTACCAAAAAGACAATTTCACCCTAAGAAAAGTACATGAGACACTTTCATCTGTATCTCTTCATGAGTCAAAATATATTGATATTCCCTTCAAAAGAACTGGATTGTGAAAAATAAAAGAGCACTTCCCCTTGTGAAATCTTAATGCGACCTTTAAACAGTGAAGTCAGTTCCATCTCATTTACATATAATTTGCTTTTGCTTGAAACCCTTTATCAAGTCCACAAGGAGGCTTGGATGTTTGGATTGGAGAGTTACATTTGTAAAAGTGGAAGTGATTCCTAGGGTTTTTATGCACTTGTTCATTTATCCATCTCTATAGTAGCTACTGACTGATCCCTCTCATCTAACTTTCTACAACAAAATTACCAGCCTGATGATTCCAAACTAGAGATCTTTGATAATTGCAAGGCCATTAATTTATTAAAACATGTTTAAAGCTTCATTTGAAACCAAGCATTACCTGTTGTCAGAATAAGTAATTTACTCTACAAATAATTTTAAATATAATAGAAATTGCTATGATTAAAATAAAATTATTTTTTAAAGTTACAGAATTCTCAGTAGTTTCAAAATATTTTAATTATCATAGAAAGCAATTACTCCTGTGTAACAGTTAAAATATCATAAATCTACATTTAGTCACTAATAGCTACTAATTATTGAATACTTATTATGTTTTAGGAATTATGTTAGGCACTTAACCATTATCTCATTTAATTTTCAGGGACCCATTGTACTGTTAATAAATCACAGAGTATTGGATTTAGCCAGAAAGCCTATTTCTCTCAAAGAAGCTTATTTCTCTCAAAAACTGGGGCTAGAATCCTAAAGTAGAGTAAATATAACCCAGTTAGTCTAAAGTAGGGTCAACACCATCTCCAGCACTGCAAAATATGGAATCATCATTGATATACTGAGGCAGCTCGTGTAGGCCTCATGCAAACTGTTATATATCTAGCAATTTTGCAAGCCAATTGTTAAAATTGCTAATTTGATCTTGGCCGTGAAATATTTTCACAATAGAAATCAGTAAGCAGTGCAAAAAAGGGGGGCTTTCTACTTCCTACATCCCACTACACAGGAAAGTGCTATACAAGCACACCTTTGGAGATACAAAAAGATTCCAAGAATTTCTTCAATTTTATTTTGGTTCAAATGGACCAGAATAAGTTGTCTTCTCAAAAGTCTATTAAAAGCAATTATAGGCACACTTGAAAAGTAAAGAAAGTTTGTCTGCGATACTAATTCTAACATCTCACCTCTGTATTCTTGTATGCAGAAGGCCTTGAATGCATACATCTGTCTTTTCAGAACATCAAACAATCAACCTTCAAAGCCAAAAGAGTAAGATCAAAACTTTATTCTTAAAAAAGTAATTTTTAACTTTATTCTTCCCTAGGACTTTGTCATTTCTGTGTAATGTCAGACCACAAAATCTACTTTCATACATTGTTTTCAAACTTTTTACTATTCTCCATTTTTTTGAGTCAAAAATGTTTTTTGGGCCCTGCTGGAGACCCCCATTCACACGGATGCCAGCAGCCCGCACCCAGCCAGAGACAGTGCCCCACAGCATCTGAATCCGCAGAGCAGAGGTGCCAGGGGGACATAAAGACCATGGATACAAGCCCCAGAAGATAGAGCAGAAGTAAACAACAGAGAGGACCTTTCTGACACTCCTCAATGAAAATTGAAGCCCACTGGGAAAGTGAAGAAAATCTCTTCAATAAAAGCACACTGGACCATCCTGGTTGGTAAGTTGGTGGGATCAGCACCTCCCATAGAAACCCAGACTCGCATAGGGGGCAGGACAGCTGGAACTTGCAGTGGAACCTTTCAGAGTTTAATCCTACAGGAGGTCAGGGACCTCAACTTGGACCTTGCAGCCAGAAATCAGCCTGAATCTCAATAGACTACACCTGGCTTGCTCAGGACTAATAGACTTAGACCCACACACTGCTCCCCACATTGCTTACCAGGACAGGAGAGACATATCCTGAGGGAGACCTTTTGTTTGTTTGTTTGTTTTGTTTTATGTATTTTTTCTCTTTTCTTTTTCTCTCTCTCTATACCTTCTGGCTCTATATTTATCTCCCTCTTTGCTCCTGTTCCTGTCCCATTCTGAATTTCTCTCTCTCTCTCTCTCTCCCTCCCTCCCTCCCTCTCCCTCCCTCTCCCTCCCTCTCCCTCTCTCTCTCTCTCCTCTCGACTGTCAGTTTTATAGGAAGGTGAATAAAATTTCTAGCTTCCCTATTGTTTTGGGGGGGGGGTTGTTTGGTTGGTTATTTTATTTTTTTGGTCCTGGGGATCACACTCGGATCCTTGCACTTGTGAGGCAGGCAGCTGAACCACTGAGCTAAATACCCGGCCCACTTCCTCATTGTTGTCAGTTTGTTCTGTACTTGTCTCTGTTCTTTTTCTTTGTCTTCTCCTCCTGTCTTCAACAGATCTCCACAATTTGCATGATCTTCCCCTTTCCTCTAGCCTCACCTCTAACCTTTCACACTCCCACTATCTCTCCACCCCTTCCTCCCCAATCCCTGCTAAATCCTTATGCCGAAGGGTAAATTTGCCATATTGAAGGATTTACTTACTACAAACATATTTTCAGCTGGCCCTAGATTTTAATCTAGCTCTTGTGGTTAAAGGTGACATTAACTGCTACCACAAATTGTCATTTTCTAAACTGTGTTTGATGCTGATTGGGTCAATTGGGCCAAGGTGTTGTGATTGATCTAATCAGTTGTCCTCCCTGATATACTGAAAACAAGATTGCCTAAGAGTCATTAGAGACTCAAAGCCTAAAACGTCTAGCTATAACTGGAAGATATCTCAGAGAAGCAATTACTCCATAGGGGCTCTAAACACCAGTAATAAAGATACTGAAAATAAGAAATATTGGAGTATCAGCCCAGGAATTAAAGTGAAAAACAGCACCAACAACAGAATTAAAAATGAGAAGACACCTTGGGAGGACACAAACCCAGACTTCCAGGTCACCAAAGGCAAATTCTGGGGAAAACGCAGTAGAAAAATATGGCAATCAACCACCTGGACACCCTGAACTGATAGCACAGAAAATAACAAAACAGATGAATGAGACTCTAGAAAAATTCAAAACAAAAGTAATTTCTCAGATAACTACAGAGATGGTGAGCAGAGTGAAAGACATGATTAGAGGCTCTAGAACAGAAACAGATAAAAAATAGATGAGCTCAGAACTATGCTGGAAGCCATGAATGCTCAACATAAGAAAGAAATGGAAACCATGATCACCCAACATACAAAAGAAATGGAATCCATGAAACAGATTCAAACAGATATCCAGATTAAAAACTCCACTGAAAGTATCCACAGAAGATTGAGTGACTGTGAAGATAGAATATCAGACATACAAGACAGGATTGCAGTTAAGGACCATAAAAACAGAGATTTCTTCAAAATGGTAAGGGACCACGAGAAATCAATACAGCAGCTGTTAGATGATACAAAGAAGAATAACATAAGACTGATAAAAGTCCATGAAAAATCAGGAGAAAGTACAAATGACATTAAAAAAAACTGTTCACAGAAGTAATAGTCAAAAACTTCCCAGACAGAGGTAGAGAATGGGACATGCAGATAAGTGAGGCATATAGAACTCCAACTAGCCATGATCAAAAAATGCTACACCTAGACATATAATAGTCAAGATCCCAGAAATGCAACAGAAGAATAAAATCCTACCAGCAGTTAGAGAAAAGAAACAAATCACCTACAAAGGAAAGCCCATCAGAATCACAGCAGACTTCTCAACACAAACCCTCAAGTTAAGGAGAGCCAGCAGTGAAGTATTTCAAGCCCTAAAAGAAAATAACTTCCAACCTAGACTGTTGTATCCTGAAAAATTATCTTTCAAAACGGATGGGGAAATTAGATACTTCTACGACAAAGAACACCTGAGAAATTTCATGAACAGCAAACCAGCACTCCAAGCAATTCTAAACAATGTCGTAGAAAAAACCAATGAAGGTCACAACTCCATGAGGCTCAACAGAGGGAAGCCACCAGGCAAGGTAAGAAACTAAAGGGTAAGGGGGAAAAATAAGAAATAAAAGAGCCAACAAAAATAAAACATCATAACAAGAATGAGTCAGTATCTATCAATTATAACCATCAATGTTAATGGCCTCAATTCACCAGTCAAAAGAAACAGACTGACAGAATGGATTAAGAAGCAAAATCCAACAATATGCTGTATATAAGAAACACACCTAACTCAAAAAACATTCATAGACTGAAAGTAAAAGGATGGAAAACAGTTCTCCATGCAACAGGAACCCGGAAAAAGCAGGGGTAGCAATCTTATTTGTAGACAAAATAGATTTCAAACCAAAACTAACTAAGACAGACAAAGATGGTCACTACATCTTTGTGAAGGGAACAACCCAAGAGGAAGAGATGACAATCACAAATATCTATGCACCAAATATGAATGCCCCCAACTATAAAAAACAAATATTAATGGACATGAAAAACCAAATAAGCACTAATAACCAAATAAGCACTAATTATAGTGGGGGACCTCAATACCCCACTGTCAAAAATAGATCATCTAGACAAAAAAATCAACAATGAAATTCTAGAACTGAATCGAGGTTTTGAACAAATGGACTTAATAGACGTCTACAGAGTGTTGACCCCACAGAATCAGAACATACATTCTTTTTGGCTGCACATGGGTCATTCTCCAAAATACACCATATGCTAGCTCATAGGACATGTTTAAGTAAATGTAAAAGAATGGAAGTTTCCTGCTCTATATTATCATACCATAGTGTAATAAAATTGGAGATGAATAGCATGAGAAACTGCAAAAAACCCACAAACACATGGAAATTGAATAACACTCTCCTGAACAACCAATGGGTCACAGAGGAAATTAAAGAAGAAATTAGACAGTGTCTACAAGTAAATAATAATGCCAGTACAACATACAGAAATCTATGGGACACAATGAAAGCAGTTCTACATGGGAAATGCATAGCAGTGAATGCCCATATTAGGCAAACAGAGAGAGCTCTAATAAACTATCTAATGCTGAACTTCAAGCTTCTAGAAAAAGAAGATATAACAAACCCAAAGCTCATACAAGAGAGGAAGTTATAAAGATCAGAGCAGAAATCAATTCAATAGAGACTAAGAGAATAATACAAAAAAATCAATGAATCGAAGAGTTAGTTTTATGAAAGAATAAATAAAATCAATAAAACCTTAGCCAACCCTATCAAAAAAAAGGAAAGAAAAGGCTCAAATACATGCAATTAGGAATGAAAAAGATGAAGTCACAACAGAACCAGCAGAAATCCAGAAGATCATCAATACCTATTTCGAGAACCTGTACTCTAATAAAATGCAAAACATAGAAGAAATGGACAGATTCCTGGATACATATGAATTACCAACATTAAAAGAAGAAGATATAAAATTCTAAACACTCCAATTACAATCAGTGAAATTGAAAAAGTAATTAAAAATTTACCAACAAAGAAAAGACCAGGTCCTGATGGCTTCACTGCTGAATTCTAGAAGACATTTAGAGAAGAACTATCACCATTGCACTTTAAACTCTTCAATAAAACTGAAAGGGAAGCAATACTTCCAAATTCATTCCTGGAAGCAAGTGTTACTTTGATTTTAAAACCAGGGAAAGACCCAACCGAAAAAGAACTACAGGACAATCTCCCTAATGAACATAGATGCAAAAATCCTCAACAAGATACTGGCAAACAGAATA
>NW_004624730.1:31418688-31443250 GCF_000247695.1 Heterocephalus glaber
TGGAGGAAAGATAGCCTATTTAATAAATGGTGTTGGAAAAACTGGATTTCAACCTGCCAAAGATTAAAACTAGATCCATACCTATCACCATGCACTAAACTAAGATCAAAGTGGATTAAAGATCTAAATATTAAGATAGAGACACTATACTTGCTGGAAGATAAGTTAGGTAGAACTCTTGAAGACATTGGCATAGGAAAGGACTTTATCAACAAAACCTCAGTAGCATGGGAACTAGCACAAAGAATCAACAACTAGGATCTCATCTTATTAAAAAGCTTCTGCACTGCAAGAGTAACCACCACCAGAGCTAAGAAACAACCTACAATATGGGAAGAAAATTTTAGCAGCTGTACCTCAGACAAAAGACTACT
This sequence comes from Heterocephalus glaber, assembly GCF_000247695.1. The sequence goes on from NW_004624730.1 coordinate 31,419,063, forward strand.
ATCTGGAATATACAAAGAACTTTAAAAAATCAGACCTCCCAAAATTAAAGACAAAAAAGTAAAAGCAGCAAATAAACATATGAAAAAATGTTCAACATCACTGGTCATCTGAGAGATACAGATGAAAACACTGAGATCCCACCTCACCCCAGAAAGAATGGCTGCTATCAAGAAATCAAACAACAACAAAGGTTGGCAAGGTTGTGGGGAGAAAGGAACCCTTCTCCATTTTTGGTGGGAGTGCAGACTGGTGCAACCACTGTGGAAATATGTATGGAGATACCTTAAAGAACTACGACTAGAGGTCCCATTTGACCCAGTTATTCCCCTGCTGGATACCTTCCCAAAAGAATTAAAAGAATCATACCACAGCGATATATGTGCACCCATGTTTATGGCAGCACAGTAATAGCTAAAGCTTGGAAACAGCCCAAGTGCCCATCAACTGGAAACTGGATAAAGATGTGGGGTTTTTTTATAAAATGGAGTACTATTCAGCTATAAAAAACAAGAAACTAGAGACATTTATAGCTAAATGAATGCATATTGAGGCTATACTTTTAAATGAAATAAATAGGACACACGTGTAAATACCAAATAGTTTGTCTAGTGAGAGAAACTGAAAGTGTAAATAAGGATTAAAACAATTAAAATGAATAATTGATAATTAGAAATAGGAAGAAAAATTCCAAAGTGGTAGGGGATGTGGGAGGGGAAGGGGAAAGGAAAGAAGGGAAAGGAGAAATCAAGAGAAAAGGAAAAAATGGAAACAAAGCCTTTGTAAATAGGGAAGGGTGAAGGAAGTGAAGAGAGGACAGGAAATGGCTGATTCTCACCCATAAGGCTGTGGTCAACTTCTTGGTCCTTCTCTTCAAGGAGATTCCCCACATGATGTTAATCTGGGGAATGACACCCATCCTGGGAAACAAGGGATGTAAACTTGTCTATTATATCCACAGAGTGGTCCATGGCCTTTCTCTCTGTAACACTTGCCTCTTGAGCAACTTTCAGGCCATCGCCATCAGCCCCAGAGCTGGAGGGTGGGTGGGGCCCAAAGACCGAGCTTGGAAGAAAATTAGTTTCTCCTGTGTTCTGTGTTGGATCTTCAACTTGCTGATAAATACCTTTATTCCTATATATATTGAAGACCTTCAACACAACCACAATTCTACCATGGTACGGAATTTTGGTCTATGTTCTTCCAGAAATTCTGGCACATTTGCTCCAAAATACACATTTCTAATGACACTGGCAGATGTTGTGTTCCTGGGACTCATGGTTTGGGCCAGTGCCTATATGGTACTTCTCCTATATAGACATCAGCGGTGAGTGAAGCATATTGACAGCATCCACATCTCCCACAGATTCTCCCCAGAGGCAAAAGCCACTCAAACCATCCTGCTTATAGCAAGCACTTTCATTTTTCTTTATTCAATAAATTCTTCTTTCATAATTTATGTCGCATTTTTCAAATCTTTCTTGTGGCTGAAGCATACTATTATTTTTCTGGCATCCTGTTATCCTACCATCAGCCCCTTGATACTGATGTTTCAAGACTCTCAAGGACCAACTTGCTGCTGTTACATAGTTAAAGAAAACTCCAAAATTGCTTGTGGTTCCATTCACAATGATTATTCAGTTATTAAAACAAAAACATGTGGGTTTTTAGAACATTAAAGATATAACCCCAACCTATAGATGGTAAAATTTTTGTATGATATTGACTCAAACATGTAAGAGTCTTCTACTGAACTCAGAAGGCAGACAATCAACCAAAGAAACACAGTTTGTGTGTGTGTACATTATCCTGATACTTGCTGGTTGGAAATTTCCTTTCAAATACTTTTTGCAACCATGAAAGAAGTTTGAGTAAAAAAATCTGGAGATATGTTAGTATTTTAAAGCGTTTATTATGGCAATTACTACATAGGATGCAGTAGCATGGTTTATATTTATATGCAGTAATGATTTTGTGTACCTACTATGCTGTAACCCATGAAAATTCATTTATTTGCTGTTAAGCTTTGGTTATTTACATGTGAAATCAATAAATTGTATCCTATGAGATTATTTTGCAAAATAATCACCATGAGGCAGGATTTTCAGAAAGGTAGAAAAAAATGTTTTTTTGTCTCAAACATAAAGTACAGTACTTGGTAGGGGCCAGAGTAAATATTACAGGCTGTTTGTTCATTTACTCTGTCACATATTTGGTTTCATGGTTTCACTACTAAGTGAAAGTCAGAGAAGTTGAAAATGGCCTGCTGACAGTGGCCAATGCCTTTGCAATATCAGCATTTTAAAATCTTCAACAAAGACTCTCCCTTAGTAAACCCAAGCCCTTTCTGTTAGATGTACTGAATGTCAAAACAACATTATTAAACTATGATTTCATGCTACTATAAATTTCAAAGAATTGTTCTGGTTTTTAAATGAGGCACACCATGTGCTCATTCATCCAGATGAAGGGAGATGGAGATCACAGCTCAGTGGGCTGGATGGGTTTAGCAAGATGCATCCTGTCCATCAATATCCCCCAAATCTACTCTCACTGGTAGTTTTTCATGCATGAGGTACTTTTTCATGATTAATGAGGAGTAGTTTTAGCACAAATAAAAATCGCAGCAAGCCACCTACTCATCAATGAGCAATATTCTTTTGCAGCTGTGTTGCCAAAGAATAATTCATTTATGAGAGCAAAGAAACAGACATTGTAGAAGTTGAAATGTTTATGTAATAAGAGAGCAGGACAAATTACTATAAAATCCCCTTCTTAAGAATTAAGAATTGATCAACTATCCTTAGAACACAGTTTAATAACTACCTTTGATTTGGTACACTATCACAAATTTCCATTTAATCTTTAAATCTATACTATTAGCAATTTTTATGCTTAATCTTATTTTGACAAGATCCCAACATTCCCCCATGGTGGAGTTCACTAATCATGGGTTATCACATGTGGCATAATAACTAGAAAATTTTCCACAGTATATAAAACAAATATTTTCAGATGTGAAACAACACTGTACATTGACAAAGTACATCTCTGAACTTTGGTGAAGTCTTGTCAGAGAAAGAGAAACAAATGAGAGGAGCCCACAACTGACCTTTATTGACTCAGATTGCCTCCTGAGGGTACATTTTGAACCACATGATATAGGGCAGAAATTAAGCAGAGCGCAAGGGTCTTGCTGAAATTAGGAGGCAGAAATTAGAGGTGTGCAATGTGGCAGTACCTGGAATTTGAGGGGCAAAGAGAAAACTAAACAGAGAAAGCTCCAGAAATCAACCTAATTGACTCCTTAAATCTGACTGAATACTAAGTTGTGCATACACAGACTGAGATCATAGGAAACTAAGTGAAGTACACCCCCTGGGCAGAGACTTCTGAGTTCTGATCAGTCCATGGAGGGTACTTTCAAACCCGTAGGACATTCGGAAGAGACCCCAAAAAGACAAAAGCTAGTTCAGTAAAGTCTATTTTAAACTTCTCTGAGCAACTACTAAAAATGACTCAGTAGGATCAAGTTGATCTTGGCATGCATTACGTGCCTGACATGGCAAAATTATGCACTTCAAGGAAGGAAACAAAATCCTTATCTTCACAAACATAGCATTGCCAAATTCTAGGATCCCATTGACACTTTCCAGACCTGTAAAGAAGCAGAATATCATGAACCGTAATCAAGAGAAAATTCAATAAGTAGCAATAGAACTAGAAATCATAGAAGTGATTCAATTAATAAAGGCCATGAAAAACAGCAATATAAATATATTTATAGTCAAAGGTTTGAAAAAGAATGTAACTATAAAAAGGAAATAGAAACTTTAATAAGTGTAAATCATTCAAAGGAACTAAATGGAAATTCTACAGCAAAAATACAATTAAATAAAAAATCACTTTTGAGATTAACAAAAGATTACATTAATGAAGGAAAGATCAGTAAATTTTAAGATCAGGCATTTGAGGCAATGCAGAGGAAGCAAAAAAGCCTTGATAATTAACAAGAGCTGCAGTGATCTCTGAAACAATATCATTTTAACAAGAATAAAATTGAAGTCTAGGAAAAAAATAGAGACATGAAAATGTTTGATGAATTGATATGAAATAAAAGAAGGATCTAAGAAATCCACATACCAAAAGTAGAATAGACCCAACAAAAATAACAAAACACATGATAATCAAATTGCTGACAATGGGTAATAAAGAGAAAATCCTTAGTAAAACAACCAAGAGGGAAAAACCATAATCACAAGAGAAAAAGATAAAATGATCTTTGACTTTGCATCATAAGCAAAGTCAAAAACAAATAATATAACAACATATTTAAAGTATTGAGGAAAATATCTATATAAAGAGAAAATTTTAATAAAGAAATGAAAGTCAAATAAACATTTCCAAACCAATATAAGCTGAAATCATTTGTTACTAGTAAGCTTATCCTAAGTAATGTTAAAAGAAGTTCTTCAGTTTGAAGGAAAATGACACCAATGTAAACTCAGATTTTCACACAGAAATGAAGAACATCGAAATAGTATACATATGGAGAAGAAAAATTTATTTTTCCTTGTTTTAAAATTCCTTAAGAAATATTTGACTCCTTAAAGCATAACTAACCATAAAGTATTGTGGAGTACATAAGGTCTGTGGGAGTAAAGTGTGACCAAAAAAGAACAAAGTGTACCAAATAGTAAATGGAAGTACACTATTTTTAAGTTAGACATGAGGGTGCATAATAAACAACTAGAGATGATTAATGTAAATCTTAGAATAGCTATTTAAAACTATGCAAAGAGGTAGCTAAAATCTAATGGAAGGGATAAAATGATACATTAAGAAATAAATCCAAAGTAAATCTTAAAAATTATTAAAAATGAAAAAATTATTTATATGGGACAAGAAGAAAACTAACAGTAAGATAATAGACAAACTTAAGTATGTCAATAATTTCATCACATAGAAATGGACTAACTATGCAAATTAAAATACAAAAATTGTACTATCTTAAAAATAATAATAAACTTTATTTGAAATGTAAAAATATAGTAGAATAAAAGTAGAATTTTATGCTGGGAAGCACATCAGAAAATTGGAATTAATTTATAAATGCCAGAGAAAATAGGCTTTAGATTACAGATTTTATTAAAATAAATAACAGGGGTATTTCATAGGATAATAGGATCAATAAATCAAACAGATATAACAATATTAATTGTGAATGCAAAAAAATTATAAAGCTTCAAATGAATCAAAACAGAGCTGAATGGAGAAATTGACAAATTCACAATTACAGTTAGAGACTTCAGAGAACCTTTCTCAGTAACTGATAAAAGAAAAACGACACAAAATCAGTAAGGATATATTAGATTTGAGCATCTGTATTAACCCACTTGACTGAATTGACACTTATGGATCACTACACTGAATAACATTCTTTGCAAGGGTACACGGAATATTTATAAAAATAGATCATATTACTAGGCCATAAAAACACTGCACTTTAATGGTTTAAACAATTCAAAGAATGTTCTTTAATCCCAATGAAATTAACAATAAACCTATGAAAGCAAAATAGTGACATATTAAAAAATTTTAAAACCTATGTGTCAAAAAATAAATCCTCAATAAAAATATAATATTTAAATTAAATAATATTAAAAATATAGCATATGAGAATTTGTCGAATTAACTAAGGAGGGGAAATTTTCTGATTTTAAAAATTGACAAATGAAAAAAATAAAAGGCATACAAGTACAGTAGGAAGAGAGGAAGTCAAATTATCCCTATTTTCAGATGATACAATGTATAAGAAAACCTAAAGCCTCCAGTAAATGATCAACTGATAAAAGAACTCAACAAATTTATAGGAGAGAAAATCAAAATATAGTAATCAGTAGCAGGGCTGGAGTTGTAGTTTAGTGGTAGAATGCTTGCTTAGCATGAGTGAAGCTTTGGGTTCATTTTCCACCATCATAAGGAAACAAAGACAAAAATAAATCATTAGCATTTATATAAACCAAAAGCACTAATGAAGGAAACAAAACATACAAAAAATGGAAAGGCCTTCCATATTCATGGATTGAAAAACTTAATATTGGTGAAATATCTGTAGTACTCAAAGTAATTTAAATATTCAATGAAACTCTCATCAAAATATTAATAACATTCTTCAAAAACCTAGAAAAAACAATCCCAAAATTTGATGAAATGACAAAAGACATCAAATACCCAAAGCAACTTTGAAGGAGAAGAACAAAGCTGGAGCCATTATAAGACTAGATTTTAAGATATACTGCAGAGCATTGGTAAAAATATCAGCATAGTATTGGCATAAAAACAAATATACCGACCATTGTAATAGAATAGAGATCCTAGAAATAAATTTATGCATTCATATCCAACTGATTGCTGACAGCAGTGCCAAAAATATGGAGAAGTAACACTTAGAGTATTTAATAAGTGAGACTAGGAAACTAGATAACTGTAGGTAGAAGGTTGAAACTTGACTCTATACTAACCTTGAACAAAAATCAATTCAAAATGAATCAAAGACATGTAACTACTATAAAAGAAAACATAAAGGGAATATTTCAAGATGTTGGTACAGGCAATGCATTTTTTCAATATGCTTCAAAGGCAGAAAAAACAAGGCAAATATGAGGAAATGAGATTATATATTTTAAAGCTTCTGCACAGCAAAGGAAACAATCCAGAAAGTTAAGAGATAATCTACAAAGTGGGAGCAAATATTTGCCAACTATTAATCTGACATAGTGTTAATATATAGAATATATCAAGAATTCAAGAAATTTAACAAAAATGCAAGTAACCTAATTTTAAAACTAGGCAAGTGATCTGAATAGACATTTCTTAAAAGAAATGCAAATGTTCAACAAATATGTGATAATTGTTCAATAGACACCAAGGAAATGCAAACCAAATCCACAGTGACCCCCGTTAGAATGGACATTATCAAAATAAACAAACAATAAAAATGCTGCCAAGTATATGAACAAAAGGCAAGTAAGACTCAAATATGGCTGATAGAAATTTAAATTAATACAACCTTTATGGAGAACATCATGGAAGTTACTAAAAAACTAAACATAGATCAACTTTGTTATTCAATTATCTTGCTATTGGGTATACATCCAAAGAAGCGAAATCACCATACCAAAGAAATTCCTGCAGGGCCATATTTATTGTGGCATTGTGTTAGAATGGCTAAGGTAAAGGCATTAACCTAGGTGACCATTAGCAAATAATGAGTAGACAAAGAAAATGTATATTATTCAACCATAAAGAAGAATGAAATCTTGTCATTTGCAGCAGAATGTATAGCACTGGAGGACATTATAGTAGTAAAATAAAGCAGATGCAGAAAGATAATTCCTCATATTCTCTCATAAATGGAAGTTTAAAAATATTGGTCTAAATGTAGAATGGAAATTTTAGGAGGAAGGGGATAGTTGAAAGGAAACTAGATTTGATTACTGCATACTGTATGCACATGCTGAAGTAGCATACTTATCCCCATTAATAAATTCAATTAAAACGTGCTAATGAAGCATAAAATTTTTAAATAATTGAAAAAAATCACAAATCTATATCAAACTGCTATACTAATGAATTAACATTCTGTACTTCATTGGCACATGGTCAGTGTAATAGTAATACATCATACAATGTAAGGATCAGGAATATGGCATTTAAAGTCTGAAATAAGTTGGTAATTCCACAAGGCATTAGCTAGGTGGTCATGCACCAATTTAAAACACAAGAAGAAAAGTCTAAATTAATAGTATAAGTATTCATTTTTAGAATTTAAGGAGAGCAAAATAAACCCAAGAGTCAGGTAAGAAAAATAAACCCGAGTCAGATAAAAAAATAATTTTAAAAGTAAAAGCAGAAATCAGTGAACTAGAAAACAGAAAAAATAGAACAATATGGATAGAACCAAATGTGGTTCTCTAATAAGATCAAAACAAATGAAAACTCTATAGCTACATTGTTGAAAAATTTGTAAAACACAAATTATCAATATCAAAAATAAGACAGACATAGCTAGAGATCTTGCAGAATTTAAAATGATAAATATAAAATAATGGGAGCCACATTATATCATTAAGTACAAAAATTTAAATGAAAACAACATAATCCTTAAAAACACAATTAAAAAGAAATAAAAAGCAAATAGCCCCATATGTACTTTAAGAATTGATTATGATAACTTTCCATAAAGAGAATACCAATACAATAGCTGCAATGATAAATATTATCACAAGTTTAAGGAACAAATAAGTCTTATGAAAATTCTTCTGCAAAAGAGACAATGAATTCAAAATCATTTGAGTGTAGCATAATTATAATACTAAAAACAGAAAAAGATATTGCAGAGATAAAATACAACTATAGATGAATATTTCTTGTTAACATAGACAAAAAAAATGTTAACACAATAACAAATTAAATCCAGTAAATATAACAAATATATCCTTATGAAGGAATCCCAGGAATAAAAAGATAATTTAATCCAAAAATCAATCAATGTAATTTACCACATTAACAGAATAAAGTTCATAAGTCGTATAGTAATCTCAGTAAATTCAGGAAAATCATCTTAAGATTCAATTATGATTTTAAAACTCAATAATCTAAAACTAAGTAGAAACTCCCTCAAAAGTTGTCTATAAAAATGTACAGTAAATATCATATTTAATGGAAGAAAACAGTTCTCCATTAGTTTTATTTTTTAATTTTATTGGTACATTTTAGATGTACATAATGATAACATTCACCATATGGAATTTGTACTTGTGCATGATATATCTTTCTTCTTTTTTGCTCACCTCCTTCCACTCCCTTAAACCCCTCTTCCCCCACTTATTTACAAAAGCTTTGTTTCCATTTTTTCCTTCTATTCTCTTTTTTTTCCTTTTCCCTTCCTTTCATCTCTCTCCACTCTCCCTTGTTCTCCTTCCTATTTGAACATTTTCTTCCCATTCTATAATGTCTGTTATACATTTTGGTCTTTATTTACACTTTTGGTTTCACACACCAGAGAAATCATGTGATATTTAAACATGTGTGTCCAATTTGTTTCATTTAAGAGTATGGTCTCAAGGTACATCCATTTACTAGAAATGTCTCAAGTTTATCCTTCTTGCTGGCAGAGTTCTATTCCATTGTATATAAAAACCACATCTTCTTTATCCATTCATCCCTTGATGGACACTTAAGGGGGTTTTAAAGATTTAGCTATTACAAATTGTGCTGCTATAAATATAGGTATCCATATATCACTGTGGTATGATGCTTTTCATTTTGGGGGGAAGATATCAAGAAGGGGAATAGCTGAGTCAATGGAACCTCTACTTTTAGTTTTGTGAGGAATTGCCCCATTGATGTCTGCAGTAGATGTACCAGTCTATACTCCCACCAACAGTATAGAAGGGATCCTTTTTCCACACAGTCCCTCCGGAATTTGTTACTGGTTGATTTCTTGATAGCAACCATTCTTTCTGGAGTAAGATGGAATATCAGCATTGTTTGAATTTGCGTTTCTCAAATCACCACTGATGTTGAACATTTTTTCATATATTGATTTGCCATTTGTACTTCTTCATCTGAGAAATGTCTGTTCATTTCAGATGCCCATTTTTGGATCGGGTCTTTAAATTTGGAGGGTCTGATTTTTTTTTAGTTCTTTATATATTTTAGATATTAGTCCTTTGTCCAAGGAAGAGCTGGCAAAGATTTTTTGACACTGTGTAGGCTGTTTCCTCACTTTGTTGGTTTATTTTGCTGTACAAAAGCTTTTTGATAAGGTGAGATCCCAGATGTTGATTCTTTGTGATATTTCCTGTGTGATTGGAGTTTTGTTCATGAAGTCTTTGCCTACTCCTATGGCCTCAAGAGCTCTATGTATTATCTCTTCCAGAAGATTTAGTGTTTCTATTTTAATATTTATATTTTAACCCATTTTGATTTTAGTTTAGCGCATGATGAGAGATATGGGTTTAGTTTCAATCTTTGACATATGTAAAGCAAATTTTTCCAGGACCATTTATTAAAGAAGCTATCTTTCTTCTGGTGAAGGTATTTGCCACCTCTTTCAAAGATGAGGTGGTTGAGTGTATTGGAGTTGTTTCTGCATCTTCATATTTGGTCCATTGATCTTTGTGTCTTTTTTGCCAGTACCATGCTGTTTTTATCATTGAGGCTTTGTCATATAATTTCAAGTAAGGGATTGTGATGCCTCCTGACTTGCCTTTGTGGCCCAGAATTGCTTTTGCTATTCTAGGACTCTCCTGGTTCCAAATAAATTTTAGGATTTTTTTTTTTGTCTAATTCTGTGAGGTATGCTTCTGATATTTTGAATGGGATTCCATTAAATCTGTAAAATAGATTTGGAAGCATGGCTATTTTCACTGTATTAGTTCTTCCTACCCAAGAACAAAAATATCTTTTCATTTTCTGATATACTCTTTGATCTTCATTTTCAGAGTACTATAGTTTTCAATGTAAAGGTCTTTCATTTCTTTTGTTAGATTGATTCCTAAGAATTTCTTTCTTTTTTCTCTCTCTCTTTTTTTTTGGATGCTATTGTGAAAGGTGTGTTTTTCCTAATTTCTCTCTCAGAGAGTTTGTTATTTCTGTGCAGGAAGATTATTGATTTTTTGAGTGTTGACTTTGTATCCAGCTATGCTACTGAATTTGGTCATTAAATCTAGAAGTCTTTTGATGGAGTTTTTGGGGTCTTCTATGTAAAGTATCATGTCATCTGCAAATAAAGATAATTTACTTTCTTCCTTTCCTATCCTTATTCCTTTTATTTCTTTATCTTGTCTAATTGCTCTGACTAATGTTTCCAAAAATATATGGAATAATGGTGGTGATCATGGACATCCTTGTCTTATTTCTGACTTTACAGTGAAAGCTTTCAGTTTTTGGCCATTTAATATGATGTTGGCTGTTGGTTTGTCATAGTTGGCTTTTTATCAGATTGAGATAAAGATATTCTATTCCAATTTTCTCCAGGGATTTTATCATGAATGAGTGTTGGACTTTGTCAAATGCTTTTTCTGTATCTATTGAGAAGATCATGTAGTTTTTGTCCTTGGCTCTGTTAATATGGTGCATTACATTTATTGATTTGGATATGTTGAACCATCCCTGCCTTCCTAGGATTAATCCTATTGGTTCATGGTGTACAATCTTCTTGATAATTTGTTGCATCCTGTTTGCCGTATTTTATTGAAGATTTTTGCAACTATATTCATTAAGAAGATTGGCCTGTAGTTCTCTTTTTGGGTTGGATCCTTCTCTGGTTTTGGTATCAAGGTAATGCTTGCTTCCAGGAATAAATTGGGGAGTATTGTTTCCCTTTCAATTTCATTAAAGAGTTTCAGGAGTAGTGGTATTAGATCTCCTCTATATTTCTCGTAGAATTCAGTAGTGAATCAGTCAGAGCCTGGGCTTTTCATTGTTGGTAGGTTTTTAATTATATCTTCAATTTCACTGACTGATATTGAGTTATTTAGAATTTCCTATCTTCCTGATTCAGCATGATAATTCATATATATCTAGGAATACATCAATTTCTTCAGTGTTTTCCATCTTATTAGAATACGGTTCCTTGAAGTGGGTATTAATGATCTGAATTTCTGAAGGTTTAGTTGTGATTTCACCCTTTTCATTCATAATTGCATGGAATTGAGGGGGGTTTTCCCTTTTTGTTATAGGGTTGGCTAAGGATTTGTCAGTTTGATTTAATTTTTCAAAGAATCAACTCTGCAATTCATTTATTCTTTGTATTGTTTTCTTAGTTTTGATTACATTAATTTCTACTGTAAGCTTTATAATTTCCTCCCTCCTATGAGGTTTGGGCTTGATTTGCTCTTCTTTTTCTACAAGTTTGAGGTTCAAAATTGGGTTATTTGAGCTCATTTTGTTTTTCTGATGTGGGAATTTCCCTCCTAAGACTGCTTTCATTGCATCCCATGAGTTCTGGTATGTTGTACTGGGATTATCATTTAATTTAGAAACTGTCTAATTTCTTCTTTAATTTAATCTGTAACTTATTGGTTGTTGAGGGTATTATTTAATTTTCATTAATTTCCATTATTCCATGTGTTTATGAAGTTTTTGTGGTTTCACTTGCCATTGATTTCCCATTTCATCACACTATGGTCTGATAATATGCATGGGATAATTTCAATTCCTTTGCATTTACATAAGCATGTTCTATGAGCTAGTATATAGTCTATGTATGTAAAGAACATCCTATGTGCAGCTGAGAAGAATGTGTATTCTGATATGGGGTAGAACACTCTTTAGATATCTACTAAGTCCACTTGTTCAAAGCTTTAGTTCAGTTCTGATATTTCTTTATTGATTTTTTTGTCTAGTCGATCTGTCTATATGAAAATGGGGTATTGAGGTCCCCATTATAATTATATTAGTACTTATTTGATTTTTCATGTCCATTAATATTTATTTTATATAGTTGGGTGTGCTGGTAATATATTTATTTATATTTATATTTATGATTGTTATCTGTTCCTCTTGGATTGTTCTCTTTTTTTTTTTGCTACTGGGGATCGAACTCGGATCCTTCCACTTGGAAGGCAGGCGGTGGAACCACTGAGCTAAATCCCTGGCCCGGATTGTTCTCTTAACAAGGATGTAGTGACCTTCTTTGATTCTCTTGATCATTCTTACCTTGAAATCCACTCTGTCTGAAAATAGAATAACTATCCTTGCTTTTTTCTGGGTTCCTGTCACATGGAGTATTGTTTTCCATCCTTTTACTTTCAGTCTTAAATTTCTTTTAAATTTACATGTGTTTCTTGTATGCACCATATTGCTGGATCTTACTTTTTATCCAATCTGTTTCTTTTGATTGGTGAATTGAGACCGTTTATATTGATGATTATAACTGGTAAATATTGACTTATTCTTATCATGTTATTTTCCCATTGTTGCTTCCCTTTCTTTCACCTCTGTTTAATTACATGCCTTGCTTGGTGGAATCATTGAGTTGAGGCTCATGGAGTTGTAGTCTTTGTTATGTCTTTTTAGAATGTCCTTTAGAACATTTTAGTGCTGCTTGGGTGGTCATGAATTTCTTTAGATGTTCTTTGTCATGGAAGTATCTTATTTCTTCATCAATTGTCAAATAGTTTTGCAGGGTACATAAATCTAGGTTGGAGGTTATTTTCTTTTAGGGCTTGAACTATTTCACTCCAAGCTCTCCTTGACTTAAAGATTTGTAATGAGAAGTCTGCTGTGATCCTGATTTACAAGTCATTTGTTTCTTTCTCTATATCAGCTTTTAATATTTTATTTTTGTGTTGAATTTCTGGAATCCTGACTATTATATGCCTTGTGGTAGATTTTTTTCATCATGGCTAATTGGAGTTCTATATCTCTCACTTATTTGTATGTCAAATTATTTTTCCATACTTGGGAAGTTTTCTATGATTACTCTGTGAACAGGATTTTTTATGTTGTTTGCACTGTCTCCTACTTTTTCATTGACTCCAATCAATCTTATGTTGTTCTTCTCTGGATCATCTAGCAGCTATAGGATTGATTTTTCATGGTCCCTTGCTATTTTTAAGAAATTTTTCTTTTTAGGATCACTAACCACATTCCTGTCTTCTAGATCTGATATTCTGTCCCCACATTGGTTGGTTCATTCTGCTGTGTGTACTTTCAATAGAATTTTTAATCTCCTGGATATCTGGTTGAATCTGTTTCATAGACACCATTTCTTTCCTATGTTGGGCATTCAAGGTTTCCATCATTTTCCTAAGATCCTCTATTTTTTTATCTGCATCTTCTCTAGATTCACTAATCATGCCTTTCATTATGGTCATCCTCTCTGAAGTTATCTGAGAAGTTATTTCTGATTTGATTTTTTTCTAGAGTCTCATTCATTTGCTTTGTTACCTCCATGTTACCATTTCAGAGAGTCCAGGTAGTTGGCTTTCCAGTTGTTCCATCCTATTGCCCCCTAGTTTTGTCTTTGGCAAGCTGGAAATCTGGAATTGCACCTTGTCTTTTCATTTTCTTTTGTTGTTGTTGTTGTTGTTTAATTCCTCCATTGATGCTTGTAAATTATTTATGGTAGGTATCTTTATTGCTAGTATCAAGAACCCTTAGAAAATGAGTACTTCTCAGAGATGTCTTTCAGGTGTAGCTGCCTTTTGCATTTTGAATTTCTTGCAAGAATCTATGCCTTCAATTTATTGAGGATGAAAAATTGCTGCCTATTTGTCCTAGCCCCTAACTCTTTGGCATTGGCCTATAGTATTCTTTATAACCCTCAAGCAATCTTAATCTTGGCATAAAAGGAAGAACAACTAATTAGGACAATTTCATCACCTTGGATAAAGTAGTGAAATCAGTAATAACAAAAGCATCAAATACACCCGAGAAAATGACAAACTGTGGTAACTATAAATTTGCCACCTTAAACCATATGAAAAAGATTGGTAGCTATATAACAAAATCTAAAACAAGTCAAAAAATTGTGTTCAGTAAGGAACCCCTCAATGTAGTGATTTTACCCTCAGGAGAGAAACTTTTAAAAGGGTGGAAGAAAAATTAGAGAAATAGAAGAGAAATGGATTAGAAGCAAGGCTGGAGGACAAAGGAATATTATATAAGCTTTGGAAACTGGTGAAGAAGTAGGCAGAAGGGAAAGAAAGATGGAAGATATAGAACAAGAACAGAACAGAACAAAATAACAACAACAACAACAACAACAAAATTCTAGAAATAATGTTCTCACTCATATAAAACCAAGAACAAACCATCAAGAAAAAGATTTTTTTAATGAAAAAAATTAAAAATAAAAAAGCAAAGAAAGGAAGAAAAACAGAAAAAATAAATAAATAAAATGTCCACTTCAGGGCACGTCTGTGCTGTCACTGGTTGACAGAGGGGCAAACAGAGCCCAGATCCATGTTGGTTGATTCCACCAAGCCAGCAGTAGGACTATAGCAGTGATAGATAATCCCAGTGATGGATAAACCTGGGGCTTTTTGTTCCACTGAAGTTCAATCTGCTTCTGGTTTCTGGCTGCAAGGCTGGACCTGAGTTTTTCAGCCCACAACAGTTTGAGTGTTTTCTGCCAGCTTGAACTCAGCTCCCTGACCACCTGATGTTTACTCATCTGTGCCTCACCCTGAAACTTGGAGCCACTAGATGGAGCCAACCGGAAGCTGATCTGAGTTCTGACTTCAGTTGGCCCTTTTCCAAAATGGCTACCAGCCAATTATCTTTTCCTGATGGGTGTCTGAACCCCAAAAAATCATATGCCACTGTAGTCCACAGCATCCACTGATCTGTTCACTGATGCTTTTCTTTGGGAAGACCTCTGGGATCACCAGTAATCACTATGCATCTGCAGATTTGAGCTGCCCCCCTACACCACTTGCCACCTCCCTCTTTTGCATTGTTGTCCCTCTCTTCACTCTCCCCATGGACTCAAATTCTCATTTCAGATCCTTGCTAGGTCCTGGGAACCCAATTCCTTTCTCTTTCCCTTCCTCATATTGCTATATTCCAACATCTGGATTCCAAATATCTAAGAGACTGTTTTTCTACTGCTCACTTTTCCACCACCTTCCCAAAAGTTTTTCCCCATTAGTTTTACAACAGAATGTTTGCACAGCTTTCATTAATCACTGTAATGGAACCACTAGCTAACAGAGATGGCAGGAAAGGGGAAAACAGCATGTAGATCAGAAATCAAAAAGTAAAAGTATTTGTATTTGAGGATGACAATATTGTGTGTAGTTAATTCTAATAAATCTATAAGAAATGTGCTAGAACTATTTAGTAAATTTGGCAGACACATATTATAAGATTAAGATAAAATAAATGGTCTGTAATACACTTATAATTAGAAATAAGAAAATGGAAAATAAAACTTAAAACTATGTCATTTACAACAAAATATGGACACAGAAATATGTGTAACATATAAATAATATATATATGATCTCTATATTGAAAAATCGCAAAACATTTCTGAGAAAAATTTATGACCTAAATAAATGAGCTATACCATATTAATGGATTTAAAGACTCAATTTTGTTTTAAGAGATCAACTCTCTCCAAATTGATATTTAGATCTCATTAAATGTTAATCACAAGAGGGTCTTTGTAGAAATTGACAAGATAATTCTAAAATTTTATGGAAACTGTATTTTGTGAGTGTCCTAAAATAGAAACTTAAAAAATAATAAATTAGGAAGGGTATCATTTTCTAATTTACTGATAAAACTACAGTAATCAAAACAGTATAATAATGACATGTAACTAGACAAATATATTAATGGAATACTGAGGAGATGGGAAGATCTAAGAAAGGAGGGAGAAAGGAAAGTAAAAGAGAGAGAATAAAAATGATCAAGATGTGATATATATATATTTTGAAAGGTGAATGCAATTATTATATATTACAAATATATACTAAAAAAATCAGTAAGTAAATACACAAATAAAACAGAAGAAAAAGTCCAAGTAGATACAATCATTTAAAATTAAATGAGTTCTGAGAAAGAAGTCAAAGTGGTTTAATAGGTAAAGAAAAGTCTTTTTTATCTAATGCTATGGGGACAACTAGATATTAATATAGAAAAAATAATCCTCAATCCCTATCAAAAATATATACAAAAAAGTAATTTAAAATATATCATAGACCTAATCATAAAGACAAAAACTATAATGGCTCCAGAAGCAAAAGTTGGAAAATATGTGAACTTGAAATCTTGAGGCAAAGATTTCTCACAAAACAATAAACACAAGAGAAAATATATGTAAAATGAAGTTTAAAATTAAAATTTTGGGGCCAGGGATTTAGCTCAGTGGTTCCACCTGCCTTGCAAGCACAAGGTCCCAAGTTCAAGACCCAGTACCAAAAAAAAATTAAAATTTTGTTCAGCAGAATAAAAAATTAAATAGAAAAAGAAAGCTATAGCTCAAAAGAAAATATTTGCATTGACCAAGGACCTGTATTCATAATATGTAAAGAACAATAAAACTTTTCATTAATAGACAACCCAGTAAACAATGGGCAATGTTCAAATGCCCAATATATTTGTTGCAAAGTATATGAATATATAAAATGCAAAGTATATGAATATATACAATGCAAAGTATATGAATATACAATAAGCTAATGAAAACATGCTCAACATCATTAATTATCAGGGAATGAAAATTAAAGCCACAATGAGATACCCAAAACACCCACTATAATGAATAAAATTTTAAAAACTGAGAGTATGAAATGTTAGCAAGGATGTAGAACTCCTAAAATATCCATATGTTGGTGGTAGAGGTGTAAAATGCAGTATACGGTCAATTTAGAAATTGGTCTGGCACTTCTCATAAAATTAAATACACCTATCCAAAGACATAGCTGCCTGTTCTACACATTTACCTCAAAGAAATAAAAACATGTATTTTCATTAAGCTTACATTATAACATTCATAGCAACTTTATTAATAACAGCCAAAAACTAGAAATAATCAAAATGTCCATCAACAAGAGAATAAACAAAATGCTTTATATTAATAAAAAGAATGCTATTCAATAATGAAAATGTATAAATTACTGACACAATAAAATAAATATCAAAAATCCAGACACAAAAAATATGTACTATGTGATTCTACTAATATGAAGTTCTAGAAAAAAAAGAAAGTTATGATTAAAATCAAAATAGTAATGCATTGTGGATGTGGCATGAATTATCCAGAAAGAAACTTTTAGAGGTGATGAATATGTTCTTTGTCAATAATGTAAATATTTGTACATGTCTTCATTCATTGTACCCTTATGGTCTAAATAGCTCTATATATGTAAATTATACTTCAATAACTATAAAATATTATCATGGGTAGTATTATTAAAATAAATTATAATTAAAATTGTAATTATATTGAAGTAAATTATATTACAATAATTCGGTCCCACTAAGAATTTTTAATATCGGCTGGGGATTTAGCTCAGTGGTTTCACCTCCTGCTGCACAAGTGTAAGGACCCAAGTTCGATCCCCGGTGCAAAAAAAAAAACAAAAAAAGATTTTTTTAATATCTCTATGTGCAAAGATAACACAAAAATTATATGGACAAATAATCTGAATGATATCTGACTTCAAATTTATATTGATACGAGGAACAAATATTTAAATATCTCATGATAACCCAATTCAAATTAATGCTAAATAGATTAAAGACAACTGTTTTTCAAAAGCATTCTAAGAAATATTTTCAAATCAGTATAAGACAAGAGTCAGGCCCGGGGATTTAGCTCAGTGGTTTCACAGCCTGCTGCGCAAGCACAAGGACCTGAGTTCAATCCCGAGTACCAAAAAAAAAAAAAAAAAAGACAAGAGTCATCTTTCACTTCAAGGAAACATGTTTACTGAGGTTTTAGACTGTACTCAGAATACAAAAAAATTAAATTATATTGTTTTAATAATAATAGATAACACAATAAACATCTAACATATCAAATACTATGCTAATATTGCTACATCTCACTATAGCATACATATTTAAAAATCAAGTGGAACTGTGTGCAAGTTCATACCCTGAAATTTATTAGACACATATAATATTGGAAAAATTATTTTTCACAGACTTCAAACTCACACTTGCAACATTAGCAACTATACTTATAATATCGTATGGTTGTGAGAATTAAATTAAATGGGCAAAATTAGTGGTTCAAGTCCTAAAGAATTTAACAGGAGTATATGTTAATCAATGTTATGGCTTGTATCTTGATGTGCCCTTAAAAGCCTCATGTATTAATAAGTGGGGCTTTGATAAGTGGATGGATTTAGGATGTGTGAATATGAATTAAAGATGCATGACAACTAAATTAGTCCACTGATTGGTTTAGCGTAGTTTTGGATGTGAATGATGGGAAGGTCCACCTGGATGTAGCTGGCACCAACCAATAGGCTTGTAGCCTGGATGGGATAAAATGGAAAGGGAGGCTTATGGTTTGTACTTTCTGTCTACCCTGCCATGGACTATTTCTCCTCTGCCATGCTGCCCTGCCTTGGAGCCAGCCAACTATGGACTGAAACTTGTATAAACTGTGAGCTGAATCTTTCCTCTTTTAACTTGTGAGTGCTGGATATTTTGTCCTAGTGACAAAAAAAGTGACCAAGACGGCCAATACTTCATTATAAAGTTGTTAATGATATATCACTGATGCTATGAGAATATAGAGAAAGAGGAGATAATTTTCTTAGAAAGGTAGCATCTTAGAAACAGGAGAATTAGAGAATACATAAACTCTAGGAAAAGGAAACATCAAAAGCATAATATCAAAAGCAAACTATAAAAAACTCATAATTGCTAGAGTGCAAAACACAAGGCAGATAAGGAAGGATAGTTTCAGGACCAGGTTTTTTTGGGTTTTTGTTTTTGTTTTTGTTTTTCTGGTACTGGGGATCAAGCTCAGGACCTTGTGCCTGCCAGGCAGGCGTGGTGCCACTGAGATACATCTCAGGCCGAGGGCCAGGTTTCAGAGGAGGTTTCCTATGGCATATTAAGAAGCCCGAGCTTTACTCTGTCAGCCTTTCAGAGCTATTAAAGTTTTCAAGTGATAGTAAATTTGCATTTTAGAAACATATATGCTTCTAAGGAAGTTTTATTGAAAGATGTCAAGGTTGTTATCCAAGAGACTAGTTAGAAAAATTTTCAGATAAGAAACAATAAAGCATGTATAGCTGTATGTGTATGTATAGATGTATATGCATGTAAAGACTGATACACTGGTAAAAATCGGGGAAATTCTAAGGAAATAAGATTGGCATAGAAGAAAGGAGTGAAGGAAACAATAGCCATATTTCTTCCTGGGTAGTGACATAGGATTACAGGAAGAGGAACAAGTTTGTTTTTGAGCATGTTGAATTTCAGATACCTGTAGAAACCTCAAGAAGATACATTTTCCCAAGTTAATATGCTCTAGAGTTCAGAGGGGAATTAAGGAAGGGTGTACTGGGGAACCACCAGATATAAGGTAGCAGATCTATTAACTAGTTAAAATCTATTGAAATAGAAGAGAGAAAGTACAAGCTGTGGAAGGGCAAACACATGATCCTGGGGTCAATAATTGAAACAGTTGCTGAATGAAGAGCCTAGAAGGCAGAGAGAAAGAAAGAGAAACAAAGTAAACAAAAGAAAAGTAACATCACACACACACAAAAAAAACCTGCTTGTGCTTTCTGCTTACTCTGCCATGGACTGTTTCTGCTCTGTGAACTGCCCTGCCTTGGAGCCAGTCAAAAGGAAGCAAATTATCCTTTGAAGAAAGAAATGAGGGAAGTATGTCTTAGGGTAAAACAAAGACCTGAAAGTTTCATACTATGTTAAGAAAATTATCCATCCATTAAAAATATAGTTTGAAGCAAATTAAGAGGTTACGTCCAGCTAAGAAGTCCTTGAAGTCAGTGCTAAGAAGTTCAGGCTTTGTTTTCTTAGCACTAATAAAATCATTTAGGAGAAAAGTTACATATTTATTTAAATCAGGAATAAAATTGTAATCTTTATGTAAAAGAAGGACTAGAAAGGGACACAATTCTGGAAGAGCATTTGGAAGGCAGCTGTAAAATATGAGAGCTGAGGGTGAGAGCCTGAAGTGAAGAATGGGGAAGCAGAAATGGCCAGTTCTTTCTTCTGGGAGGGCAAGAGGGTGGCAGGTGTTACCAAAGAGGAAGGCAAGAAACTTCTGAGAAGAGTCTAGTTTGGGAAAGTGAAAAATGAGACCATCTGTTTCCACAAGACTTAGATAAGCCCTTAGACCTCCTACATCAACAGGACTTGGTTCTGTGTTCTAGGAAAACCTTTCCAGGGAAAAGTAAGACTGTAAATCAAAAATAACTCAACCAATTTTTTCATGAAAGTCCTTCAGAAAAATTTATGAATGATTATGTTCACCTGAGCAAACAGCCCAAAATAAATAAATTTATCTAACAAAATTTTGTTTATCAAGGTGTCCTTTGGGAGATTTTGTGAAACCCCAATTAGTTCTAATCTTGAGAGAACCGAGATGGTAACATTCTGTAAATATTCTGCTTCTGTTTTCTAATTTTAAAACACTGCTAAAATTGTGAAGCTGATAGTCTCCCTTACTGTGACATGTTCAATAAAATTTTGCTTTAATAACAGATTCTCTAGTGATTATTTAGGGAGTTCAACAGAGTGAACATAATGTGCACAATGTGGGACATATTTGATTTGAAAGCTTTAGGAAATACTGCATCTAGTATTAAGGAAAAGGTAGAGGCAAAGATATATATTTGATAGCCAAAATCACTAACTTTGCTTGATACGGGGGAAAAAATGGGTTTGGTAGTGACACTCATGAAATATCACCACAGAATCCAAAGATCCTAAGCATTAGGAAGCTTTAATTTCACAGGCAACTCTCAAACTATACGTGGATATCTTTCTGCCAGGAACCGGGCTCACAGAAAACTCTTCTCATCTTTTACCCTGGAGCTCTGTTCATACAAACCGGAGATTATGTACAGTTTATTATAGAGAATGAGCAGTTCTTGCATAGAGCACTGAAGGAAAGAAAGACACTTTTTAAATTCTGCAGAGAGAGAGAGAGAGGGAGGGAGGAAGGGAAGGAGGGGACGCTGTTGGCACTATAGACAATTTTCGCACCAATTCCACATGGTTTGATCTGAGAACAACTGCACATAGATTGAAAACATCGCAACTGGTTTTAAGGTGTTAAATTCATGTACATTGAAGTCACTGTTCTGATGAAGAAGACGTAACACAGTGACATTGTGAAACAAACTAAAAGTTTAAAAAGGAAACCAGGAAAGTGATCTCAGGATTTTTTTAACCAATCTTTAAAGAATCAAATTCAAAGTTAAAAGTAGAACCTCCTGTGTATGTATCATAATAAGTTATTTCTTATCTGTGTTTATTGATGAATTACCTGATATCCATGGTATGAGATTAGTTGTTTCTCATTATTCTGTTATTTTGCAAAAAAAAAAAAAAATACAGTTACACAGGTATTTGTAGACTTGCAAGAATCTAGATAGCAATGCAGTTGATATATAACATAAACATGCACCTACTCTTTTGATCAAGACTGGGATATTATTTTCTTGTTCTGTCTATAAACCAGAATTTTTGTTGACTCTAAGTCCATTTGCTAATTCTAGTGATGAACTGAACTTATTTACTCTCTTCAAAGTCTTATCTCATTGACACAAACCAGAAAAACATTTTTATTGGGCGTCTTGGCGATCAAACAAGACAAAGATTTAAGTTAAATTTAATAGCTTCAGATTTATAATTTAATGTTCTTACCTATCTTATATCCAGTATTATCTAGTGAGAAAACTAAGTCAATAAAAAAACACTGGTTTTTTTAACTAAGACTACTACATAGAGACTTCCCATTCTACACTTACGTTATGATTGACACATCCAGCCAAGTAAACGTGGGTCAGCAACCCTCTAAATAGCAATCAACAAGTATGGACACAATAAATATTGAACACACAATTAAAATGGGGACTTTCACACTTGAATATAAATACCTTCCCCAACACTCTTTCTCACCCAAACATTTTTTATGCATAGCTTTTCAAGCTAAAAATTTTATTCTCTAACTAATAGTAATTATCTTAGGCTAACCTAATTCCAAAGAATATCTATAATCCTTTAATCACTTTAAGTAATAAACCAGTAAAACCAAAATCTCAGCTGACTTAATACATTAGGCTAGTGTTCTGCAGCTTGAAAAGTTCTTCATGCACTCCCCTGCCCAATGATGTATAAGATGTATAAGATGTGCAAATCACTACTCCAAGAGCCACATTAGATGTCATATTGGTTTGTCTATTTTGTTATTGACTTGACCATTAAAGTCAAATCAATGAGTAAAATTAATGTGTATGCATGGAAGTTTTCATGTTAAATATTGTTTATGTATTTCTTATTATTATAGATAGGTAAGTTAATTAGATTATCTTATAGGCAGTTAGGGTCACCCTCAAGGCAGCAGCCCTCAAGGAGCCAACACAGCAAGAAGCCAACATGGAGAACAATTAAGGCACATTTACTGGTTAGCATTATAAAAAGAAAAAGATGTACTACTTCCCCCAGAGATAGATCAGAGTGGTTGATATTCTAAATGGGAAATTCCTTGTATGTGACTTGTTTTCCCATTTGATCCCCATTTAATCAATATTACCTGGATGACTGTTCTTGTAATCTTGTAGGTTGGTCATGGTTTTGTTGAACCTCATGCCCACCTTCTAAATTTCCACTGGGTCTTGTAGTTTTGTCCCACTTTGTACCCAGCTCACCACATGGCTTTACTGTATAAAACATCTTTGAAAAGTGGGGTTGCTGGCAACTGACTTTCCAGTCCCCCTTCTGTCTCTCTTAGACAGAAGCTTTCTTTCTCTCAATAAATTTTTCCTGCTTTTAACCTCTGTTGTTCCTAGAATTCATTCTTTGATTTTAGAGAACCTGAACTCGTGATTCAGATACCTAGATGGTTTGAGAGTTACATCTCTTCCCTCATATCATTATGACCTATTTGAGTCTTCATGAAATTTTCTTAATTTTTTATTCTGAAGACACAATTCTGTACACTTGCAAAAGTTTGTGCTTAAAACCATAAATAAAATAGAAAAACAATTAACAGAAAATTAGAAATAGATATTTATACTGCATTGTAAATTTTCACTCTCTTTTTTATGTCAGTCTAGTTTGCCTCATGGCAAAATAATCCATAATTAAACTTTACTGCAATATAAATGTTAGCAAAATGGATTGTCTTAGTCAATCAGTGTTCAGAAAAAAATAATCAGATCCAATTACTTTCTCTAATGAACTTCATGCACTGCTAGTTCAGGCATTCGTCTGTAAGTGAGGCTGAGCAGGTAATTTAGAGATGCCTTTGGATAGCTAGAGAAGTATTCTCATTTGGTGTGGAAAGATTTGGCATTCAAAAGGAAATGGAATATTAACTAAGGGGAAAATCTATACATTTGGTAGCCCCCCGCTCCAGTCGAAATGAGAAAACACATAAATAAGTCTCAAAACCAGACTTCCAGATCACCTACAGCAACCCCAAAGGGAAATGAGATGGAACACTCTG
>NW_004624730.1:31448400-31527022 GCF_000247695.1 Heterocephalus glaber
GAAATAAAGTCTTTGTAAATAGGGAAGGGTGGAGGGCGTGAAGGGAGGGCTAGGAATGGGGAAAAAATAAGAACCAAGATGCGTTATGTAAAGGTGCAATTCCCAATGAGAAATGTAATTGTGTTCTATACCTACAATGTACCAATAAAACAATTTAATAAAAAAGAGATCAAGTGTTGGCAGATATACTAATATACACAATATACTAAGTTTTTATAATAAGTAAAACTCATATGTTGGACGATTGCTGGCCTTCAAGAATTATCATTGAATTATAAGTTGTTGTCAGCTCCCTTAAGCCTTCCTTAATTTATGTTACAGAACCAATTTTCCAAATTTCCCTTTCTCCTCTTTTTCAGATTCTAGTTTTGTCCATTAATAACATTCTTTCCTGTCTGAAGCTGCACTATCCTGTCTACCCAAGTTAACTAGCAACACTAATTTCCCTTAGGTGCCTCAAGAGCCCTAGTTGCTTTCTGTTGTTTTGTTTTGTTTTTGCTTACGTTTGTTTGTTTGGGGATTTTCGGGGGGGGGTATCGGGATCAAACAAGCTTGTGAGGCAGGCAGCGGCACCACTGAGCTAAATCCCCACCCCTTGTTTTTGATAAAGTTTGGAGAAAACAGACTGAGAAAAAGGAAAATGAAGAGAAATTACAAAGTGTAAGTCAATCTCAAAGCCTATTTAGATGACCTATTAAAAAAGAACAGCTTGCATTTCTGAAGCCAAATGATTTACAATCAGTCTTTTGATCAATAGCTTCATCACACCACACACATAGACACACACACACACACACACGCACATGCACACATGTACACACACATTTGATCCTGGCTGACTTTTAAACCTAGACTTTTCAGCCTAATATTCAAGGAGATCTTTGACTTGAATGGGTAAAAATATTTCATCTGTATTTTCACAGGTCTCTAACTAAAGTTTAACATATTTTTATGAACATGGGAATGTTAGCAATGTTTGTATCTTTGTCACTTTACAATTGTTATAAACATGTTTAATGCTCGTTGCTATTTAGATATTAAGATAGTTACTAGGCTCATTGTAGATCTTATTCTTTAATGTTTTAATATAAATTATATATATATGACAAATTTGGGACTTTTCTTGATGTACATATTTCCATGTAGTTGTACTCTTTGTGATTCTACACATTTTACTTGGTAGATATAAGGCATTATCTATTTAATTGTTCTTTCATTTAATTTCTGCATCATTTTTGTACACTTGAGTTGCCTTCTCTTTGAATATGAGATGCAGATGGCAGAATAGTGGCCCCAACTGGTGAAGGTAATGTAGCTCCTGGGATGAAGCTAGGAATTATTTTTTAAATGAATAATAAAAAGATATAGCTTCTTGAAAACTTCACCATTTAGGCTTAATCCTAACCTCACTCTCTTATGAGACTTATTATACTATATGTTATTTAATTCAGCCATTCTTTAGATCCCTACTATTACTCTTATACAATTCTATAAGATTTCCCCTTATGTACTTATTTCTGTATAAAATGAGTCAACATTTGCCTTGCCAATAT
Organism: Heterocephalus glaber; assembly: GCF_000247695.1. Next base: position 31,449,954 of record NW_004624730.1, read on the forward strand.
TTATTTTTTCTCTTCAGTATTTCCCATTACTACACAGACTAATTTCTTTCAAATAATTTTGACTATGCATTCTATATCTTATAAAGCTCTAATGAAAAAGGAAATGTAATGCAAATTGAGCTCCCCATGCCATAAGAACAAGGTAAATCTTTTGGGTTTGTAAGATTAGTCTTGGGTTTGTATAAATCCTCTCTCTCCACCAGACAGGTATCAGCACTAAAGCAGCTTCCATCTCACATGTGAAAACACATGTGAAGTACCTCTCAGAATTCCAGGAAAGTCACCCATATGGCATCCATTGTAATAAATAAGTCAACAATACTGATATGACTTAATCTAATGAGAACTTTTCAGAATGGCAGTTACTTAGAATAACTTCAGAATGGCAGATAGAGTAGTTAAATTCCTTGAGAGATCAAATGATATCTTCAATGGTTTGAAATTTCCAGACCAGCATCTGTAATTCCACTATCCTGATAGAAGTGTGAAACCTAATTTATTTGTCTTGGCTAATTAAATTCTACCTGTGACAGTAAATGCCACCACTGCTTGTCTATAAATTAGAAACATTAATTATTTGAGAATATTCAGTCTTACCATGCTTGGGAAGTTAATTACTACAGCCATGTTTTTGAAGGCTTGGGCCAAAGTCACTTTGAACTGCCAAGTTCTAATTATTCTGCTGGAATATCAGAGAAATCTTGAATGTCCAAACCCAGAGCAATTACCTAGTCACCTATACTCTAGCTGAGCACCTGATATATTAGTTATAACTTTCATACAGTATACACCATTTTTAAAAAACATGTGAGGTGTAAGAATATCAGAAATATAAGCCAAAATGGCATTCCAAAAATTATAGGCAGGAACAAATAAATTTAAATTGACACTGGCAAGGACTGAGGATTTAGCTCAGTGATTCTGCCGCCTGCCTCGAAAGTGCACAGTCGGGAGTTTGATCCCCAGTACCAAAAAAAAAATAAAATAAATTGATACCAGCAATAGAACAAACACAGAAAAACCATAAAGATATACACATTCTTACTAATTTAATTCTGAGGTTTCTATATTAGAATGAAAAGGCAACCCTGTGATTCTTACAGATATTGTTGATTTCTATTCAAGATCTAGCTCTCTTTTATTAACAAAACAGTGTTTTACACAGATATTGTAGATTGGAAATAAATTATGATTTATCTAATAGTGCTGTGGACTGAATGCTTGAAAATGCATATGTGAAGTCTAATCCTAAATGTAATGGCATTTGGAGGTGGGCCTTTTGGAGACAGAAGTCATATGGGTGAATATAAAGGTATCTTTTTTCTTCCTGAATGGAATAAATGCCCTTAAGAGATGCTAGAGCTTTCCCTTAGGCTCTGTACTCCGCTGTGTTAGGACACAGGAGAAAGTGATAATCTGTAAACCACCAAACATGCCCTCACCAGACACTGAATTGACCAGTGCCTTAATCTTAGACTTCCCAGGCTCCAGAACCATGAAAAATAGGTTTCTTTTTAAGACACTCAGCCTATGATATTTGTTACAGCAGCCTGAAATGACTGAAATAAATGAAAATCCATGAGTCATTGTTATGCTAGCTGCAGTAATTTGCAGTGGGTACCTGACCAAGGCCTGGCCAATGAGATAGAGGGGTAGGAGATCTTTGAAAAATGTTTCCTTGAAATTAACAAACATATTGAAAAGAGATTGGGAGGTTTCATTCTTTTATATGTCTTTGGGTGAGGATTTGACTCTTGATCCTACTGTTTCCTTCAGGTCACTATGACTGAGATTAACCTGAGAATGACTTGACACTGAATGTGGCAAAGCTGAAAGAAATGGGAAGTCATGAATATCAATGAACTGCATAAAGAATCATGCTGTAAGCCAAACTACCTCTTGGCATCTTCTAAGGAGGTCATGTACTGACTGTTGTTTTAGTAGTTGGATATGATGCTACAGATAACATTTGTTGTCTATGAGGCAGAAATATCAGTTCTTTAAGAAAAGCAAAGTTTGTTTAGTAATTAACAAAACTGTTCGACATACATTTTCACATGGAACTTCAGAGAAACTTGAGCATTGGGATGGCAATGCTCAAACAACACTCCTGTAGCAAAGACATGATACATTTTTTATGAGATAGATTGTACAGATTTCAAAAAACAAATTCAAAAATTGTATAGATTCAAAAAAACAACTCAGTGAAGAGCAAACCATTAAGTGTATGTCACCTAAACAATGTTGTAGTTTTTATTAGACTTGCTTTATTTCAAAATAAATTCTAAGCTATCTTGAAAAGTTTTACCAAAAAGTGCATCAGAGGTTAAAATGTTGAGTCAATCATAATCATTCTGCCCAAAAATGTAGAAAAATAGGCAAAGGGGTTGAAGAAGAAAGGGAAAGATAATACAGAATCATCAAATGAATTTAGGAAGTGCTGGGATAGCAATGGTAAATGAATTCTCAAGGATTCTTGGTATGCTGGTATGCATTAACAATGTCCCAAAGAAGCACATAGCATGTGGCATTTTCTACATTACTCTGATTGACAGCCCTTTCTATTCAAATATTTCTATTCAAATATTGCAGGTAATATTTTCTATACATGTATCATATAGAATATAAAGGAAATAATATTCATCACATTCTTATATAGAGAGAATATAATAGGAAAATCTGAGCAATTAATACACTAAATATCTTAATGCCAACAATAAATATTTGCTCAGATTTTATTGAAGCAACTTGGGGTTCTCTAATTTTCTTCCTGCGGTGAGAAGAGAAGTAGTGGTACTTTTTTGTTTTATTAGTGTCCAGTGGGAACTCTTAAAGATTAGTGTTATAAACTGGAAAATATTTACTGAAATAAATCCTAACAGGATGTTGTCAGATAATTAAGTAGAAAAAAATTCAGTCATGTGCTAAAAAAAGGAATGAAGAATTATAAATCTAGTTTTTATGGACATAAAAACTGGAAAAGATATGGTCTTTGACTTCAAGAAACTCAGAGTCATGTAAAGTTTACCATCTGTATTCCAGAGATTGATGGGTACCTAACTCCTTACAACCCTAAAGAGAATAGAAAGTGGAAAATAAATACTGTCTCAGTAATTATTAATAAAAAGCAACTGTAGCAAGGAGGAATTAGTTTTTGCAATTTGTGTGGGACAATAAATTTGAGTAATGGAGTTAATAGCCAGAGATTGTATCTGCAGCACACTAAGACTACTGATGAACTTGGTTACAAGTATCAAGAAACTGTTCAAATCCAAAGGTTTTGATGCTCTGTTTTGTGTATTCACAATTGTCAACTGAAACAAAATTCAATTTGAAAAATAAATATTAAATTGTGTGTTACATTTAGACCATATGGTCTGGGAATTTGGGCTGGAGAGTGTGATAAAGGAAGCATAAAGGAAAGAAGAATGAACATAAAAGTGAGAGCAGTGTCTGAGGACCAAAAGAACTCACAAAACAATAACATGTAAATAGCTGATTATAATAACAGAGGAAATAACATGTAAGTAACTGATTATAATATTAAACTAATAGAAGGAACAAAGTCATAGTGGCATGGAAACAATAGGTAATGAGATGGGGAGTAGGGAAACTGAGAAGATTTTACCAATGTTTCTCAACTTACAATCAGGTTAAACCAATAAACACATCATAAATTGAAAAAGTCACAAGTTTAAAATGCATTTAATACACCTATCTTATTAAACATCATAACTTAGGGTAGCCTATTTTAAACGTGCTCAGAACGTTTACATAAATCTACAGTTGGACAAAATCATCTCCTCCAAAAACCTGTTTTTTAATGAAGTGTTGGATATCTTATGTAATTTATGTACAACCATATTGAAAATGAAAAAAGAACAATTAGACACATCTGGTCTCACACCATTGTAAAGTCAACAAACTGTAAGTTAGTCAAACCATCATTAAGTCCTGGACTGTCAGTATAAGGTAAGTAGCATTTTCAGTAGGTATTGATAGAAAAGAAAAGCTTTCATTACAAGTCAAATGAAAATTAGTCTATCTTCCAGCTTTAACTTTAATCTTACAGTCTTCTAAATATCTGCTTTATCATCACTCTTGGCAGACATGTTCTTTATTCCACTAACTAGATCTTGAATTTATGGTACTAAAGTATTTAAAAGATTATCAAGGGGCCGGGGATTTAGCTCAGTGGTTCCACCGCCTTCCTCGAAAGCGCAAGGTCCCAAGTTTGATCCCTGGCACCAAAAAAAAAAAGATTATCAGGAAATAAGTTGCTTTTAATACCAACTTTTCTAGCTTATGATGTGGTTTGGGATAACCTCTTATGGGGGTTATTTGACTTCAAATTTATGTCAATTCATAGACACTTAGATCACAAACTCATTCGATATAGTTTGATGATTAGACTCCATATATCAAATGTTATAGCTATAAGGTAAGCAAATCATCATATAACTTGATATCTTGAATCTATAAATGGAAAAACAGAGACCTACAAAATGCAAGGGAATTGTTGAAAAATCACCTGGGATTTTTACAGCAGCAAGGATACAAGAAATCAGAGCTACTATTGAGCAAGTTGTTCTCTTTCCCTCATACTCACTTTCTTTGGTTTACTTAGATTTGCCATTAATTAAAAAATTTCCAATCACTGAGCCACCTGGATCAATGTTCCAATCAAGTTTTGTTTGGGTGCTTTACTGACATTCTGTTTGCAGGAATTAATGCTAATGTGATAAGGCAAGAGCTTGTGTCTTTCACTGGAAGTTTCCCATATAAATCCCAAAACCCAGTACCCTTGTTGTCTTTTTTCAACCACAACTTATGTATATTTTCCTGTCAAAAGGAATACGCTTTATGCACAAATTAGCATCTGTCTTGTTCATGCTGAATCTGTGTAATCAGTATACTAACGAGAGAAATGACTCATAATTTTTGCCTTATGCTTTTTTCAATTTGATAAATTAAAAAGCAATGCTAAATTGCAGTTATGAAGATGCAGCTGAGGAGTATGTTTACTCAGCCTTGTACAGTCTTCATAGGAAGAAAAGCCACATCTGCTTCATGTGTAGGCTTGTTTGACAAATGATTATACTCATGAGAGAAACACTAGTCCAGGAATTCATGTGATTTTATGAAGCAAACAAAACCAAACAAAAAAATAATCAACATGTTCTTGAAAAGAAATGATTGTTAGCTTATCCAGTCTGTGTTGTATTCTGTGAAGAGTAGGCCAGATGATCCTAATTTCAAACTATTTAGTCCATTTTCTGCTTAATTAATATGCTTAAACATCAACAGAATCTCAAGGATTTTATACAGTGAAGTTGGAATATTGTATCATCTGATTCCCATGTTTAGGGTTTATAATTCTCATTTAATTTTAGCATGCAATAAAAATATTTATGACCTGACATTAACATCCATTCACTGATATGACAAAAATTCACTGGCAGATGACTTTGCCTCTGGACAATATGGCAATCATTCCTTTAAATACATGATCACTTTTACTGCTGGCCATGTATCTGCAGTTCAGGAACAGAACTGAGACCAAACTCTGGTGGGAAGTAAAATAAGGTCCTAGAAAGATACCTGAAGTCCACAGATATCTTTGAATATATGAAATCTAAGTTAGGATGCTAAAGAAATAGCATTGTTTCCCTTACAAACTATATGACAATATCTGATTAATTCTTACACTTCAATGCTCTAATATGCCATGCATAGTTTGATTTAAAGTTCTGTGTGTTTAAATGAAACTGTTATTTGCCCTCTGAGTGAGCAAATTGTATGACTTGACTGTGAAAAGAAATTTACTGCACCCTAAGGCTATAATCCTGAGAGTGCAATGTCCAGGAGGAGGTTGCAATTCTGCTGTACTTAGAACACATTGGGAAAGATAACACTGTCTGGTAGCTAAAATTAGAAATGTTGCAACTGCCAATGTAATAATTGATTAAGGTAAGAATCATCAATGGTTGCTAAAACTATAGGTGAAAACCAGGTGTGGAGGTGCACACCTGTAATTCTATACCTCTAGGAGTCTGAGACAAAAGGATCACAAGTTACAGCCCAGCCCAGGCAATTTAGCAAGATGCTGTCTCAAAATTTGAAGAAGGAGGGCTGGGGATGTAGCTCAATGTGAAGCCCTTGGGTTCAATGTCCATTACTGAAAGAAAGAAAGAAAGAAAGAAAGAAAGAAAGAAAGAAAGAAAAGGTGTAAGTAGTTGGTGAACATGATACTTGTATAATCTTTAAAAATTACCCTCCATACTATATATCAAAGTAGAAGACTAACCTCCTTAATGAAAGATACAAGGAAACCATCTTAATCAAGTGACCAAAATGTTTGTCATCAGTAATGAAACAAACTGATACTGCAGACTTCCTAATGTGACATGGTGATGGCACAATATTACCTATGTTACATTCTTATCAAAATGTTTAAGCTGATTTTAACAGTGAAAAATCAGTTCAGTCAAACAAATCCAAATTGTAAAGCATTCTGTAAGACAACAGTCATGAATTCTTGAAAAATGTCAATGTGATTAAAGGAAAACAAGATGAAGGGACTTTAAAAAGATAAAAGAAACATAACCACCAAGTAAGTATAATCTCATGCTTATGAGAATGGGCCCTGCTCTTATATCTTCAGCCTCAATAAAATTTTCACTTATTCACCTTTAAAATGTATCAAATGATCATTTTTAAATGATCAAAATAATACATATGCCAGAAAATATTGATCAAATCCTTTACATAAGTATGCAGAATGTGGAAATATGAGAGTTTATGTGTCTGACTTTGCTTTGTTGTTATTTACTAGTTAAAATAATTTCATAATTCAAAGTCACTTAAGAAATAAAGTGATTTATTATCAGACATAATAAGAAATCAGAGTTCTTTCCAGTCAGTGATCCCAGGATTGGTTAATTTATGGTTCAATGTCATTCTCACAGGTATGGCTTTTTCCTCACATTTGTCTTCTATAGTAGCAGATGCCTCTTTAGTTCCAAATTTCATATCCCTAGGTAGCAGTATACAAAACCTTAAGAGACAATTCCATCCTCTCATGGAATGTGCCCATGACAAATGCCCATGACAAATTTTTCCTCAGTTTCCCTCTAGGGCTGGAATTGAATCATGTGACCACAAGTGCAATGGAGCAGTTACTACTGAGTAAGACTAATCGAAATTGAACCCCTGCAGCTGGGGAGCACTCAGACTTAAGTGATATCTGAGGACACCAGAAATCTAAACAAAACTAGAATTCTGATATCAAGGAAAAATGAAGAGAACATGGTGATTGAAGGGATGACCAAGCATCAGGGGCATTTTGAATTCTCTTCATCTCCCTTGACTTTGTGTAATTTTCCTCATCTTTCAAGGTCTCTCGCTCAGGCACCTTTGCTAAACCCATAGTCTAAGTCATCCTCCTTTGCACTCACACAGTACCTCTTCCCTAATTCCTTATAAAACTTGCTAAGCTGTAACATATTGTCCAAAACATCTGTTTCCTCTATTAAACTGTGATTCCGAATCGGCTTACCATACACTGCAAGACAACACATATCAGTACTACAGAAATTGTGCATTCTTGATGAATATTCACAGAGAGGAGAGGAAGTGAAAGCAGAAAACAAAAAGAAGAGGAATGAAAACAATGAAGATTGAAACTATTATTTTTAATTGATGACTTATAGGTAGGATTATCATATTTAGCATAATAATTATGGATGAGTGAGACAAGTTATTTTAGTCTTATAATTTGCACTGATTCTACTCTAATAATTCTTTTAATAACAAGATCATAGTCACCACCTGAACTGGGACTGCGCAAATAAGGATAAATAGCAGAGAGAATAAGCACAACTGTTAAATATATTTTCAAACGTGATGCCTATGGAAAAATTTTAAGACACTATTTAAAACCATCACTGTGAAGATTACGATAAAAACATCTTAGTAATAAAAGTATGAATGCCTGGCCCTCAGATATTTGAAAGGGCAATCAAAGCACACCATCTTTTTAATTTCTTCTCTAAGCAATCAATAGAGTAACCTCCCCAACCATTCCACTCCCCCAAACTCCTCACATAATGTCAAAGCTTTTCTATGCCTCCACAATAGCAACTACAGCAGTAAATATCTATACATCTGCCATGTGTCCAGCATTATTCTGAGCAACAGAATTCATCACTGAACAAACTGGGTTGCTCTTGTGGCATTTGTGTTCTAGTAGGGAATATTCAAAGGGGAGACTAATAGGAAAGTTGCATTATACACAAATTGTGTTATACCTATAGAGACAGATGACTAAAAGCAGTATTAAGTTTCATAAAGTATATCCAGGCTCAGAAAAGACACATCCAGGGGACTCATCAGCACAGAACCAATGAGAAAGTTTGCCAGCTGAAACTGTGTGAAACATACTTCTTGTAAGGCTATTTACTAATTTTCAAAACCAACTTCCACTGGACATGTAAAACAGATAAAGAGGCCATCAGCTCTGATTCACTGCCCAGTATATCTCTAAGAAACAAAGGGAGGGGAAGACCAAGACAGAAATAGTGGAGTGAAAAAGAAGAAGAAAAGCAAATAGAGAAGATGAGTAGGCTGGGGTTGGACTTTGTCTAATACTTTTCCTGCATCTACTGAAATGATCATGTGGTTTTTGTCCTTGGCTTTGTTAATTTGGTTTATTACATTTATTGACTTCCATATCCAAAAGTGGGCATCTGAAATGAATAGACACTTCTCAGATGAAGAAGTACAAACAGCAAATAAATATGTGAAAATATGTTCAACATTACTAGCTGTCTGAGCAATGGTTGTTGAGAGATATGGGTCTAGATTTAGTCTTTGGCATGTGAAAAGCCAGTTTTTCCAGCACCATTTATTAAACAGGCTATCTTTCTTCCAGTGAGGATGGTTGGCCCTTTTGTCAAAGATGAAGTGGCTCAGTGTGTTGGAGTTGTTTCTTCATCTTGTAGTCTCTTCCACTGATCCTCTCTCATATCTCTCACCATGCACTAAACTAAAATCAAAATGGATCAAAGATCTAAATATTAAGAGACACTAAATCTGCTGGAAAATAGAATAGGTAGGACTCTTGAAGACATTGGTGTAGGCAAAGACTTTATGAACAAAACTCCAATTGCACCGGAAATTTACAAAGAATCAACAATTGGAATGGGAAGTGGGAAGAAAATCATTGCCAGATGTTTCTCAGACAAAGGACTAATATCTAGAACATATAAAAGCATTCCAAAAAATCAGATATCCCCCCAAATTTAAAGACACAATCCAAATATGGTAATCTGAAATGAATAGACACTTCTCAGATAAAGAAGTGGCAATGCCAAATAAATATAAGAAAAAAATATTCAACATCACTAGTAATTCAAGAGATGCAAATTTAAACAATGCTGAGATTCCATGTCCAGAAAGAATGGCTGTTATCAAGAAATCAACCAATAACAAATGCTGGCAGGGCTTTGGGGAAAAAAGGAACCCTTTGCTACTATTGGTAGGAGTGTGGACTGGTACAACCACTACAGAGATCAGTATGGAGATTCCTCAAAAAACTAATACTAAAGGTTCCTTTTGACCCAGCTATTCCCCTTCTAGGTTTCTTCCTGAAAGTAAAAAGCATCATACTACAGCATATATGCACTGTCTTTATAGTGGCACAGTTTGTAATAGCTAAATCTTGGAAACAGCCCATATGCCCATCAATGGATGAATGGATAAAGAAAATGTGATTTTTATGTACAATGGATATATATATATATACTCTGTTTATACATATATACTGATATATATATATATAATATATATATATATATTCTGTCCTGAAGAAGGATAAAAGTGAGACATTTTTAGGTAAATGGATGCACCTTGAGAACATAATTTTAAGTGAAATAAATTGGACTCACGTGTGTAACTGCATTGTTTCTTTTGTGTGAGAAACTCAATGGGTAAACAAGAAGCAAAACTGAGGCTAGATATTGGGAAGTAGGAAGAATATGTTCAGCTGGGAGGGAGCACAAGGGAAAGGAGAAAGTGAAGGGAAAGGGGATTAAAAAATAAAGAATGGAAGGAAAACAAAAGAAACAAAGTTCTGAGAGGAAGAGAGATTGAAGGGGAGAGAGGGAAATGGGAAAAAATGAATTAAGATATATTATGTATAGGTATAAATCCCCTATGATGAATGTGATCATTATGTAAGTAAAAAGTATGACAATAAAATTAATTTTCAAAAACTGCACTTACTTCAAGACCACTTTACCTGTGGCATTTCCCAATACTGAGAGAAGAGCTTTGCCCAAAGCCCACTGCTGGTTACTTGCTACTGGAGAATGCTTTACTCACATGTGTGGTCCTGAAGCTCTCTTCCTCCATCATGGATGCTACAATGTGGGTCTTGAAAGTCCCCAAATGCCCATGAATGTAAGGCTTAGCTTGCAATTTGGTGTCGTTAAAAGGTGTCATTAAAAGGTTTGCAGTTTGGTTTAGAGCATTGACTCATGCCCTTGAAGGGCATGGTTGGATGCCGTCCATTCTCTTCTCTCTTTTTTGCTTTCTGGCTACCATGAGTTGAAAGAGCCTCCTCCACCACTCACTTTTGCTACAGTGTGCTACCTCATCACAAGCCCAAAAGTAATGAAGTCAACTGACTAAGGATTGACTTCTCCAAAACTGTGAGCCAAAATAAACCTTTCCTCTTTTTCAGTTGATTATTTCAGGGTATTTTGTTAGAGTAACACAAAGCTACCATACTGTATATGATCAGATGCTTTGTGTACAGCACATAAAATGGTTCCGTAAGAAATAACTTGCCCTTTTGACTAGGGTAACTAGAATGAGCTCAAGCTGGAGAATTATCCATTCATTTAAAATAGATTCCATCACACTTCACATAGACTTCTATGGAATATCTTTTCTGGCTGTCTCTTGCCTCTTTAACATGACCATCATCACAAAACCAATCCCAGGATGATCCAGACAGCCATAGTGGATCCCTGAACTTGACAAATGCCGAGTCCAGATAATGATAACAGGTGAACAGAAGGTCGATATTGGAAACACAATAACCACAGTCTGGGTGTAGCGGACCAAAATGGTAGAGGAAACTAAGTAGAAACTAAGGAAACTAAGTAGAATAATCTATACTCACAAAAAAGAAATTTTTACTGGGCATGGCATGCCGGTAATCCCAGCTACTTGGAAGTCTGAGGCAAAAGGATCTCAACTTTGAGGCCAGCCTAGGCAACTTAGAAATATCCTGTCTGAAAGTAAAACAAAAAGAGATAGAGGTATGTCTCGGTGGTAAAGTGGTTGCCTCAAATGCACAATGCCTGTGTTCCATCCCTAGTACTGTAATACACTAAGTAAATAAGTCAATAAAATAGTAATTATAATGAAATTTGCAAGAGAAATTTTCACTTGTCTTGCTGGGAAGCTATTTCAACTAAAATTTTCACTTTCATATAATTGACTTAATACTTTATTCAGTAAAAGTGTTATCCAATGAAATAATTCCAATAGTATATTAAAGAAATAAAAACAATCCCTCTTTTGCCATGGATAATGATGTAACTTTCCATAGTCTTCTGATAATTTAGCTTGAATTTAAGAAAATAAAGTATAATAGGTTAAAATGGGAAAAAAGGTAAAAGAGTGTCAATCAATCACTACACTAAAATCTCAATACATTAGCTCACATTGTCCTAAAATAATGTTATGCAGTAACAATAATTACCTTGTTTGATAGATGGTGAAATGGATGCCTAAGAAGATCAAGTAAAATGCATTCGATTAAGAATTTCACACCTTAGGCTTTACACCTTGACTGTCTGGTTCCAGAGGCCATGCTACCAATCATAAACTATGCCAAAGATGGAAATTGGGAGTCTGGAGAGCTGGCTTCCACCTGAAACAAATTTCTGCATTCAGACTGCAGCACATTTATAGCTATATGCACTTTAATATCCTTAGGTGAACCCAGGATGTTCTTTACTGCCATACATTTCCCTTTGAGTCAACTTGTCAGAGAAAAATGTCCATTGTAAATGATGTCCCTCCACTCACCCCAACATACTACCAAGCACACAATGGAATATAGACTAAGATGAAAGAGACTGAATTATGCAGGAAACTGCAGTCTATGGGCTTTCAGACTAAGTGCTTGCCAACAAGCTCTGTGTTTTGCCACTTGTTTATTCATGCTGGACTCAAGGTGAGTGACTTACAGCGCAGCCTGCAAAACATGCTGGTCACCGTGGAAACCAGACTTCTGAGATGAAGGAGACTGCTCCTGGCGCACTCCTTACAACTGATTACTGTTTTCTTGCAAAGCTCCAGTTTCACAAAATTTCTTTTAAAGCCCCAATTTAAAAAATATCAGTTGTCAGGGGACTGGGGATATAGATTGGTGGTAGTGTATTTTCCTAGCATGCACAAGGCCCTGGGTTCAATTTCTAACACCTCCCAAATATAAATGAATGAGTAAAATAAAATATCAATTGTCTAGCATTGATTAATCTGAAGTTTTAAAGCACATTTGATGTATGTGTGTAGTTATCCTAAAGTTATCTATATCCTAATATATAAATAAGTCAATTTAAATGGAAAGGGGGAAATAAGGTTGCAGATGGAAATAAGGTTGGTAATCAGCTGGCCTTTACATAAAGAAATTATTCTGAATTGTTCAGGTGAATCTAATATAATCACAAGGGTCTTTGTCTGAAAGGGGAGGCAGGAGGAAAGGATGGGGATGTAGTGCAAGAAGGGCTCAACTCACCGTTGCTGACTGAAGATGAAAGAGGAGCGGTGAACTAGGGAGGAACTCTAGAAGCTAGAAAGGGCAGAGAAATACGTTCTCCCTAGGGTCATCATAAAGAGAAGAGCTCTGTCAACACATTGCTTACTCCAGGGAAACCTGTCAGAATTCTAACCCACAGACCTGTAAGAATACTTTCATTTTGTAAGCTGCTAAGTTTGTGATCATTTGATAAAGCAATATTAGGACTAATGCTAAAAGATAATACCAAGTGAATACTTGAAGACCTATGATAATTTCATGAGTTAGCTAATGTGTTTGGCCCAAGACAATGCCACAGTAAGAAATAAGCAGGTGGGCACCAAAGTGAAGATGATGAAGGGATGCAGGGCTGGGATTTTATGGTACATTGAAAGTTGATTGAAAGAGTAAGAGTGAGAGTTTCTTATTTGTGTCAGTAGTGTGGTTACTTCAGAGAATGTCTAAAATTAGTATGGATTATGTTTGAAGTATGACTATCATGGATGTAAGATCTAAGGATTGTGAGATTCTGAGAGAAAAATAACCAGAGGAAAAAATTATTTAGAAAATATTCTTTAAAATATAGCAAATGTTACTATGTTGATTTCCCAGGTTAGTAGGGACTACTTTGTAATTCAAAAGGCAAAGCTAAGAGGCCTTGTGTAGAATTTAGGGTATCCTAAACACTAAAATTAAGCTAATCTCTTTTCTGCTAGTCAAAAAAATAATGTAAATGTTTGTCGTATTTAAGACACTGAACTATGTGCAATGGAATATAAACATGTTTCTTCCATTTCCCAAAGAATTAATAATCTATAACAAGATATAGATAAATATACACATATATAATTATATAACAAAGTAGATGGTGGTAAGAAACATGTAAAAGTGCAGGTGAACAACAATAGTGCAAAAAGAGGTTATAATACAAAGGGCAACTGTATTGATGATATGTAGCCATGTTTAAAAGACTATCTCTTATCCTTGCTCTGAAATTAGGTACTACATATTTCCTTTATAAGATTAAGAAAATCAGATAAAAAACAAATTAAAAAAAGACTTATCTGAGAGCAAATTGTAAGACAGTGACTATGACAAATTGCCATTGAAGTAAAAAAAAAAAAAGCAAGCTGATTGCAAGATGGTTTCAGTGCCAGGTATGTGCCAGTACTGTTCTCAGTGTTTTAACCTTCATAACAATGCATGAAGTAGGTTGTTCCTGTTATTCTCATTTGAAATGTGAGGAGATAGAGGCAAACAGAGGTTAAGTGTCCTCCCCAAAGCCGTTTGGAAAGAGGCAAGGCTGTGACTCAAACTCCGGCATCCCGTCTCGACAATCAGCTGCTTAATCCCTGGCCACATACACTCCAATCTCACCTCTTCGCTACATCAGTAAAGTGTGTTTCCTTTGCACCTATTTGAAACTGGAGCCTAATAGAGAGCCAGAGAACTTGTCAATTTTATGGATATGAAGTGTTGTTATTGTATTTTCTTGTGTGGTATTCAAAGAGAAAGAAAACCCTCTAGTAAAGTAAGTCAAGAGCAATTTTGGTATTTGTGACAAAACCTGAAGTTAGGTCTACCTCCTGCTGTGAATTTGATGGAAAAATCTCAGGGCTTAAGCCATTCATTCTAAAATTCCTGAAGGTTAGAAAACTTTCCCATTACTTTTCTTGGTGCTCTACAAATACCACATGAAGCTGTGGTTGCTTTCTCAAATCATAACTTATTTAAACAAAGCACTTTTGTATATGGACTGTTTCTTTTTCATTTGTTTCTTACATTCTTTTAAATTGCCCTTCAAACACATCTCCAGATTCAGAGAATAGGACAATTACTAAATGACAAACTATGTGAAGAAAAATTTGAAGTGAGAAATTCTTTAAGGGTTTACTTCTCCACTTCAGGTTAGTATTATTTTCATGTTTGCACTTTCCAGTCTTGTTTTGGCAAAGTCATACTGGATTTTTTCTGAAAGAACTGGCAGGGAAGAATACATCCTTTTTCATACAGAAATTTGTGATCAGTTCTTTTAAAGTGAACTATGACTGGGAAGTGGGCCTACATTTTGTAAGCTTAGCCTCATACTGGGAATTTGGTGTGATGTTATTTCATCATTACATTTTTTCTCAGAATGTATAAGAACCCAAACCTTTTCTTCACAACTCTACCTAAAATGTTTTACTAGAAGCCATGTGTTTTACAGTCAATTCATAGATTTCTATGAAATGACAATGTGGCGATAGTAAGCATTACAATTGGGAGAGATAAATGGTCATAGAGAGAACCACCTATGGGAAAACCTTTGGCACTCATGTTCTTCTTTAATCCTACATAATAATATTGCGTGAAGAAACTTAAGATCATAGAGATCTATATAATTTTGCTCAGGTTCACATTGGTGGTGATGAAAGTCCTATCAATCTGACTCCAGGCTCAGTCAATAAAACCACTATGTGAACCAGACATCTTTTACAATATTCAGCTCAACTAGAACAAAAGCGGAATTGGAAGTAGTACTTTACTGGGTGGGTGTATATCTGAATCAAAATTTAGGTTCTACTCATTATTTGTTGGATAATATTGGTCTTAATTTTCTCAGTACAGGTTCCTTACTTGTAAGATGGGGGCAATATTACCTACAATGCAGTTTATCTGAGAATATTAGATATACTTGAAATGCCCAACATAGTCCTTTTAAACACATGGGAGCTATAAATAATTATTAGTAGCTATTAATTATAATTCATAAACTATTATGTTCTAATCTGCATAAAATTTTAAAGAAGAAAACCTGTTTGTCCTTGTTGTAAGTATACCAGTGCAAGGAAGCATAGTCAGGGAGTTGCTAAGTATGCCCCAAGTGGCAGAGATACCGTTACCAGTCATCTTTCTAGTAATGCAAACTTAGGAATACAGTGAAGGAGTCATGTACCCATACAGTTCATGCCAAGAACATGAAACAGTAGGTAACAGGAACAACTCCCAAGGGTAGAGATAGTCTGCCTGGGCTCATATTCATTCAGGCATGTGCATAGAAGTAACCCTAAAGATTGCTGGTCCCCAGAATTTACAATGTAGGGGCAGGAGAAGCAAGGCTGTATCACAGACTGGCAGCACCCACTGCCGTAGAAACCTACTATGTTCTTCCCAGGATTCCCAAGATGAAAGGGTAATCTTCCAAAATGAATGTCCCAAGTTATATTCCAAATCATAGTTCATAGGGCTATTTTCCTAAATTTTTAAAACATTTAACCCTTTAAAAATTGCTTTTGTTCTCAAAATTTAAATTTTCCCAAATTCTTATCAAACTAATACCAAAACTAAGAAGTAAGAATAACATCTTCCTCTGATTTATTAAGAAATTAACTAATCTGGGTTCTCAAGTAGGGGATTAATCAAGCAATCATTCAATAAGCAAACAAGAAAATCATGATAACAAGCCTATCACTATAGACCAAAGTAACATTGAAGTTACTGGGACTAGCATTTATGCTTCAGAAGTCTATATAATAACAAAAAAGGAAAGAACACCAAGATTCATTATTACTTTTTGAGAAAAAAAAGTAAAAGTCCCGGTTCAAAGATTCTAATTTCAAGTAAGCCTCACATTGGAGGGATCTAAATTTTTAAAGAATATTTTATTAGAATGTGGCTGCAATAAATAATAATTACATTCACTTTGTGGAACTGGTACATGTATATATTTTATCTATAATTATTATTTTATTCCCTTACCCTTTCCCTACTCTCCTCTCTGCTCCCTTCCCCTGATCCCCTTCCCTATCTCCAAAAAGTTTATCTCTCTATTCAATACAGTCTCTCCTTTATTTTACTCCTTAAATTATTTGCATTTTGGGTTTCTCATATAAGATAAACTATGTGATATTTAACTTTCTGTCTCAGATTTATTTCATTTAACATGGTCTCAAGATTCATCCATTTTTCTACAAATGACTCATCTTTAGTCTTCATGGCTGAGCAAAACTCCATTGTTTATATGAAACTTCTGACCTTTTAATCAAAAGATTAAAAAGCTAGTAAGCTTTTGGTGTGATAAATTCAAAGTCACAACATTTTGCAGGACACCTTCTACTGTATCTTTTAACCTCATCATTTGCTAGGACAGAATTGAGGTCAACATTTCAGATGTTGGGTGCAGTAAAGACCAGGGAGAAAGGCTAGAGTGCAAGACGTGCTAAACCTTGGGAATATGGCCCCTTGCTGTGTTTCAGCCTTAGCAAAATCATAACAATGCCCACTTTTGAACAATGTAGCCAATCTAGACAGGTAGTTTTCATAGAATGATTTGAGAAACAGTTCCCTCTGGCCTCACCTCTGGTTACACCTTCAGTCAACTATGGAGCATTCAAAAATCTCAGCTAGCTAACAGGAACTGAAGGGGGTGCTTACAAAATGATCAGAAAGCTGTAATTATTAAACAAATTATAAAAATTTAAAAAGTGCTTTAGAAACATTCAAGACCTTGCAGTGGATTCCACAAGGCTTACATTTCTGTTATTATAAATGTTTGGTAAACATAGAATTCCAGATAATCAGATTTGATGACATCCTCTACTTTTTGTTTTAAGAAAACAAAACAAGACAAAAAAAGGAACAGAGTGAATCACATAGACTATTCTTAAAGAGAAATAAATAAATATCATGTATTATGAAAAATTCCTCACTAAAATATTAAATAAATAAATGGTGTTATAGCTTTCCTAGTAGAATCTCTTTGGACAATTAGGATAGAAGTTTTTCATTATTGCTATAGGTTCTTGAGTTTGAGCCTATGGAAAGGTTTGGAATTCCACCAGCAACTATTTGTGCCTCTTTTCTAGTATTAGAGTTAGTGATTTATTCACTTAATTATTTTAGCAACTTATCTTTTGAAAGCTTAACTATTTTTGGTCTAATCCTACACAATAAGGAGGTCTCTTTTAGACAAATGATCCATAAAACATTGACAAGTAGTTTTTACAAGTGATAAATTTTGGTTCTACCATTATCAGTTGTTCCAAAGGTTAATGACAGGCTTGTCATTTCTCTCTGAGTTTCATTAGGCAGATATTGTCAGAAAGGTATTTACAATCAGTGACATGTTTACAGAATCAATAGTGGTAATGAGGACCTGTTTTCTTTCAGAAGTGGAAGTAAAATGTGGTTGTCATTTTGTTTGTCACAGACCTTGGATCAGTGCTCCGGGTCTTTCTGAACCAATTACCCAAAAGTGTCATTGGTCACTCTCGGGCAGGCAGAGTACGTGGTAAATGACATAGATTAAAATGATGAAGTTTCAGGATGTTTCTAGAAAGCAATGTCGATAAGCACAGAACAGGTAGAAACTTAGTTTAAGTAGGGAACACTGAGAGGAAGAAATGAAGTTTCGGCAGTCACCGCTACGTCATCTTATCTTTCTTTTTCAAAAATAAATATTAAAATGGAGATCTTAAAACAGTGAATTGGAGGCTGGGGATTTAGTTCAGTGGTGCCATCGCCGGGCTTGAAACTGCAATTCCCCAAGTTCAATCCCCAGTACCAAACAAACAAACAAAAAAACACAAAGAAAAAGTGAATTAATTAAGACAATCTGGGATTGAAACTGGTTATTCCTAAACTTAATTGCTGCATAAAGCCCTAAATGTTTTTTGACTTGGCTTTGATTTGCACTAATTTAGGTCCCTCTAGTTCTGTTCAATGACTCTGGGAAATGACTCATTAAACTGAACTCTGTAAACTTTAAGAAGATAATAAATCTTAGTGAGGTAAGCATTTTACTAATATATTTATGAGCTCATAATAGATAAACATACTGTGTAAGTGAGCTTTCCATTGCTGTAACCAAAAATATCTTAAAAATCAGCTTAAAGGGAGATCTCAGCCTGTGATCCTTTAGCTATAAGGCTTTGAGCCTCCTATGAGGCAGAACGTCGGGGTGAAGAGCAGATGGTGGAGGAAAGAAGCTCACCTTATGGCTATTGGAAAGCAAAGTGTGAGAAAGGGCACCCCAGGGTTCCAGAGTCCTTCAAAACTAGGCTCCTAGGGACCTGACTTGGTTCCACTATGCCTCAACTCTTGAAGGTCCCATCAATTCCCAATAGTGCCATCAACTGGAGACCAAGCCTTTGACACAAGACCCTTTGAAATTCAAACTACAGCACTTGTTTCCATGTTAGGTGATATTAAATCAGCTTCTCACTTAAAAATCAAAAGCACAGTAATTGTTGCATTTAGAGACAATTGTCTTTGTTGGTCTCAAGCCTTACAGTATCTCATTTCCCAGCTTTTTTGGTTTTTGTTCTAGGATTTACTACCTCATAGTAGGCACTCAATAAATATTTGCTGAATGGTTGAGTGTTTATCCACCAGTAAACAAACTCTAATAAGAATGTACCACATTTAACAACACTCAACCGTCAGTGTCAAAAAGGGAGAAAATATTTATTTACTTTTAAAACAGTGCAAATATTAATTTAAAAATTAAAAAAATAAAAAAGAGCCATGACACTACATAATATGTACACCTAAAGTTTTTGATTTAAAACAGAATGGTCCATATAACTCTTTCTGAAGATAGGTAAAAACAGGAATAAGATAGGGAAGGTAGCAGTACATCTTTAATGAGTTTTAGTATTTTGGTATTTAAAAATAGATATTTCAAATTGTATACTGATAAACAATAAATTCAAAACAGATATGAAAAAATATTAAAGATTTCTAGGAAAAGAAAAAGTTGAGTAGAAAAGAAAACATCGCCATAGTTTGAAATATAGTTTAGCTGTTAATAATGATAACAATATAAAGACTATGCCCTAGTCTAACCAAAGTTACAATGTGACATTTAGAAAAATGGGTTAATTTTGTTTGACAAGGAGAGACACTATTTTTTATGTTCCATAATAGAAAGGCAACCAACAAAGCCTAAAACTGAAAGTGAACTAGAAATACAAACCTGAAATTTAAAACATGGAAATAAATCCAAAAATAAGTAAAAGAAACAAAAATGATTGACTATAAAATAAAATATTTGGACTTTTGGTTTTGTGTTGGTTTGTTGATTTGTAATCAAAGTTCCAAAAGCTAGAATTACAAAGTATTTACATCAAAGCTAGTGGACTGGCTACATCCCAGCAAATTGTTGTTAACTCTGATATTCATATGTCCTGTAGCTAAACTAAGGAACCTTAATATCAAATTGAGCCCAGGTCCATACCCACAGTGCTACTACATGCAGTGCACTTTATAGCATAAGGCCATGCAGGTATTGAAAGAGAAGAAAACAGAGACTGCAGAAATGTATCCACTAATTCCATAACAGGAGATTTATTCCTTATATGATAGCTGGGGACTAAAAGGTCTTCTGCTTCTACTCTCACTTTTCCACTGAGGAAACTGAAGCACCAAGAAAAGTTATGTGTCCGCACATAAGGGTTAAGTCCTTTTGTAGTAATCAGCTTTCCCATCCCTGGAACAAAATACCCAATACCCACAACTTAAAGGAGGAGAGGTTTACTTTGGCTTACAGTTTCAATAGGTTAAGTCCATCACCAGCTGATGGTGACTCAGAAATGGCATGGCACAATAGTGCCATACTATACTTCCGGTGATCTGCTCCTCTTACCAAATCTCATGGTCACATATAAGACTGGGAGACATTTTAACTCTGAACCATAATATTATATTTATAAAACAGGTCTTATTTTGGCATAAGTCCTTTTGTCTAAATTGTTTCTTTTACTTTCTGATGTATCCACTTATGAATCCAATTGTTCAAGGTCCTTTGCTGAGGACTGGCTGAAATCCCACCTCCTCCAACTTACTGTGTTGAGCCATAGGTCATGACGTGATTATATTTGGAAATGGAGCTTTTGGGAAATAATTAAATTTAGATAAGTGCAAAAAGTTGGGGAACCTCATGACAAGATTAGTGCCCTTATAAGAAGAGACACTAGAGAGTGCACATGCTTTCTCTTTCTCATCCCCTCTTCTCTGGTTTTCCTTCTCTCTACCTGCCCCCGATCTGTATCTTTCTGCCGTATGATAACACAGAGAGAAGGTAGCCATCTCTAAAAACAGAAAATTAACTCTACGAGAACCTGAGTAGGCTGTCATACTAGTCTCACAAACCAGACTTCAAAACAGATGAGAAAATAAATCTCTTGCTTAAGCTCTCCTGTCTGTAGTGTTTTGTTATGACAGCCTGAGCTAAAACATCCATTTTCTATTAACACTGCATTTTCCAGGACTCATACACAACTTTATTACTTGATAATGGTTAAAGATTTTGTTAAGCATGCATGTACACATACACACACACACACACACACACACACGCACACAAATACGCACACATATTTCAGTACATATTTAGCTTCAAGCATTATGTCAGTAGAAAAGTATTGTACTTTCAGCATCAGCTTATTTATTTGAGTGTTATCAATTAAATTGATTAGGGAGCATGGATGAAGCTGGTTTGAGTTATTTTTTATAAGCAAAAAGGGAAGAATGTATTTCCAAAGGAAATTAGGGAAGTAGATCCTTTAACCCAGGAAATGTTGCTGAGGAGAAAAGCAGTAAGCAGAGGTTGAAGAGTTTCCTGAGAATCAGGGGAGAAGACACACTGCTTTGACACCCAGTGGCAAACCATCCACATTCTTTGTATTCAGTGGTCCCTGCTCCCCTTCAACCAAAAGCATTCCTACTGTTAACAACAGGGTCCATTCTCCTGAGGACCATCTGTGCTACAGGAGCAGGCTCTGAACTGCCAAGCTATTAATCAGTCCCTCCAGGGGTGGCTCTCAACCAATAAGAAACTAGCATTGGTAGCATGCTTTCCAGCCTCTTTTCAGCTCATGTGCTACAAACTGAAGTATGTTGCATGGGGCCTCAGAGTTCTACAACAGGACTGAGCTCCAGTTACCCACAGCGGCAACATCTTCCTTAGTACATTCTCTTTTCGCTTCCTTCTTTTCTCTGTCCCACTTCACTAATGCCCTTTCCCTGCCAATGCTTACCAGGACCCCTTGCAACAACCTACTTGTCAAATCCTAGTCTAAGAGACTTAGTATCACTGACTGTAATTTGTGCTACACTCAGCCTCTACCTTAGAAAGACACCCCCCCCATTCTTCCACATTTTACCAAGAGATGACACAGCAAGACAGACCTCATCAGATGCCAGCCTCTCAATCTTAGACTGAACAGACTTCAAAAGCATGAACCAATTTGCTTTGGAGCCCCAGAGAATTCAGACTTCCAGCAGGTAGCTTGGTTTCAAGAATTATAAAAAAGCCAAGACTGAGCTATACACCTCCTCCTGCCAGTTTTTTCAGCCAGCTAACTCACTCCTTCCACTTAAAGGAATACAAGGAGTGAGAGAGAAGCTTCTAGGTAGCTCTTTTGCTTTCTTTCCTTAACTAATGGAAACATGGAAGGAAGGAAAAGTCCTCTTCCCTAAAATGTAGAACACCATTCATTACATTCACCTGATATCAAAACATATCTCCAATTACATATTAAAAATTGTTATTTAACAGCCAGTTTGTCCTTATGGTTTTTTAGACAATATGAGTGCTATGGTCTAAGGATGTCCTCCAAAATTCAGATGCTGAAACTTAATCACCAACTTGATATTAAGAGGTAGGATGTCTAGGAAGTTATTAGTGAAGACTAAGCCCTCATGAATGATAGTATTGACCATACAAAAGAGATTAAAGGGAAACTGTAGTCCCTTTTATCCTTTTGCCTTTTTGTTCCTACTATGTAAGGACACAGTTTTTGTTATCTCTGGAGCACACAAGAAAAAGACACCATTTTGGAAGCAGAGAGAAGCCCTCACCAGACACTGGGTCTGTTGGCACCTTGAAATTAGACTTCTCATCCTGTAGAGACTTGAGAAATAAATTTCTATTGTTTATAAATTATCCAGTCATTCTAAGGTATTTTATTACAGGAGCATAAAAAGAATGAGATAGAAGGTTTATTGTTTTTCTATCAACTTTACTAAGGTATAATTGGCAAATAAAAATTATATATATGGTATATAACATGTTTTTATATACAATGTGAAATGATTACCACAATTAAGTTAATTAAGATATCCATCACCTCACATATTATTTTCCTTGTGTGTAATAAGAATATTTAAAACCTACTTTCTTAGCAAATTTCAGGTATATTTATATGATACAGTATTAATTATAGTCACCATGGTGTCCATTTGATCTTCAGAAGTCATTCTGCTTGCATACTTGAAATTTGCAAACTTTGACCTACATACCCCATCTCCCAGTCCCTAACACCTAGCAACCACCACTGTGCACTCGTTTCTGAGATTTATATGGACTTTTTTGTAGGTTTTTAATTTTTTTTCTCAAATTAGCTAATAGAAATAACAATCCAAATATGTGGTCCACTTTTAGTAAAGCAAATTGGACAATAGGTAACTATGTTTGGTACTCCCTGTAGGCTGATAATAATATTTTTTCTACCTTTATTTCCATTTCCCTTGATACTAACATACATTTTTAACTTATTTTATTCTTATAGTAGTGTATTATCTTTGTGTGCACCTTAATTTTTTTCCTAAAATCTTTATTATTTGGAGTGTTTATTAAATTATCATTATAATTATTTTAGTGATATGTAATTTTGATACATTTTACAAAATTCTGAAGCATTTTTGTATTATTTCTTGTTTCCAATATTTCAACTGTCATATATGAAGCTGAATTCTTTGTACAGATACCCTTTAGTATTATTTTCCTAAGAATTTCTATTTATTGGATAATTGCAGTTGATGGATATGAACTGTTTCTGGCTTTTACATATTTTCTACATCACTATGATAAAGAGTTGTAAAAAATCATTACTATCAGTAATTGACTATTTTCCTGATTTTAGCAAAACTTTCTCATGTTTTTTTACTAGTTTAAGGAGTGTAAAAACAATGCTTCTTTTTTATCTAGTAAATTTGTTGCTCCAAAATTTTGCTGATTAATTACCCTTGCAATTATATGAATGATGTAAATGAAATGAATATTCACATTACTGACTTCATTATCTACTCTACTTTGAATTCTTTGCCTAATATAATGTATAAGTTAGGGTTCTGTGAAGAAACAGAATCAATAGAAGATATAAATAGATATAGATATACCCAGAAGATCACAAAGTTTGACAAATCTCAACATTTGAGGTTGGACAGGTTGCAAGTTGTACCCAGGAGAGCCAGAGGTGTAGGTCTGAAGGTCTGAATAGGCTTGAGACTGGGAAAAGTTGGTATTTGAGTCCAAGTCCAAAGGCAGAAAAAAATGCTCAGGTTTTAAGTCAGGCAGGCAGGATGTGTTTTATTTGTAGGAGGGTTAACCTGTGATTGGACAAGGCCACCTCACATTTGTGAGGACATCTGCAGTATTTAATCCACCAATTCAAATGTGAATTCACCTCCAAATACCCTAGTTAGTGGTCACGCACAGAATAATATTAAATCGTATGCCAGAAATCCCTTGGTGCAGACAAGTAGATCCATTAAAATACACACACACACACACACACACACACACACATCTTCTGCTTGAGTTTTTATTTTTTTTTATCATCAACATTAAACACAATTAACTTTATTATTTCTGGTTTTTTTCTCTTCCTTTCCAATGATGAAATAAATCCCAGTCCCAGCAAATGGCAATTCTCTATTTTTAAAGTGTACTTTGATTTTGCTAATTTACTTTGCTTTTTATGAAAAAATAAAATGAAATTTCATAATGAAATAATTAGAGAATAACAATAGTTAATACATTGGGTATCATGACTGAAAAGAATGGCCAAAATGTTACTCGGAGAAAAAATCATAGACAAAAAAGATTCTCTCTTATAAAGAACAAACAAAAAAAAAACTTTCTTTTTAATGAACAAAGAGAAACTAGTAGTATAACTGCAATGAACTAGCATATATCATAAAATATTTTTGATACAATAGATAATTTGAGGAATTATTTGAACTTCTCCCTACTTCCTATTTAACTATTTTCTATTTTTCTTTCTCTGTGTGTGTGTCTCTCTCTGTCTCTTTGTCTCTCTCTCTCTCTCCATATATATGTATATACGTATATATACATATATACATATATATGTATATACGTATATATACGTATATACATATATATGTATATATACACATATATGTATATATACATATATACGTATATACATATATATGTATATATACACATAGATATTGAATATATATATTGAATTTCTCATATAATGGAAACCATGGGATATATGAGCTTATTTCACTTAACATTATGTTCTCAAGTTTATCCATTTGCCTATGAACTCGAGTTGTCTTTCTTTACGGCAGAGTAGTACTCTGTTGTGAACCAATAATACATTTTCTTTGTGCATTCATCAGTTGATGGATATATAGGCTGTCCCAAAGATCTAGACATTATAAATTGTGCTGCTATAAACATAGGTATGCATGTAACCCTAAAATATGATGATTTCAACTCTTTGGAGAAAATACATAGTAGGAGGAATAGCTGGGTCGAACGGAATTTCTATTTTTAGATTTTGAGGACTCTCCACACTGATTTTCATTGTGGTTGTACTAGTTTATATTCCTACCAATGTTATAAAGTTCCTTTTTCTCCACATCTTCACTAGCATTTTTTATTAGATTTTTTTATGACAGCCATTCTTTTCGGAGTAAGATGGTATCTCAAGGTAGTTTGATATGCCTTTCTGTAATTGCCAGTAAGGCTGGACAATTTTTCAGGTATTTATTGGCCATTTGTACTTTTGAGAAGTGTTTATACATTTTGATTGCCCATTTTTTGATTGGATCTTTTATATTGGAGGGCTTAAATTTTTTTAGTTCTTCACTTATCTTTGATGATAGTTCTTTGACTTATAAATAGCTGGCAAAATTTTTTTCCCATTCTGTAGATTGTCTCTTCACTATGTTGGTTGTTTCCTTTGCTGAGCAGAAGCTTTTTAATTTGATATGATCCCATTTATTGATTCTCAGTAGTATTTCTTGTGTTATTGGGGTTCTTTTTAGAAAGTCCTTGCCTACACCTATTTCTTCAAGTGCTTTATCCATTTTATCTTCCAGTGGATTGTTTCTATTTTCATTTAGATCTTTGATCTGTTTTTATTTAATTTAGTACATGGTGATCATGTATATGGGTCTACACTCAGTCCTCTGCATATGATATCCAATCATCCCAGAACCATTTACTAAAGAGGCTATCTTTTCTCTAGTGTATGTCTTTGGCCCCTTTGTCAAAGATCAAGTATCTGAATGTGCCCAGGGTTATTTCTGCTTTCTCTTTTCTGTTCCATTGATCCACATGACTGTTTTTGTGCTAGTACTCTGTTTTTTTTAATCACAGTAGCTTTGTAATATAACTTCAAATCCAGGATTGTGATGCCTCTTGTTTTGCTTTTATTAGCCAGGATTGCTTTTGCTATTCTTGATCTCTCTGTTTCCATATGAATTTTAGGATTGTTTTCTCTAGAACTGTGAGAAATGGTGTTGGCACAGTGGACCCTTGAGTTATGACTGGCCTAACATACAAACAACTTGAATTATGACCAGAATTTTAGTTTTAACTTATGAAAAAAATCTTTAATTACAACCTAAATGCCAGCTGCTTGTGCTTCCAGATGGTTTCAGATACAGATTTAACCCTTAAAGAGTTCCAGAAGGAACATTACAATATTTTTTTCCTGTGTGTGGTAATTGAGAAATCCTGGGCCAATGTTTCTATAAGGACACTGAGAAAGACTTTGAAGGCTGTGTAGAGGAGCCTGAGCCTTCAACTGATCAAATCGAATTATAACCAGCCCTCATGAACAAATTGAGTTTGTAAGTCAGGGGTCCACCATATTTTGACTGGGATCACATTAAATCTATATATCAGTCTTGAAACTATAGCCATTTTGATGATATTGCATCTGCCTAACCAGGAACAGGGATTATCTTTCCATTTTCTGATATCCTCCTTGATTTTCTTTTTGGAAGTGATATAATTTTCATTTAGAGATATTTTCTTGATGCTCTTGTGAATGGTATTGTTTTCCTAATTTCTTTGTTAATGAGTTCATTATTGGTGTATAGAAATGCTACTGATTTTTTGTTGAATTTTTTATCTTGTTATATGGCTGAATTTGGTTATTAATCTTCAAAGTCTTTTGGTGGAACTTTTTGAGTCCTGTAAGTAGAGGATCCTGTCACTTGAAAATAATGATGCCTTAATGTCATACTTTCTGCACATATTCCATTTTTTATTTCCCTTCCCTGATTGCTCTGGCTAATGTTTTAAGGACTATGTTGAATGGTGGTGATAGTGGTGACAGTGGACATGCTTGTCTTGTTCCTGATTTTGGAGGGAAAGCTTTCAGTTTTTTTCAGTTTTTCCCATGTAATACAATGTTGGAAGTAGGTTGGTAATAAAGAGTTTTCATCAGATTGAGATAAGATCCTTCTATACCTATTTTCTTCAGGGTTCTTATCATGAATAGAGGTTGGATTTTGTCAAAGACTTTTACTTTGTTGAAATGATCTTCTTGCTTCTGTTTATGTGATTATTACATTCATTGAACTACATATATTGAACCATCCTTGCATCCCTGGGATGAAGCATACTTGGTCATGGAGAATGACCTTTTGATGATTTGTTGCATTCTGTTTCCCAGTATTTTGTTGATGGTTTTTGCATCTATAGGCATTAGAAAGATGAGCCTGAGTTCTTTTCTTGGTTGGATCTTTGTCTGGTTTGAGGATCTGCATAATGCTATCTTCTAAGAATGATTTGGGGAGTAATGTTTTCTTCTCAATTTCATTAAAGAATTTGAGGACTATTGTTGTTAGATCTTCCATAATGTATTTGCAGATTTCGGTAGTGAATCCATCCAGACCTGAGCTTTTCTTAGTAAGTAGAATTCTTTATTACTGCTTCAATTTTATTGTGTATTGTTGTATTATTCAATATTTTTAAGTCTTGGTTCAGTTTTGATAATGCATATGTATCTAAAAATATCTCCATTTCTCCTTAGTTTTCCAATTTTTTGGCATATAGGTTTGTGAAATAGTTGTTAATAATTTTCTGAATTTCAGTGGGGTCCATTGTGATTTCATCTTTTTTATTTCTGATTCCATTGATTTTTCTTTTTATCTTTAAATGACATCATTAAGAAAATGAAAAGTAGTCCTTAAACAGACCATATTTATAATGCATATAACCTCTGGCCAGAATATATAAAGAACTCTTACAGCTCATTAATAGACAACCCAATTAAAAAGTAGACACATGTTCACAATAGATTTGTACATACAAGTTGACTATCCCTTATCTGAAAGTCTTGGGACCAGAGTGTTTCAGATTTTCATTTGAAATCCACTTGATCTGCAAAGAGGATAGCTACTCCTGCTTTTTTTTTTGAGGGGGTGGGTTCCTGTAGCATAGAGTATTGTTTTCCACCCTTTAACTTTTAGACTATGAGTTTCTTTTTGAATTAAATGTGTTTCTTATATGCAACATATTGTTGGATCTTACTTCTTGACCCATTCTGTCAGTCTATTTCTTTTGATTGGTGAGTTGAGACCATTAACATTGATACCATTAACAATGAGACCATTAACATTGATAGTTATAACTCATACATATTGATTTATCATTGTCATGACTTTTTCTGTTTGTTGGATTCTCTCCCTTTGCTTTTAATTTCTTGTTGTGCCCTACGGATTCATTCTTCTGGACTTCCTGTGGTTGTAATCCTCATTATCTTTTCCTAGGATATTGTCTAAAATTTTTTGGAATGCTGGTTTGATATTCACAAAGTTTCTAAGGTGCTCTTTGTCATGAAAGTATCTTATTTCTCCATCAATTTTGAAAGATAGTTTTGCAGGGTACATCAATCTGGGTTAGAGGCTGTTTTCTTTTAGGGCTTGAAATACATCACTCTAAGTTCTTCTTGCCTCGAGGGTTTGTATTGAGAAGTCTGCTGTGATTCTGATGGGCTTTCCTTTGTATGTGGTTTGCTTATTTTCTCTAACTGCTTGTAGAATTTTGTTCTTCTGTTCAGTTTCTGGAATCTTAACATTTATATGCCTATGTGTAGATTTTTTTTATCACAGCTACTTGGAGTCTTATATGCCTCACTTATCTGTATGTGAAGTTCTTTTCCCCTGCTTGGGAAGTTTTCTGTCATCACTTCTGTGAACAGTTTTTTATGTCATCTGCACTCTCTCCTGTTTCTTCATTGACTCCAATCAGTCTTATGTTATTCTTCTTTGCTTCATCTAGCAGGCTGTATTGATTTCTCATGGTACCTTACAATTTTGAAGCTATTTTTCTTTTCCTGGTCACTAATTGCAATCTTATCTTCTATATCTGAAATTCTGTCCTCACATTGGCTCCTTCTGCTGTGTAGACTTTTAATGGAGTTTTTCACCTCCTGGAAATCTATTTGCATCTGTTTTATGGATTCCATTTGTTTCCTATGTTGGGATTCCATCATGTTCCTCAGCTCCTCTATTTTTTTATCTGTGTCCTTGCTAGATTTATTAGTCATTTCTTGCACTATGGGCACAATCTCTGTTGTTATCTGAGAAATTATTTCTGATTTCATTTTCTCCAGATCCTCTTTTGTTGCCAGTTCAGGGAGTCCAGGTGGTTCAGTATCAGAGCGTCCCATCTCGTTTTCCTTTGGGGTTGCTTTAGGTGATCTGGAAGTCTGGTTTTGAAACTTGTTTACCTGTCTTCTTATTTCAAAGGGCTGGGGGGTTCTACTGGCACCTCCACAGCTCACCTCCTCTGTGCTCGTAAGGATGGTAAGGTGGCCCAGAAGCATCCTCTTCTGTGCTGGGAGCTGCTCACCTCCTTTGTGCTTCCAGGGGGAACCAAGTATTAATACATACCTAGCATAGAAGAACTGAAAAGTAATGATTATATGAAAATGCCACACAACAAGGAAAAGAATATTTTATGATTCCATTTGAATAAAAGTCTAAAAAAAGTGAATTTATTTAGAGTGACAAAAATGATAACAGTGTTCACTAGACAAGTGATAAGAATGGACAAATTAAAAAATGATGTCTGGGTGAGGTAATAGATATATTAACTAAATTGATTCTGATAATCACTTCACAACATGTATGTGTATCAAGTCTTTATGTTGTTCACTTTAAATTAACAAAGTTTTGTTTGTCAGTTATACATAAATACAGTAAGTAGAGAATGAAAAGAAAGGAGGCTGTGTGAGGAGAGGATAAAGGTTACATTTGGGCTGGATATGTTTATCACTTTGATTCTGATAATTGCTTCATGGTTGTGTATGTATGACAAAAATACCAATGTTTGCACTTTAAATATATGCATTACATTATATATCAATTATATCTCAATATATTTTTCTTTTACTCTACAGAGAAAGCTCACAGAAGTTTATACCACTTTGTGTTTATCCCACCAGTGTATTTGTGTTTTGCTTTTTTCTCACTTCCACCACTAATTACCTCAAAAGGTGGGTAAGTCCCAATTCATTTTTTTAAAAATGTTTTAAAACTCACACATACTCAGAGAAATAAATACTCCACAGTTCAGCTATAGCATCTTCATCTTTGCCTGACTGAAGTTTAATACATATATTCCAAGGCCAAAGCATAAGCATATAGAAGATATCACCAGATTTGGCTTTCATTATTAAAATGATTCTTCAAATACAATTTATGTCACTCAGCACAAGAAACCTGATTTGACTAAGGCAAGAAAAACCAATCAAATTAGCCAACTATTGCTAATTTTTCTAAGATCATATCTATATAATTAATATTTCATTTAATGTTATTTTATGGAAAGAAATGAGACAATCGTGTGTATTATAAAGATGAGAATTTTCTAACCTATAGAAACTCACTCTAGAAACCAACAAATTATTGAGTGCTCAAGAATAATGATGATAGTAACTGTGAAGTAAAACTAATGATGGTATATGCTTTATAGTCTTTTACAATTTACAACATACTTTCATAAGTTTTATGATGTTGGAGAATGAATGACAACTCTATAAAGTGCTCTGAGCTTTGTGATAGAGGCCAATATAATCTGAAACAATTCATTTTTCTATGCGGTCCTCACACAAGCTGTTGCCTTCCTATAGGTCTTCTATTGCCCAGTCATTTGAAATCAAGACCTAACCAAGCAAAAGAAGCAACATAGCCTTTGGAATATTTAGACAACAAAATTCTCAAGTTCCTTTGTTTTTAAACAGACTTTCTATTTTAGAATATTTTTAGGTATACAGAAAAGATCCACTTTTTTGAAGGAGGAGAAGTTCAATATATTATTCAGAATTATACTGTACCAATTTATCTCCACCTTTTTTACTTAATTATATGAATAATCAATTATTTATAGAAACAATACTCATAGTTACTTATTAATACATTGGATTATAAATCCAATCCTATGTTATTTATTTTGTTTCTTAAATTGTACACTTTTGCCCATTAGAAGGTCCTTGAGTTTGGTTCCTATGTCCTTTTGACATACCTGTATGGTTTTGGTTTTTGAGCACTTATTTTTCTTTTCAGGACAATAGATGCTATATATTTTTGTGTGTTCCTTGTATCCTAGCCCTAGAATCAGCCATGAAGGCCATTTCTTCACAGGGCTCTCATTTTGTTTTGGGGTTTGTTTTATTTTGTTTCATTTTGTTTAAGAATAGTGTTAAAGAGAAAAATTCTCTTTTTTGTGATCCAAAATTTTTTCATATATTGTTATTGGTATTGCTAAATCTGCATTGGAATAAATAGGCCAGTTGTCCTACCATGATGTGATAGTTAATGGTGCCTGTCAAATTCACTGGATTAATACAGGCCTAGAAAATTATTAAAACACACTCAGCATATCTATGGGCCAGCAAACTGAGTGAAAAGACCATTCTGATGGGAGCGGCACCATCCAATAGGCTTGCAGCCCAGACAAAACAGAAGAAGGAAGAAGTAGGCCTGAATTTGAAAAGTTCCATTCCACTTGAGCAAGTGTGTCTTTTGCTACTGCCATCACCTGCAGACATTAAACTCCAGTTTCTTCAGCCTTTCAACACAAAATCATACCATCAACTCTCCAGGGAGCTTCCAGGCCTTGAATCTCTTGACTAGTGCTACACCCTTGATCTTTCTTGTTTTTCACTTCCTGCTTCTCAGACTGAGTAGCGACTGAATCCCTGACTCTCCAGCACACAGAAGGACATTGTGATATCTCCCATAGTTGATCCTATAAGCCCATCTAATAAATCCCCTTGCAGAAATAGATAGATGATAGAGAGATGATAGATAGATAGATAGATAGATAGATGATAGATAGATAGATATTCCTTTAGAGAGAACTTTAACCAATACACAAGTTCTAGAGCCCTTGATAAAAATTGAAAGGAAGGATGACTTTTTAAATTCAACGATAAATTTTTGTCATAATCCCTACTGTTCTCTTTAATAATCATTTCTCTTTGTCTTTTGATCAAGAGAAAACACTTTTCAATAAATCATTTAAATTAGATTTTGTGGAAGACCACCCCATTTGTTATTTCCAAAGCAGGCTATAAGCAGTGCAGGCTGTGAAGAGTTAGCACCGGCAATTGGCTTATTTTAAGAAGTGAGTCTGACCAAAGCATATGAGATAACACATAGGTGAGGTCAGAGTAACTCTCATCCAAATTCCATTCTCAGCCTAAGAATGCTGTCTCTTCTTTGACAACCCTTGGCTTTTTTCTTTTTTTTGTAGGAGGATAATACACTCATTTAAATGAAAACACTAACCTTTATTTTCATCATGCTGAAATGTGTGCTTACAAACAATTTTCAATAAAACACTATATATAATAAGCAAAAAATAAGTTAGTACACTGTAAACTTGCATATGATTCCATCAATTAACAGGTTTAAGAACAAACAGCCATTTAAGACTTGAGCTATATTTAGTAAAAAACCACAAACACTCAAACCTTATCAACCCCAAGTAAACAGCTATTCAAGACTTCTTCAAGTAAGGAGCTATTCAAGACTTTGAACCAGTTACACAAGTACATTTTTATTTTTGGTTACAGTCATCAGCAACATATCACTAGCAACCACACATAGCACCTTCACCATAGCTCCCACACCCCAACATAACAATGATTGTGTCACCAAGAAATATCAACAGTTCTGGCTGTTCAAGGCCTTTGCTTGCTTAAACTTTTGCATACTCAAGCATTGGTCAGCCCAGTTCCCTGTCTGTCTCTTTTTTTTTTTTTTTTTTTGGTTTGTTTTGGTACTGGGGATCAAACTCGGGACCTTGCACTTGTGAGGCAGGCACCAGAACCACTGAGCTAAATCCCCAGCCCTGTCTGTCTCTTAAATTCTGCCTCTAAGTCTCTTCTCGCCATGACCCATAGCACTAAGCAGGAGATCAGGATCCACAGAAGGAGTGAGGGTCTCTGGTAAGATCTAATTTTAACTTTAAGATTCTAAGCACATTTTTTAACTCTGCTTTAAAGTTATATTACCTATGGCTAAAAGATGTATTATCTGAGGCTATGTCTCTTTGTTTTTTACTACCTGACCTCCCAATTCTTTCATGTCTGAAATTGGTTTTAATCATGGAGTTTAAGTGCAAAACAATAGAGATATTTTTTAAAGACTGATGCATTCTCAATAAATATAGTTTGGTTTTAAATGTTTTTAAAAAATACGTGCCACTCACAAAAATATACAAAAAAAATTTCACAGATGCAAATAGTCTCAATGTTATGCTGTATCATATATTTAAGTGTGAATTTTAAGGAAATTCCAGTGGATCAGTAAAAGGTGAAAAATTCTGAACATTTTTATTGGAACTGATGTTCTAGATATCTAGATATAATTTGAGGTTATAAAACTGTATTTTAAGAAAAAACTAATTTTAACCAACTCTATAATGATGCCTTTTTAAAATAAGCAAAAACCAAATCTGTAACTACCACAAAGTCAGATGATCACAGCTTCAAAAGGCAAATGGAAATATAGTAAAGTTTCAAATTTTTTTTGTAAAAAAAAAAAATGTGATGTATTCGTTTGTTTTGAGTCATTTGCTTAATTATGAGCAGGGTACTTTAAAACCATAAAGGACATTTCAGTCAAATAGACCCATTTTACAGAAGAGAAAATCTTCAGAAGGCCATGCAAAATGTTTCACATTTGCTTTATGGTTAGAGGAAGAATTATGGAATGTTTATGAATTTCATACCATAAAATTTTGACAAGTAGACTGGTTAGGATAATCAACTAATTCAATTAGCAAACAAAATGATATTTAATAAGTGTTCCACTTTTTCTCAAAATACTTATTTTATTTGTTAGAGTTTTTTTATTTATTAGTGCATGTTCGTAGTATATAATGTTTGCATTGTTTGTGGGGAGTTGGTACATGTGCATAATACATCTTAACTCCTTTTTTATCCTCTTCTTTTCCTTCCCTCCACCTTCCAATCTTCTTAGAAAATTTTTGTTTTTAATCTCCAGGCCCTGCTTCTGTTTATCTGTTGCACACTAAACCAATTTCTCAGCCAAACATCATAATTTAATTTTTGAGATACTATTTTAACTCTATAAACATTAAGAAACAGATATTGTAAAAGTACCGGAATGGAAGCCTATGGCCCTAAGTTTTAAAGTAATTTCTATCAATACTCCTATAAGGGCTGAGGCAAGATAATTCATGCAGTTCTGCCTCAATTCATTTTCTAAAGATAATGAGTCTAAAGACCTCTGAGATCTTTTCCAGCTTTAACATTGTATGATTCCATTATTTTTATCTCTGTTTTTACAAAACTCACCTCATATTTCATGTGCCTGTGTATATGCATTTGTATGAATAGCTTATCATCCCTCTTTATGTTTTTCTTTCTGGAATTCTTATACATATAAAGGGAAAGGCTATCGTTTAAAGAAGGAAATCACTCAAAGTAAAGAATGTAGATTGTCATGCTCTTTGCTAGTTTTTACATTCATGTTAAACAGCTGGAATGCAGCCAAAAGCAAGGCTAGGACTAGAATAGAAATTTAAAGAAATTAAGACAATGTCTAATAAATTGCATGTCTTGAGCTATCAAGTATGTTAACTCTTGGGATAACTGTTATTTTTTTTTTAATTTCATGTTGCCTTGTTGTCATATGGCTTATGTCTGGCCTTTAGTAATTGCAGGTACCCCAGATTTTTTTCATCATTTTATGAAAAGAAGAATGTAAATGGCACAGCCTAAACTAACTGGACATGCAGGTGTTAATTTCCTCAGTACTTAACTAGAATGTATGTCACACACATGTGTGTAATAAACCTTATGTTTTTTACATCCTGACCTTGAATCTTTTTCTTCTGTTTAAAAGATGATATAACTTAGTTTTATTTTTTTGTAATGATATCATTTTTTTCAACTGGGAAACATTAGTTACTTGTTTTTCAATAATCACCCTCTTATCTGAGTTCATCACTAAGAGAAAAATTGCTTCACATTATCTTGAGTAACATTTGGATGAGTGATCAGTCATCAACTTAAATTAACCTGAATATGTCTCCAACGAGATGAAGAACATTTAAGCATGCCAGCTGGAAGGCATTTACAGCTTTTATTTTCCAACTTCCATGGAAAATCCTTCCAGTGCACATCTGTGGAGGTTTCATAATGATTAGAGTGATGTGAGCTTTGTGCAGCATTAGGGCACCCTGAGCCATTAAAACCACCCTGAGGAGTCAGAAGTCCACCCAAAAGTTAAGAACAAGGATCATTTCAATTCACACATTGCAACTATGCCCTCTGATTTATTAGTGATTTAAAGGCTAGTGCCAGTTTCCCGAAACACAAAACAGAGCATGTAAAACCTTTTTAGCATAGTGTTTGTTTTGTAGGATTCCTTCATTATGATAATCATTAACCTTAAAATTGGAAGGACACCATAGGTCACCTGCTCCAACCCTACAATTTTATAACTGAAAGATAGTTTTAGAGGGATTGAAGGGGTTTCTCAGACCTACACATAAACCTTGTACCAATGTGAGGACAAATCCCAAGTCTCTCTCCTATAAGTACTTATCCCTATTATATTTTATTCTTTGTTCTTTAAAAGTATAAGTATATGAATTAGGTTGATCATTACATTCATATATCAAGATTTTCCTGAGTCATGATGACAATCAAAGGTGATGTGCAAGGCAGTATAAATATATTTTAACAACACAGGAAAATCATTCTTAAGTACTGTGAAAACTGCATCTACTAGGCAGATTATCATAACACAGATCCAAAATTGCTAACATTGTAGAAAGAAATAAAATGTATTTTAAAACTTCAATTATGTCACTATTCCAAATCAGATCTTTTTATAGTAACTTTTGTTTAAGAAAAATAAAAATATTCAGAGTCACCCATTAAATTCAGTCTCTAAAGATTATAGAGTCTCAAAGACTACATAGTTCTTTCTCCTCCTTCTAGAAACTGAATATTTCAATGATTCTAGATGCATAAGAATGTACACTATTTTTAAAGAACTTTTCTATATAGTACCATAGAGCCTTTAAAATTTAATAAATTTCTACCTTATAGTAGAGTCAGACCTGGACTCAAATCTCACCATTGTCAATTACTGACCATATTATTTTGGGGAAAATATGACTAAGATTCTGTTTCTCCAAAAGAATAAGAAAATATAATATATAAATAGAATTATGATGAATACTAACTTACAATTTATCTGCCTTGGAACTTAGCACATAAGAGCTGCTCAAAGAAAGGTAATTCCCTGACCACTGTCCAAAAATCACTTTTTTTGAACAAGTCATTTAAGTATTTACTAAACAACTGGTAATCAAATTCTCAGAATATATGCAATGGAAAAGCAAAAGAAATACTACATGTGGTGGAAGCCTCAAAGCTACAAAGATGAAGCATATACTCATAAGCAAGAGCTGAGGATTTAGCTCAGTGGTTCCAGCTCCTGCCTCGCAAGTGCAAGGTCCCAAGTTTGATCCCCAGTACCAAAAAAAACCCCAAACAAACTCAGGAGCAAAACAATCAATATTAGGCAGTATAAGTTGGGCCAAAAGGGTAGACCAGATGTTAGGTGAATAAGAGTTATATCTAACAAGAAGTTAGAAAAGACTTTGGTGACAACTCAGTTGAGCCTACTAATGAAAGAAATTTAATATTTCCAAAAGTAGACTGGAATGGGATAGGAAAAGAGCTAATCTATGGAATTTAATCACTTGCTACTCTCAATCTGACTAGCAAGGAAGTTACTATACAATACATAAATCTAAGGCACCAGTACCATGAAAAGCCCTAAAAATGATGAGTAGGAGGTGATAAACATATGTGTTAGGTATTATTACTACAGCTTCCTGATCACAAATAGTTTATTATTTTTAACATAAATTAAGATTTTAAAAAATTTACCCCTGGTTCCACTTACCTCCCAATCCCCCCAAAATTTTTTGTCCTCAGTTCACTATCAGTTGCTAGCAGGAATGAAAAATGGTGCAGCCACTGTGGAAAAGATCTTGAAAAAGTTCAGCAGAGTTACACTACAACCCAGCAGTTTCATTCCTATCTGTAGACCCAAAAGAGTTGAAAGCATATGTTCATATATACAAATATTCATGGCATCAGCTTTCCTAATAGCCGAAAAGTAGAAACAGATCATTGATGTTTGGATAAACAAAATATGGTTACACCATGGAAAAATGTATTGTCAGGGAGAGGGTAGAATGTGTGGGCCCATCAACCTTGAACAGTTGGTCATAATTCATTAGCTTTTTTAGAGAGAAAATAGGAGAAGCATTAGTTTGTCACTACTTGAGACATCTGTCTGTGATGACATGTAGCATATTTGTCTAGTCTGCATTAATGTATGGGTACCCTATGAAGAAATCAAGAAGTGCCTACTGGAAATATGGCCCTAGCACATCTGGAGAGCCATTTGCTTTAATAAATACCAGGTAAATCAGCTCTTTCCAGCAATATGCTGAATATATTTATGTATATTCTAGTATGATCACCATTGGCCTGACCAACCAATATGCCTGTAATTAATTTTAGTGATTTAATATTCCTACGAATTGTTAACTCAAGAAACAAACACTGCATGTTTATGAAATAGAGTGTAAATGATATAAACTTGCAACCATGCATGAAATTTCTCACTTATTGTGAATCCTTGGTCAAGGCTTTCAACTCTTTGGGCCTGAATTTCACCAGTAAAGTGAAGATTATTCAGGAAATCTTTGGTAAAGAATTCTAAGCATTCAGTTCTATAGTTTAGCATTGCAGGATATTATAGAAGGCCAAGATCACATCTCTCCTAGGATTTTTAACAATCTTCATTTTTATTCCAAAAAATAAAAATACTGGCTACAAAGTCAACATTTCACTATTGTTAATTGGGAGGTCATGCCTTGTCTACTTATCTTCCTGAAGAAGTAAGATTCAGATGAAAGTTTTCTTTTCTCCCTTAGGACAATCAATAGGGAGATTCTGGAACCTGAGCTCTCATCTTTTCATTCTTAATGGGTATTAAGAACAATCTCTGAAATCACACTACTTGGGTTCATATCCTGTCTCTGCCCCTTACTAACTATGCAACCTTGAACAAGTAGGCCTGGATTTTCTCATCTGGAGAATGAAAATCATGAAAATATTTACCTTACATGATTGTGAAAATTAATTACACATGTAAAACACTTTAGAAGCGTGGCTGACATATTACTATGAAAGCTGTCATTATAATTA
Organism: Heterocephalus glaber; assembly: GCF_000247695.1. Next base: position 31,488,582 of record NW_004624730.1, read on the forward strand.
ACCTGTTCATGCAGATCCCACAAGATGCATAGTTCAAAGCAACTGCAGACAGTTATGGATTTGTCTTTGCAATAAGTATCTAAACACAGATTAGTTTAAATATCCAAGTTATAATTTATCCATTGATGCTAAACCATATAAATATATTTATCATTGATACTAAGCCATGAGACACAACAAAGAACTGAGAATATTGTCACGGAAAATTTGTCACATATGATCTGTTTCAAGTTTTCTACTTGAGGCACAGAATTATATTTAAACTTTAGTTGTATTATCTTATTGAACATACCCAGAGAGCAAGGAGTTCTGGTATATTTTACATGTTCTAAACCTTTACACATTACTCACAACTTTGTTTCTTTTTTATGAATGTGCATATGTGTGTGTGTGTGTTACTGGGAATGAACCCAGAGCCTCATGCATACTAGATAAGTGCTTACCACTGAGCTACATGCCCAGAAGTTACTTAAATTTTATTTTGAGATAGGGTCTCACTAAGTTGTCTAGTCTAGCATCAATTTGCTATTTTCCTGCCTCAGCCTCCTTGGTAGTGGAAATTTAACTCTTACTTCTAAAGCAGAAAACTTTTCTCCAATGAATGTCCAGCAGATTTGAACACCTTTATTTATCATTTTCAAAGAACTATGTCCAAAGGGAAACTACTTGAACACAAAACAGACATTAATTTTATCATTTTTATAAATCATCATACCCTATTTAATTCCTTTCACCCCTAAGTATTTAGAATGGAACTTATGTAATGGTTAAGATTTTTATTTCAGTGTACAACTCAAATGTTAACATGGCAACTATAAATCTTAACAAAATTTCACAATGTGTCCAGTGAGATCTTCCACCAAAATGATTTCATCCACAGATAAGATCAAAATGTGCTATATACCCTGTTGAACACCCGGGGCTTTATAATCCAAGAGAGCATATAAACATCCCTCTAAAAGCAATTTTAACTTTTTATAGATTTAACTTCTTTTAGTCTACTTCCTCCCAAACTTTTCAATCATGGGAGTTTTTCTTGGGGCACCTATTAATATGTTACAGAACTGAAGCCCTGAGTAGAACACATCTGGGAAAGTAATACTGACAAATACAGAGCTGCACTGCACATACCTGTTGTTCACCTATAAAGAACAAAGCATAGGCCCAGAAGCAGAAGCAGGCCTCAGAATGAACTATAAGAAAAATAGCTGGCATAAAGCAAATACACTTGAGCCCATAAATGAGCTTCCCTCAGTTCTTCACCTGCACAACTCTCTTTAAATTAAGGCTCAGTAGTTGGTGAGATATCTCCCAGGGTTATAGCATCAACAGCAGAAAGCAGCATCGAGATAGTCACAAGAAAATTACAAAGTGAGACATTTACAGAGCGAGAAGTAGTCTTACATGCATCAGTAGACTTCTCTGTGTGTTACATAATGAAGGCCAAAAGAATTTATATTGATAATAGTAATACTGGTCTTTCCAGAGAAAGTCATTCATGTTGAGTATATTACCTTCCAGGAGATCAGGCAGTGTAAAATGCATTTCAGAATGATTTCTAAGAAAAATAAAAGTTTAAAATTTTGGTCCTCAAGAAAATTTATCTTTATAGAATATCTTAATTGTAACAGATACAGGAAAGTTGCTAAAAACTTTCATAGCAATTTTTTTATGGTGGGAAAAAGATAAGCAATGATACCTTAGACTAATGCTAAATATATTTATAATTAAACCCAGAATAAAATCACTTTTCCTTTTTCTACCAGTATATTTTGTAATACATAATAAATACATTCATTCTGGGGGATGAATACATATCCCATTTGGATCCTTTTTGCTTCTCCTTCCCCTCTCCTCCCTGTGTCTCCTCCCATCTCTAGATTCCATTTTTATTTCCATAAAATCTATCTCCCATTTTCCCATCATCTTTTATTTTTCCTATTAAATTGCCTATACTTTGGGTTTCTCATATTAAAGAAACCATGAGATATTTAAGCTTCTGTGTCTGATTTATTTCACTTAGCATTATGGTCTCAAAATTATTTTACAATATACAGTTTATAATGAATAAGTTAAAGAAAACTACATTCATCCATGGATGCTAGCCACAAAGATATTTTAGCTCTAGTGTTATTAAACCAATTCATGCTATACAACATCCTAGAGCCCGTAAGACAAAGTTTATCCCTCCTCTCATGTCTAATGAGTTAGCTATAGAATATAATGCAAGAATATATAATTCCCATTTAAATTTCACTTTGTTTGAAATTAACTGGTATTCTTATTTTTATCTTATTTTTATCTAGCAATGCTACCATAGTTATAAAATATAGATACCAAAATCCATGGAGAAGCATGTCACCAAATTCTTAGGACACCCTTAGGGAAGTTGTACAATCAAGTGCTTGGACATTCTGACACAGAAGTAAGAAAAGTAGGCAATAAACTTACCAATCCCTGGTCATTATCTAAGGTTCAGAAAAATTTCTTTTCTGGTGAAAGCCTAAACCCAAATTTAACCCTCTTACAATGTTAAACTGTGTGAACCCAGAAAAACTACTGTCCACTGCTTTAATTTCTGACGACAACTTTTATGGTTTAAATGGGGCCCCCAAAACTCATGTGTTAAAAAATTGGAACCTCATTTTTTGAAAGAATAAATAAAATTGGTAAACCTTTTAGCCAACCTTATCCAAAAAAAAGAAAGAAAAGGCTCAAATCCATGTAATTAAGAATGTAAAAGATGAAGTCACAACAGATCCAGCAGAAATCCAAAGGATCATCAGTACCTACTTTGAGAACCTATACTCTAATAAAATGGAAAACACAGAAGAAATGGACAGATTCCAGATACATACAAATTTCCAAAGTTAAATGAAGAAGATATAGAAATTCTAAACAACCCAATTACAGTGAGTGAAATTGAAAATGTAATAAAAAATTTACCAACAAGGAAAAGCCCAGGTCCTGATGGCTTCACTGCTGAATTCTACAAGACATTTAAAGAACTATCACCATTACTCTTTAAAACTCATCAAGGAAATTGAAAGGGAAGCAAGGCTTCCAAATTCATTCCTGGAAGCAAGTGTTGCTTTGATTCCAAAACCAGGGAAAGACCCAACCCAAAAAAGAGAACTACAGGCCAATCTCTCTAATGAATATAGATGCAAAAATCCTCAAAAAGATAGTGGCAAACAAAATTCAGAGATTCATCAAGAAGATCATATACCCTGACCAAGTCCGATTTATCCCAGAGATGCAAGGATGGTTCAACATTCCTAAATCAATAAGTGTAATACACTATATTAACAGACTCAAGGACAAAAACTATATGATCATCTCAATAGATACAGAAAAGGCATTTGACAAAATCCAAAACCCATTCATGATATAAAAAAAGCCCTACAGAAAATTGGAATAGAAGGTCTTTATCTCAACCTGATTAAGGTTATCTATGAAAAACCAATAGCCAACATCATACTAAATGGTCAAAAACTGACAACTTTCATGCTAAAATCAGGAACAAGACAAGGAGGTCCACTATCACCACTCCTGTTCAATATAGTCCTGGCAATGTTAGCCACAGCAACTAGACAAGAGAAAGAAATGAAAGGAATAAAGATAGGAAAGGAAGAAGTTAAACTGTCATTATTTGATGATGAGATGATACTTTACATAGAAGACCCAAAAAACTCAGCCAAAAGACTTCTAGACTTAACTGACAGATTCAGTAGAGTAGCTAGATATAAGGTCAACACTCAAAAAACAATAGCCTTCTTATACACAAATAGCAGACTCACTGAGAGAGAAATTGGGGAATCAATTCCTTTCACAATAGCATCCAAAAAAACAAAACATGTAGGAATCAATCTAACAAAGGAAGCAAATGACCTTACACTGAAAACTACAGCACTCTAAAAAAGGAGATCGAGGAGGATATAAGAAAATGGAAAGACATCCCTTGTTCTTGGGTAGGAAGAAACTATATAGTGAAAATGGCCATACTTCCAAAACTACTATATAGATTTAATGCAATGCCAATTGAAATTCCAACAATATACTTCACAGAACTAGAGAAAACAATACAAAAATGTATTTGGAACCCAAAGAGACATAGAATAGCAAAAGCAATTCTAGGCAACAGAGGCATGGCTGGGGGTACCACAATACCCAACTTGAAACTATACTACTAAGCTACTGTGATAAAAACAGCATGGTACTGGTGAAAGAAACAGATCTGAGGATCAGTGGAGTAGATTAGAAGATGCAGAAACAACTCCAGACATACTCAGCCACCTCATCTTTGACAAAGAAGCCAACCACCCTCATTGGAGGAAAGATAGCCTATTTTTAAAAATGATGTAGGAAAAACTGGATTTCAACCTGTCAAAAATTAAAACTAGACCCATACCTATCACCATGCACTAAACTGAGATCAAAGAGGATTAAAGATCTAACTATTAAGACAGAAACACTAAACTTGCTGGAAGATAAGTTAGGTAGAACTCTTGAAGACATTGGTATAGGAAAAGACTTTATCAACAAAACCCCAGTAGCATGGGAACTAGCACAAAGAATCAACAACTGGGATCTCATCTTATTAAAAAACTTTTGCACAGCAAAAGAAACCACCAACAGAGCTAAGAAACAATCTACAATATGGGAAAAAAATTTAGTAGCTATACCTTAGACAAAGGACTACTTTCTAGAATACATAAAGAACTGAAAAAAATCAGACCCCCCAAATTCAAAAACCGAATTCAAAAATAGGCATCTGTAATGAAGACATTTCTCAGACAAAGAATTAAAAGCAGCAAATAAATATATGAAAAATGTTCAACATCACTGGTCAATCGAGAAATGCAGATGAAAAGAACACTGAGATTCCACCTCACTCCAGAAAGAATGGCTGCTATCAAGAAATCAACCAATAACAAATGCTGGCAGGGGTGTGGGGAGAAAGGAACCCTTCTCCATTGTTGGTGGGAGTGCAGACTGGTGCAACCACTATGGAAATCAGTATGGAGATACCTCAAAGAACTAGGGTTAGAGGTCCCATTTGACCCAGCTATTCCCCTGCTGGGGATCTTCCCAAAAGAATTAAAATAATCATAACACAGTGATATATATGCACCCATGTTTATAACAGCACAGTTTATAATAGCTAAAGCTTAGAAACAGCCCAAGTGCCCATCAACTGGAAACTGGATAAAGAAGATGTGGGGGTTTTTTATAAAATGGAGTACTACTCAGCCATAAAGAATGAGAAACTAGAGACATTTATAGCTAAATGGATGCATATTGAGGCCATAGTCATAAGTGAAATAAATAGGACACACATGTGTAAATACCAAATAGTTTCTCTAGTGTGAGGAACTGAAAGTGTAAATAAGAATTGAAATGGTTAAAGTGAATAATTGATAATTTGAAATAGGAAGAAAAGGTCCAAAGAGGTAGGGGTGGTAGGAGGGAAAGGGAAAAGGAAAGAAGGGAAAGGAAAAATTATGAGAAAAGAAAAAAAAGGGAAATGAAGTCTATGTAAATAGGGAAGGGTGGAGGGGGTGAAGAGCACACAGTTAATCGGGGAAAAATAAGAACCAAGATACATCATGTACAGGTACAAGCACCCAATGATAAATGTAAATGTATTGTTTACCTAAAATATACCAATAAAATAATTTAAGGAAAAAAATTGGAACCTCAATATGGACATGCTGGGAAGCAGACCTTTGGAGGGTACAAGTCATGGGGGCACTGTCCTCATGGATCAGTTATTGCCATCTTTGCAAGACATAAAAATGAGTTTGATATTTCCCTCTCCCTCTCTCTCTCTCTCTCTCTCTCTCTCTGTCTCTCTCTCCCTCCCTCCCTCCTGTCTTCTTCCATGAGATGACTCTGTAAGGTGGCCCTCATCAAATACAAGCCCTTTCATCTTGACAATCCCAGCCTTCAAAACTGTGAGCAACAAATTTCTATTCATTATAAATTATTCTGTCTCAAGTATTCTGTTTCAGCAACACAAAACAAAGTAAGACAACAACCAGCTTGGGAGAGGGTGTTCAAATAGGAAAATCCTTATGGTGGGACCCAAGATGGAGATGAAGTGCTATTTTCCTTTGCATTGCAATAAATATGCTTCTGCTCTGACAGTCTTGGTATGGAATTGCTCAGTTTATCCACACCGGTGTGCTGCAGTGGAGTGGAGATATATGGATGTTTCTATGATCTTGAACACAGACTAGAACTTAAGCTGAATAAAATGTTCTGTAGAAACCAAAGCCACAGTATCTGCAGCCCATGAAAAGAAGTGAGCACATGGATCGCTGTGGCACCCTGAATGTCATGATTAATCCTTAATACCTGGTACGTTACCTCTTATGGCTTGGTTTTCTCATCTGAAAATAGAATGTACTAAAGGCACTTACCTTATAAAGTCACAAAGATATATAAACTTACAAAGGTCCCTATCTACATTTGCTGCTCAAAGAATGTCATTCATTTTCACAGTAAGATGTTCCTCTGTTCAACCTGAAGCCTTCCCAGGAAAGAAGGCAAATTGTCCAAAGCCAAACTTCTTTCTTAACACAACTAAATGATTTGCAGTACTGACCTCACTGAACTATTTCTTATTGCCATGGGCTGAAGTATTTGGTAGCTTCAGAAGAATCTTCACAGATGAAGATTTAGGTTTCAAAACACTTTCAAAACTCCATGGGTTTAGAATTCAGTGTCCTGACTAAATGTTTGGTGACTGAGAGTCACACCATCAATTAGGAGCAACCCAATAGCCAAGAAAGACTTCCTGATTTAGTTGTCGAGTAAGCATGCCCATAATCTCGGTACTCAAGAGGCTGAGGAAGGAGGACTGCTCAAAGTTGGAGGCTAGCCGGGTTACAAAAGAGACCTTGTGCAAAGAAAGGGGGAGGGGGGACCAGGAATAGAATTGCCTCATTAAAGTCACAGATTTGGACTTCCCTGAACTAAGTAGCTGTCTTAGTTACTTTTCTCTTTGCTGAAACAAAATACCTGCCACTCAAAGTTAAGGGACAAAAGGTTTATTTAGCTCATAGTTTGCAGAGGTTTCAGCCCATAGTCGGTTGGCTCCAAGGCAACATGGCAGAGGAGAAGCAGTTCATGTTAGACAGAAAGTAACAAAATCAACAAGGGACCTAAACTGTATCTTTCTTCCCCTTTTATCTTATCCAGACTACTTAGGGCAGGTGGCACTCACACCCTTAATCCTAGTGCCCTTGAGCCTAGTATTGCAACAGGAATCAATTCCAGCATCACACACTCTAGATCCAGCCACCTCTGAAAAAGCCCCACTTATGACTTCATGAAGATTTGAGAGACATCTAAACACAAGCCATGACAGTAACCAAACCATAACAGACCTCTCTGCAGGCCTTGCCTAAGTCCTAGGTAGCCTCCTGTCTTAGTTACTTTTTTGTTGCTAGGACAAAATGTCCAAGGCCCACAAGATAAAAGCAGAGAGGTTTACTTTGGATCACAGTTTGTAGAGGTTTCAGTACATAGTCAGCTGGCTCCAACACAGGACAGCACAGCAAAGGGCTATGGTGGAGGAGAAACAGTCAGTGGCATGATATGATGGAAGTAGTGAGCCTTCTTCTTCTTTCCGTTTTTATTCCATCCAGCCTAAAAACCTATTAGGTGGTGCCACCCATACCCAGGGTGTGCCTTTTCTCTTCAGTAAATTCATCATCCACACCCTGAACTATGCTAAACCAATCAGTCAGCTAATCCAGTGTCACACACCCATGATTCAGTCACTCCCATAAGCCCCACCTATAAGCACATGGGACTTTGGGGGAACATCTAAATATAAGCCATAACATTGCCCTTGCATTGACCAAGGACACACCATCTCCCTCAGCTCTTGCTTCTCCAACTCCATTTTCTCTCTCCTGGGCAGAGAGTAGCTGAATTAACTTGGCCCAAATGAGTGTGCTTTTATGCTGCCATTTAATACACATGATTTAGGAAGGGCCTCATGAAGTATCTTTTCTCATTTAATATTTAGTTGGCACTCTTTTGGGTTAAAGCATAGGTATGTAGCATGGCCTTTACCCATTTCCTATTCCTGCAAAGGCTTTTATTAAACATTGTCTGACAGTATTTAAAAACTAATTAGGAGTATCTGAATGGCTTAATGGAGATTTCACTATCCTTTCTTTCCTCCCGTATTCTCATTATTCTGTAGTCATAGTTCCAAAATTGAGACTTCAGCATTGGAACACCTCTTTGATGCAGAAGGTCAGGACCTTTACCCAGGCTATTTCCAGTACTCCATTATTCATTTGGATTGGCAGTTCTCTTAATTAACACCTTGTCTCTATTGACTGCAAAAGTTCAGAGTTGGGAGCTAATGCCAAGAGCATATGTAATCTTTAATATGAATTTGCCACACTCAAAATGGAAATAATTTTATCTAAAACATGAGGCCAGCAATGTCTTTAAATACACCAGAAAGTTATATTTTTCAAGTATTAATTATTGATCATTATTGATAATAATGATAAATTATTATCATTTCTCATTGCTAATGATTTACATAGAGAGAAGTTGTTTGTTGTCAAAATGAGAGGTTACAAAGGTAAGGCAGATAGTGGTATTGTTTACAATGATAAACTATCTAAATAAATATTCATGAAAGCATTAAGACAGGGCATATTTAGCATATTCTTCCAGTTTAAAAAATACAATTAATTCTTGTGTTTATATGCAGTGCTTCTCTTGAGAAACTGATAGGATAAAATCCAAATGGCACATTATCACAAAGAGGAATAAATAGCACCCTATGTGGAAACAATTGGAGGAGCATTTTCCTTTTACTGTTGGTTCCTGCCATCAGGATAGTCACACCTCACTATAGTCACTTGAACTCTACAGTATTAATAGCATGCCACTTGGCTCATAGGCATAAAGATATTAAGGGCTGTCTGATTTTCCTAATGAGCTTGACTAATTGATGGGGGTCAGAACAACATCAAGAGTCTGGCAAGGTTAATTTGCAGATTGACATTTTATTGTTTTGTTTATCACTTATTAATTATTCTTAACAACCATATCAGAATGTTCTATTTCAAAAACTGAATCTACCATTAGTGTACACTTTTCCTACATAGACATTTTTGGTTTTCATTTGTCTTCTTTACCCGTAGAACACATATTTTAAATCAAGCAATAAAAGTGTAGTACTTAGGGGATATTTCTGCACTGTAGAATAAATATATTTATAAATTTGCAAAAATATATTGGTAATATTGAAACAAAGTAAAATGATAAGAGTTATAGAATGGCCTTTGCTTGTTCCCATTCAATAGAAGTTTCCTTGTAAGGAATTCAAAGTATGCTATGTTTACAAACCTTGAAACAGATGAATGTCTTATTTCATCCTTTCTAAGAAGAAAGGAAAAGTCTTTTATGATTAAATCATTTTACTAATACATGATTTTGCTGAATCAAACATTGATTTCTACTCTATACTTAAGATTGCTGTACAGAATCCTCCTTAACTGGAAAAAAGGGTAAATCAATCATGTTTTACTTCACTTATCAAAAGAATAAAAATAGCTACAATGTGATGTTTGAAAAATTACCCTGAATTTTTAAATAGTTCCTGTGAATTGTCATTTTTTTACCCAACTGAAATTTCTTAATTACCTGAGATAGATTGAATATATAGACACCCTACCAGACTAGACTACCAGTGGAACTCTAATCCACAATCTGCAGAACCACTCCAGGAATAATCTCTGTACCAATTGGCTCACAAATAGCTGGGAATTGATTGATACACAGAGCTTTCTATTTTTTGCCCCTCCCTCTGCTATTATTTGCATCTGAAGTGTCTCCCAAAAGTCCATGTGTTTAACAGTCCCCAGAGTGGTGCTATGGGAGTGTGACCCTGGTCCTTTCCTCTTCCTGTCTTTCATTTACGGACCATGATGTAAAGACTTTTACTGTACCATGTGCACAACAGGGCCAACCAATTATGAACTAAAACCTCCAAAACTGTCAGTCAAAATGAACTATGTCTCGATAAGTTGTTTATCTCAGGTGTTTGTTTTACTGACAGAAAACTGAGTAACATAACTTCCAACTGACAATCAATACAAGAAAGCAAAATATATGCCATTCTCCAGTCTCATAGGATGCTCCACACCTAGCCAGCCCCCAGTTTCCCATGCCAACAGCCTCCAGCAAGAGCATATCTGAAACCTCCCCCCCCCCCCGCTTTAATGCTTTTTCTCTCATTTGGCTCCCTTCTAGTTTTTACCAAACACAAGTTCCCTTCTATAGCTGATTCCCTTCTATAGCAAGCTCTGACTACATAGCCTTTGCATATTCCCTTTGAATGGTCTTCATTTATTTCTACACTTGGGAATAGACTACATTTTTCTAAGCCCTATTCTTAAAATGTGGCACTATTTTATCAATAAAATGCATTTTATATGACTCTTAGGTTCCATAAGTCAGTTATATCTCCCAAAAAGTGATATCCAATTTTATCTGTATTTTTTAAATATGATTGATTTTTTAACCCAAAAATAATTTAAATTATTTTTAAGAAAGAAGTCTCTTAGTTTACTGAATATAATGCATTCAATAACTTTCTAAAATCAAGTCAAGGGATTATATTACTTACAACTAAAAGGAATAATAGCATTTAAAATAGTCTTTCCAGGACGGGATTTAGCTCAGTGGTCCCACTGCCTGCCTCACAAGCACAAGGTCCCAAGTTCGATGCCTGGTACCATAAAAAAAATTTTAAAAAGTCTTTCCAGAAAGGTTTTTAAAAGTAGAATCAAAAATAGAAGACACACTCTGGAAAATAAGGTTTTCATAAGCTTCATAGTTTCCTGGTTTTAAATTATTAAAAAGTGCATAAATTTTAAATAGGCCAAGCAAAATTCCTAATGGAAGATGACTTAACATCTACAACTGTTTGGGGGTTTATTTTAGTAATTACTATTATGCTGAGCAATAATCATAGTTATGCCACAATGATGTGGGACAGCCATGTTCATAGTGTACCTAAAATTAAAATGCATACACATACCATTAAAGAAAAATAAAACTGTCAAGGCCCCAAGGTCAAATTTGAAGCCATCAGTCTCAGGAGTGTCATATCTTGGACTTCCGGTGTCATGTCGCCCAAGCAAGTGTCCCGAGCTGGGTGCTGAGAGCCCCCAGCGGGCTAGACCGCCTTCTGTGACTTCTGCTGGCTGCAGGCTGCATGGGAAGGACTCCAGGGACCGGGAGCCACCAGGGACCGGGAGCGATGGAGGCAGTGACCTTTGAGGATGTGGCTGTGAACTTCACCAGGGAGGATCCAGGGCTTTGCTGGATCCATCCGAAAAGAAGCTCTACAGAGATGTGATGTGAGAAACCTTTAGGAACCTGGCTGCCATAGGAAGAAACTCAGGTGACCAGCAAGTTGAAGATGAATACAAAACTTGCAGGAAAAGTCTAAGATTTTCCTCCAGTCTTACAAAGAAAATTTAAGCACTGAGAACACTGATCTTCACCAAAGCCATAAACCTCATAGTGATCATTTCTTCCATGGTGAGGGGCACATGTTGGCATAGGTACTTCAGACATCACAGACATGAAGTTCAAATACGCTGCTCATGACTAATGATTTTATTCATCTTAGAGACACTGAAGACAACAATGTCAATAAGGCTACCATATACTAGCCCATAAAGCATTCCTATGTAAATACAATAGAATCAAAATTATTGCATGCATATTATCAGATCATAGGGCAATGACACTAGAAATGTCAAAAATGTATAGAAACTATGGGAACTTGAGAATATAATCTTCTATTAATGAGTCTCAGAACAAATTAAAGAAAACATGAGTTTCTAGAGTCCAATTAAAATACCATTTGTGGGAAAATGAAAGCACCTTAAGACCAAAATATTATGAGAAATAAATAAGACACACAAGCTTAAATAATACCTGGTTTCTAGTAAATGAAAACCACAATATATAACTGAAGTTCAGAATAAAAGATAGGCAGTAGGAAAAATCAAAATGAATGTTTAGCATGTGGGTAGTGAACTGAGAGATAGGAGGAAGGGAGGGAGGGAAATGAGATCAGAAAAGAGTGACAAATTGTGAAGTGCTGTGTACATGCACCAAGTCCATATCAAGAATGTGTTTATCATGTGCTACACACATACTGTAACTATATACAAAGAGGTACAGTGGATTCAGGGAGGGGAGAGAAAGGATTAAAACTATTACAAATTATGTACATGTACCAACTCCTCACTATACATGTAATCATCATGTACTACAAACTTGTACTACCAAGAAACAATTTAACAATTAAAAACATTGAATTTGGGCCAGGGATTTAACTCAGCATTTCCGCTGCCTGCTTTGCAAACGCAAGGTCCTGAGTTCAATCCCTGGTACCAAAAAAAAAAATCAGACTCGCAAGCTTAAATATCACATGGTCTGTCTTATATGAGTAACTAAAAATAAAAATAATTTGAAGTGAAACATACAAAATACACAGTAGAAAACAAAGAGAAAGTTCTTTTTCCAGAGTTAATGGGGTCAAGAGATGGGTGAAGGGAGAAAGATGGAGAAGTGGATGAAAAAGATGAAGATGTGTTATATGTATGCACCGACTTTCCACGATGAATGTGATTATCATGTACTGTGAACATTTACTAATACAAATAAATAATGAAAGAGAGTGTCATATCTTTACTTGGTTCTTTATTTAAATAGGCCGCCAAGTATGTTAGTCCAAAAGAGGAGAGAGCTCAAGAAAGTACCTATCCTTGTCCAATCCACTTATGCTGTGAAGGCAACTCTTAATAGTTCTCTGCAACACCAGCACTCTCTTCCTTAGAAATGCATCACAAACAAGGCTTAACTGGCATTAAGAGTACCATGCATTTTCCTGCTGGTCTTCCAAATAAATCATCACATATTGTTTTTTAATTTAATACACTTTAGTTTAAGATATTTTAGGTATTTGATTTTCTTATTAATAAAAAAGCAAATGCTTTAAAATCTGTTCAATATTATAATCCATTATAGCACTATAAACAAATTTCAATTTTACAAAATTCCTTCTGTCTTAAGAAATATCTCAATATTTTTATCCAATCCCAAATACCCAGGGAAACACTTATCTGAGATGTGAATATTAATTCCCCAAAACTTCACAGTACTGGTATACTAGATCATCTATTACTTCATTATGTTGGAAATCACAGTGCAGGTCACTCTAGAGCTGTCAGGGGGGTAAGGAAAGAACAAATTCCTGCTCATTTAATTCTATCCCAATTTTTATGCATTGTCATACCTGCATTCCTGGCTAGCAGGCCTCCTCCCCCTCTTATAAGGTTTTAAAGAAGAAAACTCTAACAAGGCAGTAGGGTCTTACAGTTAGAAGTCCCAGACATCCATTTGACTTTTTCTTCCCCGACCTTACTAAAAAGAGGCAAGATATAGGTTTGCATGAATTTTTTATTATATTATGGTTGTTATAGTCAAATTTTGAGTTCAATGGAAAGTGTGGCCAAAAAAAGAAAAATCCCGGAACAAAGCATCTCATGGCATAGTGAATTCTCAGAAAACTATGTGTTAAGAAAGCATCTGTGTTGTCTCATATCCAGCCTTTCTGTAAAAGCTTCTAGAGAAGGTTTTCCATCAAAAGAAGGGAATTAGGGCCTGGGATTTAGCTCAGTGGTTCTGCCACCTGCCTCTCAGGCGCAAGGTCCCGAGTTTGATTCCCGGTACCAAAAAAAAGAGAAGGGAATTAGCCAAGAAAAAAAAAAGATATGGGACACAGTAAACAGGAAATCGAACAAAAGAAAAGAAGCAAAGGAAATCCCTAGAATCACAAAGGAGACCCCAGGACAAAAGATCAGGGAGTAATCCAAGGGTCTCAATGAGAATATTCTCTGAAAAAATATCGATAAATATCTGAAGCAACTGAACATCTTTGAAGGATGATTTATATCAAGGGTCTGCAAACTATAGCCTGAGAGCCTAATCTACAACAGCAGAGTTGAGTAGTTGTGACAGAAACCTCAAGATCTAAAGGATTAAAAACCTAAAAGATTTATAGCTCTTTGTAAAAAAGCTTTGCCAAAAAGGCTTGAGGTTGAAATAGCAATAAGCACATTAGGAAACTAATGCCCAGAAAAAGCAAAAGAAGTTAAAGAATGATGAATTACTCCAGTGAAAACAATGAGTTGTGTACAAAAAAGGAAAAATAATAATTTAATAAGTGACTCAGCTGCACATTACATTTTATAACTATTACAATATAAATATTGAATATTTATATAAGCAAAATTACATATTTGGGGAGGATAATGAGAGCTGGGGGAAAAAGGAGGGTTGGTTCCAACTTTGTCATACATAATGGGAATTCAATAGAGAATTGAAAAAATGAAAAATCAGAGAGTAACAATTAATAACATTTTTAGAAATATATGCATCATCTAAAGGAGATCAAACTGATTACCTCTGAGGGATGGGGGAAAACACAAAAAAAGAATTAACACGGCTGTTCTGCTAACAAGACTTGTACAACTCTTGGATTCAAATTATGTGTGTATTTATTTTGAAAACTAAAATTAAAATAAAAACCAAAATAATTTTGGCCTAGCATAACATAAAAATCACTCATGAAGCATCAATAGCATCTCAGTAAGTTTTTAGTCTGGGACAAGGTGCTACCTTCGTGCATTCAATTCTCACATTAATCAGAGTTAGAACAATTATCCAAAAGGACTAATTCACATTATTTGTGCACTCTACTGTGAACACACTTATTTTTATGTACTAACAGTGAAGTCCCCCTGATTCCATAGCATTTCAATGTAATTGTGACATTCTGAAATAATTTCTCCAAGGAGTGTTAAATAATTCTGGAAATTACTAATTTGTGTCCACACTATAAACTACTATTTATATTTTAGCTTCTCTGCCTACAAAATAAAAAAACGAAAGTTAGAAAAAACAGGTATATCCTTAGATTATTATTCAGAAAAGGACAAATAGGAATTCTTTGGTACAAGGTAATAGGAAATTTTTAAACACTACATAAAAACAATATGTACCTTATAAACCAAAAAAATATTTGCTGGAGCTATTTTCATTCTCTTTTGACATTTAACAGATTCATACAATATTCTGTCCAACTATCCTGAATGCCAAGTTACAACTAAAGCCTTCTTGTTTTCTAAAGGGTATTTGCAATTTACAGTGCTTTTTTCCCCAATATCACAGCAGCTCTTTGGCTTATATTTCATGCTTTTAATTTTTGCTTTGATAAATAAATAATATACAACCTATTAAGTCTGCCTACAAAGAATAGGAAAGGCATTCCTATGTATAATCACAAAATTGAGCTTCTCTTTTGTTTATGCCTGTATAATTCAAAATATCATTGCATTTCATGTCCCTGATTCCCCTGACAATAATCTGTCCTTTTCATACTACATCTAAGACTTGATTCATCAACTATGAGGTCATTACTATTTGGGTACTGGCATTTCAAAATGTAACAGTGATAGAATACAATGAGTCTTGTGTTGAGAAACTTTTACAACCACCAAGGAATCCATATAATATGAAAGAAAAAAGATGAGCTCATGCATAAAATGTATTAGTGTGAACTGAGGTATTGAAAATTGCTATGCCTTGATGTCAAATAAAGATCTTTATCTCTCTTGACTCTTTGAATGTACAGACTGCAAGATTGAATGATATGGTTACAATCATCTGAAGTCTGTTTGTTCTTAACTTTTAATACCTTCTGTTCAAAGTGACTGCTATCATCAAAAGAAAACAGATCAGTCAGTACCTTTTAAAGATATGTTCCATATAATTTTTAGTGGATTTTTAAACTTCATCATGTAGTTTAGAAAGATGTAGTACTAAAACCATCAGGATCCAAGTTGAATTCTGTCAGCCAGAAAGTTTTTAGTACATTATACCAAAAATAAAGATAAAGGATAACAAAATATAAATCTCAAAACGTCACAGAAAACGTTCTTGTTTTATTTCTTGTTATTCCTTTCTCTGACTCTCTAGGCTACAGACATCTAAAATTGCTACACTGAGACTTTTTTTCTTTGCAGCCTCCGTCTTGGGAATCTAGAATTTCTGACTGAGAGATTATATTCCCCCTTATCCTTGAGAAGTTGAAGAAAATTCGTACTGCTTTGTTTTCTGTTTTAAAAACTCCAGTTCCCTGGATTGATTTCAGTGCTAAAATGTCTCCTTTTCTCCTTTTGAGTTGTCCTCTTTTGAGTTGTCCTCTCACTCAGAGGAGACATTATTTTCCTCCTTTAACTTTAGATTGAAAAAGGAAAGACACCTAAAATAACTTAAAAATTCAAAGCAACCAGCATCCTCATTTCAAACACAGAGGTTTGCATGACTCAACAGATCACTCATCTGATTTGCCTGTGATTTGGGAATTCCTACAATTTCAGCTATTGCAACAGACTCATCTAATGTTAAGCCTGTGTTTCAAAGACACCTTTTTCTGGAGAGTTGTCTCTGTTCTGTCAGTTGGGTCCATTATCTGGTTTCTAATCCACTGCTTGCTCTTTCTTTCTTTCTTTCTTTCTTTCTTTCTTTTTTTCTTATCCCTGGTGCTCATGTATGGTCCTTGGTACATCACTGGCCACCAAAACTTTTCAATCATTAAATTAGATTATTTGTTCAAAAAATTATGGATTACCTTCTTCAGTGAGGAACTATGCCAGATTCAGCAAGAAACTGTCAAAAACCAAACACAGATCTCACCAGGGATCTCACAGTATAATAAAGATAAAGAGTGCACCAATAAATTCCAAAGAAGGATATATAAGCCTACCAGAAGACAGGTGCAAAAAATGTGTTCTGAGATAAGAAGGATTACTGGACTGTAAGGAAACTTGGAGCAGGGATAAGAAAAAGAGATATGGAAAAAGTAAAGATAAGATTTGAAAATCCTTCATATGTACACAATTTGAGGGAGGGCACAGAGGGGATCAAGGTGTAGAGGAAACAATATAAATGGTATGTGGCATAGAATCCTTATGTGAAATATTTGTTTGACTATAGAATCTTGATATGAAATATTTTTTGACCAGTGTTCAGCCATAAAACCAAAATTTCATTTCACTCTCAGTTCCATTGGTTTAAAAGAGTTCATAAGATACTTATCCACATTAGAATTAGAGACTTTTCTCATAGAACATAGTATTTGACTGACACTGTATAGTGTTTTTAATCTACATGATATTCATAAGGATTATTAATGACCTTTGCTATGGTTGCCTAGACGCGCTCAATGGTATAACACAAGCAAGAGCCAGGTAGAATTCCCATCCATAAAAAATCTATTTTAGTCAACTCCAAATGACTAAGAGATTCTCCATGCTTACAGACTTTATAAATCTCTTATGTCAATTTGCCCAGTGAGAACATTTCCATAAAGAAAGAGTAGTATCAGTGTTGACATGTAAAATATGACTAAGAACCAAGTGGAGGGCATGTGCTTGTGGCCAAGCACTCCAGGTCAGTGCACATCATGACAAAGCCTTAGTGACAAGAAGGAATTCAAACTTGGTAGCTGACACAGAAGGAGTGAGAGGCAGTGTATGGTAAGATTAACCTGGAGATCGCAACACAGCTTGGATGAGTTTAAGGCTTTTGGTCAATGTCCAGAGTCTTGAGAAGTCAGAGAAGAATTTCAGGTAAACAACTGACATAATCAGAATAGAACATTTTGAAGACAACCCTGATAGGAGTGAAATGACTGGTAAGGATGGGTCAAGAGTAGAATAAAAAATCATTTAGAGGCCAGGCATAGTAGCACATACCTATAATCCCAGAACTTGGGAGGCTGAGGCAGAGGGATCACAAATTCAAGGCTAGCCTTGTCTATGCAGTGAGTTCAAGGCCAGTGAGTTCAAGAAAGAAAGAGAGAGAAGAGAGAGAGAGAGAGAGAGAGAGAGAGAGAGGGAGAGGGAGGGAGGGAGAGGAATCAGTCACAATCTTGTAGTGGTAATTTAGCTGAGATAGGATAGTAAACTAAAGGATTTGTCACTGTAGAGATAAAAGAAAGTGGATTCAAGAAATGTCTGATGGACAACTCACAAGTCTCAAAAGTTGATGAAAAGGTAATGAAGGAGAGGATTCATCGAGAATAACTTCCATTGTTATAGATTGCAAAATTGGGTAGATGTAGTCTTGCACACAATTATGGAATAATGAAAGTCAGGTTTTGAGGGAAATGCAAATTTCTTCTTGGGTATGATGACCTAAAGCAATGATTCCTTATCTTGTTTCCAGAGGTAAGCCAGATCTTAGGCTTGGAAGCCATTAACACACAAAGAAGTTGGATTCTCATGACAAAGAATTATTTAACTTTACAACAAGAATATAACATAAAGATTCTCCCTAGTTATTCTCCAGAAGAAAGTAAGGTCATTTATTTGGGAGTCATGAAAAGGTACTAGACAGATCTTCTGAGGATGTTAGAGCCTAAATTGACATTCATATCCAGCATTGAGTATTATCTTGACCCTCATGTTAGAATGAAGTGTACAAGAAAGACAGCAATAAATGAAGTCCTGGCCTATGTATGAATTAGAGTAGGTCCATTCTGTGATCACCTTCCCAGTGTGTAAACATATGACCAGAATGGACACACTTGGTAGTTGTCAGAAACTCCACATTGATTGGCGTGTGGAGCAGAGTTACCAAAGCCATGTGAAAAGTCCTGAAAATCGAATCCCTATGCCAGACCAATATCATTAATCAAAAACATTACCACAGTTTTTAAAGACAGATATTAATGCTGCTGTTAAAAGATTAAAAGATGTGGATGGACTGGGAATTTAGCTCAGTGGTTCCGCTGCTTGCCCTGCAAGCACAAGGACCCGAGTTCAATCCCGGGTACCAAAAATAAATAAATAAATAAATAAACAAACAAATGAATAAATAAAAGATATGGAATGGAAGTCCTCATCACCCCAGGTATTTTGAGATATAACACTCAACTCTAAACACCCCTATCTTTGCTATGTTATTCTGGGGCTGGGGCTGGTCCTCTGAAAAACACAATTTGGATTTCATCTGCCTCTTTGTTTTTCTACCTATTAGGGGTGCTGGAAAAGATTGCAAGGCTGTTTGCTCAGTGAGAACTTTCTTTATCATGTGTTAACACCTGAAAGAGGCACAAAAGAGGTCTGACAATAAATACCATGTATCACCTTAAACCAAGAGATCCACTTTATAGAAAAGGAGATATGACAATGGGCATGATATTCACTCATCCTGTACACAGGCTCTGCCAACCAGTAGCTGTCAACCTGAGAGAATAACAGAACCATCTTTCCACAGTGCAGCTGAGACATCAAATGGAGATGACACTGTAAGAAGGAGGCACCAACCTCTAGGTTGGAACCACACACTCTACTACAATGACCATTCTGTAGTACTGAGTCATATATTGGGCCAGTGGCCAAGAGATAAAAAGTAAGAAGGGCTTCACTTACCCTCTCTCTAAGAGATTCACCTGGGGAATGTACCACCACAATTTTAGATATTAGGGGTCTAGGATCTCTAATTCCCAAAAATAAAATTTTTCCATAAGAAGATAAAACAAAATTTCCTTTAATACTGGGTTATGGCCACTACCTGCTCATTTCAGTTCCACTGTATCAAAAATTAAAAGGTGAGGAAAAAGAGTTAAAATCTGACAAAAAAAAAAAAAAAGAAGAAAGAACAGGAAAAAAATCTGACAAGAGTGATCAACTCTGGTCACCAGCAGGATATATAGAAGCTGTTATACAACACTGAAAGAGAAGAATATGTTTGGCCCTCAGGGAATCCACTGAGGTATCTCTGGGTACTCTCCAGCACAGTTTTGAATATTAAATGAAGATGGACAAATCCAGCAAACAAAGCACACAAAAGCCAGGTTTACTTTGATGAGGAGAATGGATATTAAGGGAGAAATAATGAAAATAAGTTACAGCTTCAAGATCAGATACAGCCCCTGAAGCTGTAGTTTATCCTATTAACATTCATCTTTTCAGATTTTCCAAGAAAAGAGACCAAAATGAATCTTGGTGCAATTATTCTTCAACGTGGCTAACTTAACATATGAAACAAATGGATCTGAACAGCACAATGGATCCATTTAGACTTCTTTCTAGAGAAGCCTTTCATTCCCCCAGATGACTGATGAATTTGTTAGCCACTAGGGTATTACATCTACATTACTCCGGAAGTGCCAAACAGAACCTCTTTGCCCTAGATTTCTCCAGTTCTACTTCAGTGGCTGGTTAAGACAGTACACAAAGGACTGCTGCATTAGTTACTTTTCACTCATTGCTGGGACAAAATACCTCACATCCAAAGTTGAAGAGGAAAGGTGTTTATTTGGCTTACAGTTTGTAGCTGTTTTAGTCAATAATTGGACAACTCCAAAGCAGGGATTACAAACAGACATGGCCAAGCAGAAACAACATGGTGTGCACAAGGTAGCAAAGGTAACAAGGGAGTTTAACAGCATCCTTCTGCCCCTTTTATCTTATTCAGACTACTGGGATTAGGGCAGCGCCAAACTAATCACTCATGTGTGGTGGTTTAGTAATCACGTGCCCTTAACCCCAGCATCACACATTACAGATTCAACTACCTTTGAAAAAGAAAGTTCCACCTCATCTGCTTGAGGTTTTGTAGGGGACATCTAAACAGAAACCAATACAACTGCCTCATCACCTCAGTTCAGCACAACTCTGATGAACGATCTCAGTTCCAGCTCACCCACTAGATCTGCAAGGGCCTCTGAAACAAATGCATCACAGCTATGCCAGTGTCTCCTTTTTCACAGTCCTGCTTCCTTCATTTCTTTCTAATCACTCCTAGAATACCTCACCATAAACTTCTTATGTACAAATCTCTGTCTGTTTCCAGAAAATCCATCCTAACAACCATAGCTGACTTTGTAATAAACACTGATGCCAGATGAGAATGCATTGAAGATTGGTTGGAAAATGAAAAAAAATTAAGTATAATTTGGCTAAATAAAAGGAAAGAATAAGAGCAGTAGCTAGAGGAAAAAGTACTTCAATAACCTCATTTGTAAAATGGACATAATAATAGCACTATACCACAAAGATATTTTACTCTTTTGTTACAGAATGGAAGGATAATATTGCTATACTTCATATAGTATGTTTTTATTAATTGTAATTTTATCAATTAGAAAATTGAAGTACAGAAAAGTGATAACTTGTTCAAAACTTTAGCCATATTCAGGTGGAAGCCAGGATACAAACTCTGGCAAATCTGATTGTGGAGTCTGTACAAAGGCCCACCCCTTCCCAATGCTTATTCAGAAGACAAGAGAGATTGCCCTAGGGGTAAACAGAAGCTGGCTTACAGTGCTATGCAAAACCTATAAGCATGTCTCTTTCCATACATTGCTCGGTAATGTCCTACTGGTAGCCTGAAATTGGCCATGGTGAAAGTATTTACACCATAAAAATCAGCAAGTTCTATGAGTCAGGAATATTTTTCTCAATTTCAGAAAAAGAAAAACATACCAGGACACAAATTGGCCTTGAACAAAAAGGAAGTCTTCACAACTGTAATAAAAAAGAACAAAGAAAAATGAGTGTAAATTCACAAAAATAAGTAGTGTCAGTGACAGAAAATGAATGTTATGTCTATTTTCTCTTTACAGAAGACAGTAAGGTCATCTACTAAGAGTTGGGGGACAAGTGTGATAAATCAGGTGACTATGTGGAAGATCTTTATCCCATGGTATAGCTCCTGTAATACTAAGCAGGTATTATAGTTATTATCAAACATACCCTTGATAGTTCATAGTTTGACCATAATCATTAAAAAATATAAAATTCTCATTACAGAGTGTGATTTAATTATCTTTAATAAATCCTTTTCTTTTACAAATCCAGAATTAAAGAATTCCTTCAAGTATTATTGCATATAAACTATCCTTAAACCATATGGATCCCACGTGATTCATTATTAGACTTAAAGTTTTATGTCTCAGATAGAAAAAATAAATATAAGCAGCTTTTCTTCAGAATTTTACAAAGGCTTATTTTTGTCAGGTATCAGAAAAGTTACTCTTTCTCATATTCATCTCAGTGATGCTGAAGGTGCGTGTGTGGAGGGGTTGCCCTGTATCTCTTTCCTTTAATAATTAACAGCAAGATCTGCAAGTGAAAGAAATCTGCATTGTATAGTTTGGTGGAAAAGGAAATAAACAAGAAGGAAAAAGATTGAAAAACTATGGCTGTCTGTCAAGCATATTAGACGAAAGAGAAGCTCCAGGCCAGATTTAAGAAGAAATTAAATTGATGTTAATCGCTACAACCTGTTGAACAGTGGAATGAGCAAAAAGATGCCACAGGCTGACTGAGAAGTGACTGGAGTCTCAGCAGGTAGCAATAAAGGAATGGAGCCTTCCTTCCAAGGTAAATGGTACATAACCTGCACACACACCTGATCCAGGTCACCAGCTCTAACACTCACTGCTGTATGTGACTGTCTTTGAGTTCTATGGGCTCTGAGATAATCATACAATATAAGCAGTATATGACTTGTCGAAGTCAGTAAAAATGACATGAAAACTTGCTAATCTAGTATGTCATCTACAATTGTTTTTTAAAAGAATTCAGTGTTTAAAAGTTATGCCAGATGCATTTGATTGAAAATTTGTACATAAGTACGCCATTTCTAATAATTTTAGGAAGAGAGCAACAAATCTTGGGAAAAGAAAATCTTTATGTAATTCTTAATCCTGTAACATTTTGTCAATGCAGTCTATAACTTTTTAAGTGAGATATTATTAACTTCACAATTATAAATCAGAGTAGAATTTAATACGAAGAAGAAAAAATAAGCTTTGTCATCCAAAGACTAAATTACATCTAAAGTTTCCAACTGCAAGTGTAGACATACCCAAATAGTTATAAACCTTTTTGTCAGAGAAGACAGTTCTTTTAGGAACAGAAAAAAATCATAATATAAAGATTATAGTTGCTATTTTTATGGTTTGTTCAATGACTAATCTGATTCACAAATAGGATACACTCTGAAAAGTCAGCCCTAGTGCCATTACATTCCTCACAATACCAAGTCTATACACATTTGCTTATATAATGATACAGCAAAAGCAATGTAAGTATTTTTAAAATATAAATTTAGTGCAAAGAAATGGCAAATCTATAAGTAAAATCAAGAACTGAAAGACAACTAAGAGAAAATAATCCTAAGATATAAAATAGTACAAGTTTATCTAGACAACTGGTGGCTCAGGTGAGGAGTATTTCTGTACAGCTCTTCCTGTTACACCTTGCATTCGCCTTTCATGAATGTAAAATTCCTCTTCTGTATAATGTATTTATTCACAAAGGAAGGATTTAAATGACCCCTTCGTAGGGTCACTTACAAATTTTGCTGGGCTCTGCAACTGCAGCCAGCCAATGACAGAAATACAGTATATAAAAAGATAACTACAACACAACGTATAAACACAGCGTTCATTTTAAGTACAGATAAGATCAAAGATAGTGGCATGAGGTCAAAGTAGCCTGGATGGGTTCCATAATTTCATGTGGATGGATGATAAGCGCACATAGTTGCCTATTCTATTTAGCTAAAAAGCATATCTTCTAAAGTCTTGCCTATAATACTAATAGAGTGTAATGCTTGATGCTTAATATTAAAACTAATGTACCCAAACAACTACAAAGGGTAGAATCAATTTGACCTGATGTATTGACACAGTCCCAAGAAGTAAAGTAGCAATGTGCAGAAAGTATGCTACTCAGAGGTATGTGAACAAAGCCAGAGACACCCAAATGTTCATGGCTTTTATGTGGGACTACTTCATGTCTTTTGCTGGCTCTCACCTCTCCCTCTTTCCTCTCCCTGCATTCTATTCTCATTACAAACTCACCTGATTTTGTTGAAGTATATATATGATGATTTGTATCAATTAGTCTTTGCTCTAGATTGCTTCCAGTTACCTGCCTGTATGATCCTCTGCTGTAGATCCTCAAGAAAAGAAATTCCATTTGTACAACATAAGAATGGAATCTTTGAGCTACTAAGGCCTCATGGGATACAAGATGTATGATATGTTAGCTAACTTTAGTCAGTCTAATGGTTTACTCAACACACTCAAAGCCTGATGATATTCTGTAAGTTCAAAACAATAAACTCTTCTCCAATCTCACCCTCAATGCACCTAAAGGTCCCTTGCCTTAAGTTTCACATACTTTCACACATTGCTCCCACTACTTTGCGTAGGCCTTGACAGCTTCATCCAATATTACTGTTTCCCTTCCTATACTGATCACAACAAGAATTCCTGCCTCCCACATTTCCAGACCTTTCTAGGCCAAAGTGAAGTTCACTTCATCAGTGAAGTCCACCATGATAACACCTAGACCTCTTCCATAGCTTACTGGATAGGGAGAACAGGATTTACTTTCATATTCTGAGCTAGACTCCGATATGTGACCTTAGAAAAGTTGTCAATTTGTCTCCATTTCCTCATCTGTGAAATAGAGATATTTTCACTTATGGGGTTGTTTTAAGTATTAAATGAGTTAAATCAAGATAAATGCTCAAAGCAATGCCAGCACATACTAAGTGCATGACAACCATTCTCTTTTATTAGTGGAAATAATGATGACAACAGTTACAATTAATGAAGCATTCACTGTCTTCCAGATGCTATAGCCTGAATAACCTTGCAAAGCAGATACTATAAATGATTATTTTACCCAGGAGGAAAATACAGCCTTGAACAGTAAAAAAAACGCTGGCCAAAGGTCACATACTGACTCAGAGACAGTAGTATGATTTTAATATGCTTCAGTCAAAGATGCAGTTCTTTTACTGTTTGTTTGTTTTTTATTTTGACACATTCCTCTCAGTTGTTATAGCAAAAATGGAAAGAAATCACATTTATAGAGTACTTTTTCATAGGGCCTAGGCTAGTCTCATTTTTTCCAATTAACTGGGTTCTTGCATAAGCCAGATATCAGCTGAGGCCACTCTACCCTTTGAGAAATAGATTCTCCAGGGCTGTCTTTATCTCATAGTTGTAGGAAGGCCAGTGTGTCCCAGAGATTATATTTTTCCAGGGCAATTCTGGCTTGGAGTTCCAGTGCCATGTCTTGGCTTTAACTTCTGGCTCTTGCTGAAACTGTCAGTCGTATTCTTTTCTCTCCACTCTCAACTATGGTTTCTGTTCTACATTTTCCCACACATAGGACTCTGGTTTTTCCTCTAAAACATGCACACAAGAAGGCTATGCTTCAGATTTGCAGAACTAGAAGGTGTTTAAATAACAGAAACACAAACAACACAGTATATTCAATTTCCCTGGCATCAAAACACTTTTAGTCCTCCCACATCTCCAAATGATGGGCATCTTCCCATTTTTTTACCCAAGTTCCATTATCCTGCCATGTTGCTTGACTCCCTTTCTTCCCCCTCAGAAATCTCTCAGTATCTATTTTTCTCTGGAAAAAGTCATTAAATTTTCTGTAATATTGTTCCTAAGAGATAGAAAGGCATAGATATATTGTCTCTCTGATATAATTTCTCATCATTTACTGCTATTCCAAAAAGAGAGAAGTTGGTACAGTCCATTTGGATCTCATATGTCAGTGTTTTCCCACTGTTACAAAGGCTTATTGTAAAAACATACTGCCAGTTCATACTTTTTACCTACTTTAATCTTAAACTCTAAGAGATTCTTGTCATAGTCCACTCTCTTTTCCCTACACTACATAGACTAAAATTTTTCAGGTGGTAGATGACAGTAAGAATGTGGTATTGGGGCCGGGGATTTAGCTCAGTGATTCCATCACCTGCCTTCCAAGCGCAAGGTCCCGAGTTTGATCCCTGGTACCAAAAAAAAAGAACAGAAAAGAATGTGGTATAGCAAAATGTGTGACAGAATTATAGAAAAATTATCCCTTATAATATTATTCTTCATTCTCTAGATACAGGAGGAGGTGTGTGTATATGTAAAGAGATTGATCTATTTTAGGGTTTTGGCATATGCAATCATGGAGATTCAAAGTCCTAGACTATAATTAGACACCTATAAGGTAGATATCAAGGAAAATCTGTGATATAGTTTAAAAGCCTAAGAGCTAGAGAGATGATGATGTAAATTCCAGTCTGGCTTTGAAAGCCTGAGAACTAAGAGGGCAGAAGGCAGAAGAAAGTGGATGTCTGACCCAAGCAAGCAGCCAGTGTGAATTCAGTCTTCCTCAACCTTTTGGTTCTACTGAGGCCCTCAGTGTGATGCCCACTCAAGTGGAGAACAACCATAGGCTTTACTTACTTCACTAATTCAAATGCTAATCTCTTCTAGAAACACTCTTATAGACACATATGAAATAATATATATTCAAATAACTAGACACCCTATGATCCAGTCAAGTTAGCACAAAATGTTACCTATCACACCCATCTCTCTGAAATACTCCTGGGATCAGAAACCTCACAAACATGGATTTCACCACAGGTGACTATCAGGCATAGAGTAAATAAATAAAAAGGTAAAATGAGATAAAGAAAATGATGTAAATGGTTCAGAAAAGTATGAGGCTAAGGAGGAATAGAGAAAAGGAATGAGATGGGGTGACAATTTCAACTTGTGGGTTTCTTATCCAGTATTTATTACATTCTTCTTTCTTTCCAACAAATATCTATGCATTATAGGAATCTAGGGATAAATTCTGATTATACTGAATTATTATTATAATTTATTATAATATATTATTATAATTATTATAATCTCTTCCCTTTCCAATTAACTATTAGTCCTATTTGACTAATAGATTTGACACCATACTGGCTAGTAAAATGTGAAAGAATTGTCCTATGGATGAATCTTACCAAGGTTTCATCACACTTTTAAAAACAATAAAAGAAACAAAGAAATGTTTGATTTTTCTGTGGCCGTTGTTGTGTCTAAACTATCTGACTGAAGTGATATAGCTGTCTATTATGTGATCATTAAGGTATCCAGTTTAAAGGCAGTAGAGTGAACAACCAAAAGGATGAGGCTTAGAATTTTTCTGTCTCTTAACATCTTCTGCCAAGTTTTACAACTTAAGTATATTAGCAAAAGCATACAAACTTAAGGCAATGATAAAGTCATGCTTACATCTATGTTTTAGTGTAATTAAGTTTACAAAATTATTTAGAATTCATCTGTTATGGGAGGCAAGAAGATTGGGGAAGAAATATATCATTTTACAGAAGTAAAGTCAGTGAAAGTGAACAGGAGAGTTTAGAGACAATGGAAAAAAGGGAATGACTGAAGTGACCTTAGAAAAGTCAAATCCACCTTGTGACTGATTCAATGCAGAAAAGCAAACAAGAAAGAGGAGATAAGAGAAACAGAATTTTAAAGAATGGAATACTCAAGTAAGGAAGTAAAAAAGATAAATCTATTTACAAAATCAAAAGTAAATTTGTTTCAGACACAGGGTAGAGATACTAGCATGCCAGTTGAGTGAAGCAACCATCAGGTAGATGGAAATACCAAAATGGAGCTGCAAGAGAGATCAGCCAGATGATGATCACAATATGGCAGCATTTAAGGACAAGAGAGAGGAGTTGGGTAAGAACACAAAGGAAGAATGGGAGGGCACAGGGGGACAGACTATAGGAAGAGATATAGAAATTGGAGAAAGACTTACATTTTTTAAAAGACAAAGGGAAACATCTTTAAAGTTGCAGAAAATGGGAAAACCAGGTTGCTAAAATATAATGGAAAATGAGTGAAGAGATTTGTGGAGAGAGGAGGAAGGACAAAAGTGGTAAATTCTCCTAGAAAGTAATAAGAAACACAACACAGACAAGATGGCAATAACTTCCAAAATCAGGGACCAATGATGTCATTAAGGAAAGGACATTACATGAAGTAGTAAGAAGTAAAAATCAAATTCCAAGGCATCAGGACCAAAGTAATATGGGGAACAACTCATTATTTAGAGATTACATTTTTTAAAGATAAAAAGTTATTTTAGACAAAGAGAGCACCTAAGTATTTTTGAGAGCAAAATCAAGGCAACAAGTAGAGACAGAAGGATGAAAGATAATCCCAACATATTCTATCCAACAGAGCCTAAGGTTATCATGCTATTTGTCACTGAAACAATTTACTTAAAACATAAGTGTATGTGTATAGATGCTAACATAATAAAATGCACACGTGCACACACACAAACTGAAAACAGTGGTAAGCACAGTTGTGGTTTTCCTTACTGCAACTTCTCTCTCTGATACCATTTGATATTCCAGAATATACCAAATGGTTCTCCCACAATTTTTAATAATAATAACTGGCAACATGTGATGGACTAAAAACACCACAAAAAGCCAAAGAAAGAAAAGTAGGCTGGGTGTGAATGCAAAAGGTTCACACTAGTCCAGAAGCCATCCAGGAAATAATTGTGTTAACAGCAAGTAATAATCAATTGACAAGTCTGTGTTGAAGGCAGGGGCCATTGGCTAGTAAGAAGGGCTTCTCTGTAGCCGGAAAATTTAACAAACAAGTATTTGAACTGCAGCTGGAAAAAAAAAAACTGTGGCAGAAGGCCAGTTGGGACTTCAAGGACATGGAAAATATTTTACTAAATGACAGTTCTCAGAACAACTGCCAAAGCCACTGTACCACAAGGACTTCCCACAGGACTGACTTAGTCATATCTCCAGTTCCAACGATGTGTAACTCAGACTAAAAGGAAAGCTAAACGAGGTATGTATGAGATGAAACAAGAATCCAGAGGAAGACAGAGGTTGTGAGCGAGAATTATCCTTGAAAAGAACATGTTTGCCTTCCTACTTTCTCACATCAGTTAAACAGACAGAGAAGCTCTAAGGTAGAGAAGAGGTAAATTGAGATAATAGATGTTGAGACCATGTGTTATACTTGGAGTAGGGGAAGAACAGGTAGAGATTTAGAAAGAATGGATGCATTTCAGAGCAGTATTTGAAAGAATACAAT
Organism: Heterocephalus glaber; assembly: GCF_000247695.1. The sequence continues at coordinate 31,517,674 of NW_004624730.1, forward strand.
AAGTAGATTTCTACTTTTAAACATGAACCAAATCCAGAACATTTTTATCCTGAATATCCACCTAATGACAATAAGAGAATGAAAAAAAAGTGATAGCAAAGTTAAGTATTAAAGAAGAAAAGAGAAGATTACAGATTTTGACAAATATTTGGAAGCTAGCAAAAAATAGATGACTGATAACAGACTTAGAAATTTTTTTTTCTTTTTTTTTTTTTTTAGTACCGGGAAACAAACTCAGATCCTTGGCGTTTGCAAGGCAGGCAGCAGAACCACTGAGCTAAATCCCAGGCCCATCTTAAGAAAGCTAAAATACACTTTTGTGATGACTAAAAAATAGCATTATAATGTTTCATTACAGCAGCTCCGAAGAATTTCAACTACCAGATACTTTTAGGTATGTGATTGTGTAAGAGGCTAAAAGCAAGAAGGATGGCTCTAAGACTTTTGACAAAGAAGCTGGTCTCTCGATGATCTGCCACACAAGAGCAAAGAGGTCTTACTTCTGTACCCACCAGGGACTTTCCAGGAGCAATGATGTCAGCTTCCTATTACAGCAGAGGCAGCATTGTTCTGGGGCAGGTGAAACAATGAGGCTTCACCAGCCAGCTCACCAGTGTGGCTCTGGAAGGTGTTCCTAAAAATCCAGCCATTAACTGTTTGCTTGTCAAATCTGTGAACTGATATTACTCAATAATTTCTCTCTTAGTTAAAATAGTAGAGTGGGATTGTATACTAAGTTTAAAATGTATGTATCTTATGACTCAGCAGTTTTACTCTTATGGATGTGTACAATAGAAATGAATACATTAACCCAAGATTTGTAAAAATGTCTACAGCAGCTCAAAAAAAAAAAGAATGGATATATTGTAATGTAGTCATACAACAGAATACCACAGAACAATTTTTAAAACACTACCATCACACAGAAGATTCTCACTGACTTTGTTGAACAAAATATATGAAAAGCAAACAAGTTCTTACTAAAGGAATCTATGTGCATCAAGTTTTAGACCAGACAAAAACTAATCACTGATGATAGAAGTCAGAATAGTTTTTCACATCAGAGAAACTATTAGGTATTTACACATATGTGTCCTATTTATTTCACTTGCTTATGGTCTCAATGTGTAAATAAGGATCAAAATGTATAATTGATAATGTGAAATAGAAAGAAAAGGTCTAAAGGATTAGGAGAAATGGGAGGGATAGGGGAAAGAAAAGAAGGGAAAAGAAAAAAATATGAGAAAAGAAAAAAATGGAAACAAAGTCTTTGTAAATAGGGAGGGGTGGAGGGGGTGAAGGGAGGGTAGAGGAATGGGGAAAAAATAAGAACCAAGATGCATCATGTAAAGGTACAAGATCCCAATGATGAATGTAACTGTATTGTATACCTAAAATGTACCAATAAAATTAATGAAAAAAAATAAGTCAGAATAGTCAATGGGGGCCAGGGATTTAGCTCAGTGGTTCTGGCGCCTGCCTTGCAAGCGCAAGGTCCTGAGTTCGATCCCTGGTACCAAAAAAAAAAAAAAAAAGAACAGTTATTATCTAAGAGTGCAGTATAAGAGACATATAACGGGAAGAGCAAAGAATAGGCTTCCCAGCTGCTGAAAATGATCTATGTCATGATTGAGATGTATGCTAAATGCAGAGTATATATGCACATAAAAGTTTGTTTGACTATAAAATCTCATACCAAAAAAAAGAAGACAAGTTAAATCCCCGGTACCAAAAAAAAAAAAAAAAAAAAGAAAAGAAAAAGAAAAAGAAGGAAGGAAGGAAAGAAGGAAGAAAGAAAGACTGAAGGAGGGAGGGAAGAAAGAAGACAGGTTAACACTGATTCTGTGGCTGGAAACAAGAAGCCCTAAATAAAATAAGAGTAAAGGAGAAATATATAGCAATCTACTGTATGATTAGATGGAAGAATTTGTAGAGGACTTAAGTCTGTACTCTTTCCACCAATGTTCATCAGCTGTGAGGTAATGTCAGAGGAAGAGGACTAACACTGAGTGTCTACAGCATATGTTATTATGAGAGCACTTTTCAGTGCCTTTTCAATTAAACCGTATGTCATTTTGAAGAAGATATTATTATTCTCATGTTTAGAGTAGGAAACAGGTGCAGAAAAATTAAATCACTTCTCGGAAAGTAAAGAGCTAGGTAGTAGTGGTTGGACTTGATTCAAGTCAGCCTGACTCTAATGATGATGAAGGCCTAGGCTTGGAGACTAGAAAAGAGCATGCAATGAAAGGTTAAAGAGTCACAATAGTCCAGGGAAAACTTTCTACTGGAGCAAGTTCAAATAGAAGTGAAAAACACCATCAAGAGATAAACTGGAAAATAGGACCAAAAGGACCAGAGGGCATAATTAGTATAAAAAGAAGACACAGTCTGAAAGGAGAGAAGAGGTTAGGATTGAAGCTTAGAATCTTGGGAATGGAAAAGTGAGGAAATAGAGATGTTCCAGTGGTGGGTAAGAGTTGCATTTAAAAATACTCAAAAGTTGGTAGATTATGAAAAGACTATTTCTCTGGGACGGCATAGAAGATCAGGAAGTCAAGTTCTCTAGTAAATGCATCAAAATTACTGAAGTAATACTGTCTCTTCTTATATTTGAAATAAATTTTATTTTTGTACTGTCCACAAACCAAGATTGTTCCACATTTCACCCTAATATTCATATAATTATTAATTTTTACATTTGTTTACTTACAGTATGATTTTGATTTTTATAGGATATGCCTTCCAGAAAAAAAAAAAGAGGAAAGATAATGATTAAAGAATCTAGAAAAATGTGTTTTGTTCTTGCTCCTGTGTTTTAAGCAAAGAACAGGAAAATACCTGTGTAAGTGGACCACAAACAACTAACTGTAAGTGGAGATTTTCTAGAGTAACTCACATTTTCAGAGAAAGAACACATACTAGAGGTCCAATATCTTGAAGGTATCTTCATCAACTGGAAGCACCCAAAATATAGAAATTACTAGAGTGCCACATTGTGGTGAGTTCAAGAACAAATATTATAAACCTCTACATTCTAATACAAATAAGCCAATAAAAAAGAGAACCATTGTTATCAGGCTAACTAGGTCTCTGACACTTTGCTTTGCAAATGTAAATCAGACTTTGCTAATTAGCCTAAAGTACTATATAAATCAGCCTACATAGGCTTCAGTGACCATAGGGGTTGAATAGCAGAAAACGATTAGATGGCTGTTTGACATTTTGTTTTTATATAGTTTATATTTTTCAAGACATGTTCATGTGTATCACTTAGTTATGAGATAGGAAGGACTAGGAGCCTTTCCTTTTCACAGATCAACCCAGATAAGCCTATGTCTTCCCAAGATCTATCAACATTGCCGACAAAGCTAACATCAAAATCAGGTCTCTTGCCCCAATGGCCTCATTCTATCACCTTTGTAAAGAGAAGTAAGGTGCAATTTTTTTCCCTTCTTTTTCATATGTATGCTCCTCTACTGATCATCAGATTCTGTGCATTCACATAAAAAAGGATACCTGTCACTTTAAGAGCTGATGAGCCAATACACAGTTTGAACACTGAAAATGCTTATTTTTAATACCAAGCAATAGGGAATGAAGCATTAAAACCACCACATTATTCAAATCATTTAACAGGGCAAAAGCTCCAAATCCCAGCAAACCTTACAGTCTCCCTGACTAAAAGCTGGAATCATTTTTAAAGAGGTTACCAAGACTCTTGTTTTCTCACTAACCATATACACATTTACTAGGTTTAAAAATTACATTAGAAAAGATTTTTCAAACCTATCCTCTGGGAAATTTTCAACTGCTCAATTTTATTTCTTTCCCATAGGCAACTGGAGTTAATTTACATAAAATATTCCACCAAGCTATAAACCATTTAAGCATTTTTTCCAGAAGAAATCTTGCTATTACTGTTTTCTGTACACACACACACACACACATATATATATATGTGTGTGTGTGTGTGTGTATGTATATATTTATATATTCATATGGAACCGTTAATCTCAATAACATCTGGTTTTTTCAAGAAGAATTTGAGTTCCTGAATAAAGATAAAAATCAGTTTATTTCAAAATCTGATTACAGACATTGAAATCGGACATAGTGAAAATAAAAACCTAAATAAAGTCTTCTAGCATCAAAAGATCAGACATATCTAGATCTAATGACCATATATATATCACCACATCTCACTTAAATAATGAGCTGTTTTTATCTTCTTCCCAAAGTTTGAAACTAGTAATTACTTACACTAATTTTCTCTAAATCTTCACTTAGGATTTTGAGTTATATCTAAACATTGTCAAGTGTTTCAATTTTCAGAATTGAAAACATGTATAGTACAATGTTTCAAATGTGCTTCTAAAGATAAAACCTAAATATAAAATGTTATTTGTAGTATTCAAAGGAAAAAACAGGTTTTAGTCAGGCTACAATTTGACAATATGTAGACATACCTCATGATACAACCACTATGGAAATCAGTATGGAGATTCTTCAAAAAACAAAAATAGAAATTTTATTTGACCCAGCTATTCCCCTTGTAGGTATCTTTCCAAAAGTTTTAAAGACATCATACTCACAGTGATGTATGCATACCCACGTTTATAGCAGCAGAATTTGTAATACCTAAGTCTTGGAAACAGCCAGTAGGTCCATCAACAGAAGAATGGATAAAGAAAATGTGGTAGATTGGTAAGTGGGCACAGATCCTGGGGAGCAGCTGTGTGGACCAGAGTGCTGCGGCTGCAGGCAGATACCACCCGGGGCTCTGCCCCTCCCCAGAGGCTCAGGTACACTTGCTCAAGCCAAAGGCCCACCCAGAAAAGAGCTGCACAAGCACACAAGCTTCAGCCAGAGGCCTGCCATACCAAGGGCCACAGCCAAGGACCCACCTGGAAAAGAGCTACACAGGTGCACAAGCAACAGCCAGAGGCTTGCTCCAATACCATTGACAACTGTTGGAAACCCTATCCAGAAGCCTGTAGAGACAACAGGAACTGGGGTACACAGCCCTGAGCCAAAGGCCCTCCCAGAAAACAGCTACATAGGGGCCCCAGTGAGAGGCATGCCTAGATACCATCCTAAGTGTGCTCAGGCCCCACCCAGAAGCCCACCCAGACAACAGGTCAGCTCAGTGATCCAGAAATCCACCACTCTGAAACCAGGAATTGGTGTACTGGTGAGCAGCAGAGTGAAGGCTGCTCCATGGCTTGCTTAGAATTGAAGACCACTAAGTGAGCAAAAAATCACCTCAACAAAGGCACACCAGGCTGCATCTGTTGAAATGAGAAGACACATAAATAAGTCTCAAAACCACACTTCCAGAACACTTAAGGCAACCTCAAAGGGCAATGAGATGGAACAATCTGATACTCAACCACCTGGACTCCCTGAACTGGCAACAAAAGAGGACCTGGAAAAGATGAAATCAGAAATAATTTCTCAGATAACAGCACAAATAGTGCCCATAGAACAAGACGTGATTAATAAATCTAGAGCAGACATAGATTTAAAAAAAAAGAGGAGCTGAGGAACATGATAGAATTGCAACATAGGAAACAAATGCAATCCATAAAACAGATGTGAACAGATTTCCAGGAGATTAAAAGCTTACGTGGCAGAATGTGTGAATGCAAGGACAGAATTTCAGATATAAAAGATAGGATTGCACTTAATGACCACAAAAAGAAAAGTTTCTTAAAAATACAAAGGGACCATGAGAAATCAATTGAGCAGCTGCTAGACAATGGAAAGAAGAATAACATAAGACTGACTGGAGTCAATGAAGAAAAAGGAGAGAGTGTAGACAACATTAAAAAAAACTGTTCACAGAAGCAATGGCAGAAAACTTCCTAATCAGGGAAAAGAACTTGACAAACAGATAAGTGAGGCATACAGGACTCCAACTACCTGTGATGAAAAAGAATGTACACATAGGCATATAATAGTTAAGATTCAAAAAAAGCCAACAGAAGAACAAAATTCTACAAAGAGTTAGAGAAAAGAAACAAATCACATACAAAGGAAAGTCCATCAGAATCACAGCAGACTTCTCAACAAAAACCCACAAGGAAAGAAGAGTGTGGGGTGATGTATTTCAAGCCCTAAAGGAAAACAAACTCCAACCCAGATTGTTGTACACTGCAAAACTATCTTTCAAAATTGATGGAGAAATAAGATACTTTCATGACCAAGAGCACCTTAAGAACTTCACGAATACCAAACCAGCACTCAAAAAAATTCTTTTAAAATATCCTAAGAAAAGACAATGAGGATCACAATCCCAGGAAGCAAAGCAGACTGAACCCATCTGATACAACAAGAAATTAAATGCAAAGGGAGAGATTCGAACAAAAAGAAAAAGTCATGACAAGGGTAAGCCAATAATATCAAATATAACCATTAATGTTAATGGTCTCAATTCACCAATCAAAAGAAATAGACTGGCAGAATGGGCCAAGAAGCAAGATCGAACAATATGCTGCATACAAGAAACACACTTAATTCAAAAAGAAACTCATAGACTGAAAGTTAAAGAGTGGAAAACAATGCTGCATGTGACAAGAACCCAAAAAAAAGCAGGACTAGCTATCCTCTTTGCAGATCAAGTGGATTTCAAACCAACACTGATTAAGAGAGACATAGAACACTACATCCTTGTAAAGGGAACAATCCAAGAGGAAGAGATGACAATCATAAATATATATGCACCAAACACTAGTGTGCCAAACTATATAAAACAAATACTGATGGACATGAAAAATCATATAAGCATTAATACAATAGTAGTGGGGCACTTCAAAGCCCCACTGTCACAAATAGATAGATCAACTAGACAAAAAATAAACAATGAAATACTAGAACTCAATCAAACTCTTGAACAAATGAACATAACATGTTTAGAGAGTGTTCCAACCCACAAAATCAGAATACACATTCTTTTCAGCTCCACATGGCTCATTCTCCAAAATAGACCACATATTCACTCATAGGAAATGTTTCAGTAAGTGCAAAGAAATTGAAGTTATCCCCTATATATTATCAGACCATAGTGTGATGAAATTGGAGATCCATAGCAAAAGAAACTCAGAAAATTTCATAAACACATGGAAATTGCACAACACACTTCTGAATAACCAATGGGTCACAGAGGAAATTAAAGAAGAAATCAGACAGTTCCGACAAGTAAATGACAATGACAATGCAATATATCAGAATCTATGGGACACAATGAAAGCAGTGTTATGAGGGAAATTCATAGCAGTGAATGCTCACATTAGGAAAACAGAGTGAGTTCAATTACACAACCTGATGCTGAACCTCAAGCTTCTAGAAAAAGAAGAGCAGGACAAACCCAAAGCTCATATGAGGAAGGAAATTATAAAGATCAGGGCAGAAATCAATGCAATGGAGAGTAAGAGAACAATAAAAAAAATCAATGAACCCAAGAGTTGATTCTTCAAAATAATGAACAAAATTGACAAACCCTTGGCCATCCTCATCAAAAAAAAAGGAAAGAAAAGGCCCAAATCCATGCAATTATGAATATAAACGGTGAAACTACAACAGACCCAGCAGAAATCCAGAGAATCATCGGTATCTTCTTCAAGAACCTATATGCCAATAAGATGGAAAATAAAGAAGAAATGGACAGATTCCTAGATATGCATGAATTACCTAACTTGAATGAAGATGTCCTAAAAATTCTAAATGACCCAATATCAATCAATGAAATTGAAAACATACTTAAAAACTTACCAAGAAAGCCAAGGCCCTGATGGCTTCACAGCTGAATTCTACAAGACATTCAGAAAGGAAATATTGCCACTACCATTTAAACTCTTCATTGAAATTGAAAAGGAAGCAATACTCCTAAATTCATTCCTGGGGGCAAGCATAAGTTTGATCCCAAAAGCAGAGAAAGATCCAACCAAAAAAGAGAACTATAGGCCAATCTCACTAAAGAACATAGATGAAGCCCAAGAGGAGGCTTCCAGGCCGAAGTACCACCCCCTTCCCCAGTACACAGGAGGTGAGCCACAGGGGCACCAGAAAACCCCAACCCCAAGCCCCCACCCCGTCAAAATGGAAAGACACTTAAACAAGTCCCCAAAACAAACTTCCAGATCACCAATAGCAACCCCAAAGGGAAACAAGATGGAATAATCTGATATGCAACCACCTGGACTCCCTGAACTGGCAACAAAAGAGGACCTGGAAAAAATAAAATCAGAAAAAATTTTTCAGATAACAGCAGAGATTGTACCCATAGTGCAAGACATGATTAATAAATCTAGACAAGACACAGATAAAAAAAATAGAGGAACTGAGGAACATGATGGAATCCCAACATAGGAAACAAATGGAATCTATCAAACAGATACAAACAGATTTCCAGGAGATTAAAAACTCCATTGAAAGCTTACACAACAGAATGAGCCAATGTGAGGAGAAAATTTCAGACATAGAAGATAAGATTGCAATTAGTGAACAGGAAAAGAGAAATTGCTTTAAAATAGTAAGGGATCATGAGAAATCAATCCAGCAGCTGCTAAACGATGCAAAGAAGAATAACATAAGATTGATCAGAGTCAATGAAGAAATAGGAGAGAGTGCAGATGACATAAAAAATCTGTTCACAGAAGTGATGGCAGAAAACTTCCCAAGCAGGGAAAAAGAACTTGACATATAGATAAGGGAGGCATATAGGACTCCAACTAGCCATGATGAAAAAAAATTTACACATAGGCATATAATTGTTAAGAATCCAGAAACACAACAGAAGAACAAAATTCTACAAGCTGTTGGAGAAAAGAAACAAATCACATACAAAGGAAACCCCATCAGATTCACAGCAGACTTCTCAATGCAAACCCTCAAGGCTAGAAGAGTTTGGAGTGACATATTTCAAGCCCTAAAGGAAAACAGTCTCCAACCTAGATTGACATACCCTGCAAAACTATATTTCAAAGTTGATGGTGAAATAAGATACTTTCATGACAAAGAGCACCTTAGGAACTTCATGAATACCAAACCAGCAGTCAAAATTTTTAGGCAATATCCTAGGCAAAGACAATGAGGATCACAACCCCAGAAAGCCCAGCAAAATTAATCCATTGGCTGCAACAGGAAATTAAACACAAAGGAGGAGAATCTAACAAACAGAAAAAGTCATGACAATGATAAGTCAATATTTTCTGTACTGGCTATTTATCATCTTCTCATGTCTACTTTTTAATTGGGTTGTCTACTAATGAGCTGTAAGAGTTCTATATATATTCTGGTCTTAGGTTATATGTATTATAAATATGGTCTGTTTAAGGACTACTTTTCA
>NW_004624730.1:31535373-31571184 GCF_000247695.1 Heterocephalus glaber
GATGAATTATGTAAAGGTACAATTCCCAATGAGAAATGTAATTGTGTTGTATACCTACAATGTACCAATAAAAGAATTTAATTTTTTAAAAAAGGTAGTGTTCCAATTAACGTGTACTTCAGTATACTCAGCTTATTCCCCAGTGAAATCTTACTGCTCTTTCCTTACATCTGAGAATGGGCCCATTTATATATAATCTGCATGGAATCACCCAAATTTCAGATGACTCAACACACTAGTAACTATTTGCACATAGATAAGAACTTTTGACTGTCAGCCACAGGGTCACTGTTGAGTCACCATGACATCACGATGAGGCAAGAGAGCAGGGAGACCACAGTGCTTCTATCAGACTTCCTATCCTCAGACAAGCTAATTCATGCAAGCCAGGTACCTACTGCCTTTCAAGTACAGGATACCTGATATAGAGCTAATCCATATGTGACTATGTGTGCATATTTGTATCACTCATCAACAAATATTTGCTGAGTATCTATTATAAATAGGCTAGACACATTCTAGGCAATGGAAATACAAAAGCTAAAAAGAAATATGAGATCTTTGCTGCCGTAGAGCTTATGTCCTAGTGAAAGACTAATAATATGCAAGATGAAGCATAAGTAAAATAATTTCAGAGACTGTAGTCAAGTCATTTAATTAACAATGAGCTATGTTTTCTCAGCAATCATTTTACATACTAAGAAAAATCCTACAAATTGCTTTCACATGTAATGAAACATTTATAAATACTAAATTAAATAATGAGGCTTGCCTGTTACAGTGTATACACACACTTAAACATTCATTTTTTCCATTTCACAATTTGTTTTCATATTTTTGAGCCACTAGTTACTTTTCCTAGACACATACATTTTTTTGTGTGCTCTTAAAAAAACCTAGAGATTCAACACTGTGTTCTCAGAGCCCAGCAAATAAGCAGACTTTCTTGCAGGCTATGTAAAGGTCTTTATTTCCCACTGATGCTGATGCTACATACCTGGAGATCTTTACCTTCTTTGGCTCAACACTCCTATTAATTATGGGGGCTCAGCCCAGAGAGCATTTCTAGCCCAGGGGCTTATCAGGAATTGTAGGGAGGTCAGTGCTTAGTAAAGCAGAGAAGCATATGAATGGAAAGCCCCTACTGGGATCTATTCCCACCTTGAAAATCACTGCAATATACAGGGTATGTGACATTTGTTCAAGACCATTTTGCTTTCACATCAGTCAACACTGAAAGCCTTAGCAGTAGCATCCTGAGCTGTTGCTATTGAAGAGAAGACAGCTCAGGTTTCAGCACAGGCGATGTCATGGCTGCAAGGAAACGATCAGTTGGGGAGATTTATTTTTAGTTGGTCCCCTAATCGGGAAGTTGTACATGAAGTTGTTCTAAGTCTTTATCCTCTCAACTATACTCAGAAAACAAAGACTCTCCAGAAGAAATACAGAAAGCTTAAAAAAATCATAGATGATTTCAGGAAGACAGCTCAGCTATTTGGTTCTAGAATCAAATTTATAAATCTGATCCTAGCTATGAGACTCAGGACAAGTTAATCAGCATCTCTGAGCCTTGGTCGATCTATCCCTAAAATGGGGATAATTATACATAATTTATGGATCTGTGATAAGTGACACCTATTGGCCCTCTGTCCAGTGTCCAGCCCAGTAGCCTAGTAAACTTGAGCTGTTAGCAGACAAAAGTAGTATCAGACAGAAAATGGAGACTTTGGGGGAACTAAATAATTAAGCTTGTAGTTGAAATGTTATGGAATGTATTATTTAGAATGGCCCATATCAAAACTTAGTATCTGGAGCAAATCTTAAGCATTAATGCAGGGCCAGATAATCTTTCATGCTGATAATCAGAATTATTAAAAAATGGAAAGTGAACTTTTCACATGTGCTGCCTATTACAGAATAGCCCTGAATAAAACTTACATTAAAAACTCAGAAGTAGGTTAAGTTTCAAAAGAACCAAAAGAAGGGGAGTCTAGTTTCTTTTACATCAGTTCTTTGTAGAGGACGAGCTGGAAACAGTTATTCAAACCATCAAGATGTCAGAAGACCCCTGTGTATATGTTAATTAACAGAACTGTAACATATATGTGGCTGTCATTCACTCTCAACTAATCTGTATGATAGATTCTGAAGTTTTGATTGAAAGAGTCCTTCAGGTTATTGTAACTGATAGAAACTTGACCTGAATAAAACCTTGTGGTGTGAATGGCTCTGGCATCAACCGGGCAGGTTTTTGTCTGGCCCTGTTGCCTCTTTCATCTTTTCAATTTGAAAGACAAGAAACTGATGTCTAGTAAAAGATCAACATTAAACATCAGCCATGATAGAACCCTGAGCTTGGGATAACTTCTGAGGACTCTTACCTGATTACCTCCAGGATAAGACAGAAATCCTGAGTGAGTCAGGAACCAGTCTTCCTAAGGACACACCTGATTACATAAACATCATTTAGGCTAAGTCCCAATTTCAAGCTGCACAGGAATCATGAGTCTTCAGGGACAGACTGACGGACATCATAAATCAAACCTACCTGAATACGTGAAAACAGGTCTGTGTCTTCCAATAGGTCCAGGAAACCACGCCAAATTTATGAATGTGGTTTTTCTGTGCCAAGTGCTGCATGGGTATTTTGAGAAATAAGTTGGGAAATCAAAACAGGAACTTAGCTTTTGTGTTCTGAAAAAGCCAGCTTTATTGCAGCTCAAACAGAAATAAAAAGGAAGCAGCATCATTACCCTGGCAGGTTTTTCAGTATGGTTCCTGCAGGGGCTCTCACTTTTCTAGCTTCAATATTTGCCTCCACAGGCTTGAAAAAAAGCATGCTATCTTGGCACGACCTGAACCACATCTAAAACATGGCTGCACCATTTTCATGCCATTTTTACTGGAAACTGCTTTCATCTGAACATTATCATTTGCTGAAAACATGTGTACTTCTTTTTTTGAGAGAACAATTCTTTTATTTGATAATCTCGAGTCTTTTAATCTTCAACTGGACGAGGGTGGGGGGAGGGGAATGGTAGTGTAGTAACTGTTCATGAGCTCTTAACTGAGACTTACAAAAATGATGCCAATTGTTAGTTCAAGGTCTGCAGCCAGTTTAGAAATTCTTGAAATGTAAAATAAATGAGAAAGAAAGGAGCAGGAAAAAAATTCTAGGCCATGCTTTTAGGAACTACTTGACCATGTATATAAATTTTTTTTCAGAGAATGAAAACATTTCCAATGTTCAGTTTTGGGTACTGCTGTTATTTTTAGGCACAATATGCATCTGTGGTACCGATGAATCAATGGTGGGAGAGAATTTAATTCTATGTCCTACTATATGAAAATATATCAAACAGGATAAAATACTGCCAGTACCCACAATCCTATGTAACATGTAGCTCACTTAAATCTCAGTGTTGCACACTGCTCTATAACAAGTAGTCAGATAACATGAAAAAGCAGTGAGAAACAGAAAACAAAGTGACAGCACAGCAGGAGCACATTAGATCTTCAAAGCTGTCCCAAAATATGAAGTATCTGAAAGAAACCTGAGGGAAAAGACCACAGCACCCATAAGAAGGCAGGGCTGTCCCTCAATTAGCTGATGGAGTAAGCTCAGGATGTTTTGCTCTGCCAAGGCACAGCCATCATTAGCATTGTGTAGTGGGCACCACAGTCTGCCCATTAAGTAGTGCTGAGTCTAAAGTGAATCCTAACTGAAACATTCTAATCATTCTGCATCTCTTCCATCCGTTCCTTCTGGTGGCCCTACTTTGTCTAATAACTTCTAGTCACCTCTCAGATCTCAACTCAACATCACTTTCTCAGAGAAGACTTCTCTGACGTGGTCTGGTGGAGTACACTCTTCCTATAATATACCCTTTCTAGCCACATACAGCACATCCCACTGTTGAGTTGATATTTGTGTGGGTATGGGTCTAATGGCTGACTCCCGTGATCCTCTCAGAGCTCAGCATCTGCTTATGGCAGAAATTAAAGACATGTTGATTAGTGAATGAACGTAGGTAGCAATATACAAACTGAAGGCGACCTGGAATGGAGCACTGGAATGGGTGTATCTCTTCAGAAGCCATCCTGAGCTCAGGGTTCTGTCATGGCTCTGCTATCAGGCTGATGTTTAATGTTGATCTTTTACTAGGTATCTGAGATGAGATGGGGGGAGGAGAAGAAGCCAACAGTCTTGATTATTTTTTTATACACACAACAAAATTACAATTAATTTTCACAATTTGTTCATAAAATTAAAAGAAACTATTTTCTATTCTTTCTTAAAAGTTTTAATTTTTTAGAACATATTTGTAGTCCATCATGAGTATATTCAATAGCCAAAATAGAAAAAGACAGTTGATAATCTGGAGGATAAACTGATGTGCACCAAAGAGGAGAACCTCTGTACACAAAGAATGCTAGGCTGGGCTTGCTTGATCTGATGCAGGTGGAGAGTTCCCCAGGCCTGCCCTGTAGCTGCACCTCCCTCTGCCCCAGTCTTTACCTGAGGCCAGCCTGCCCAAAGCTGGCCTTGAAATTGAAACCTGGAAGGCTGCTTTCTCCTTTCATGATCTACCCTCCCTACATTTCTAGCCAAATTGTCTCTGCCTTTCTCCAGAGGTTCCAGCTGGGCTAGAGGCTGAAGACTTTGGGGAACATTTAAGGAAATGTGAGTACAATGCAGTGTCTTTAAATCATGTTGCATTGTACACAATTTGTAATTACCTTTTTTGTTGTTGTTGTAGCAACCATTTGTGAAATATTCCAAATAATTCCTCTTTCTTCCTTTGGGAAGGTAACTTTTCAGCCTAAGGCATATTACTTGGATTATAGAGGAGGAAAAAGAGGTTATGGGCCTCTCACTCAAAGCCAAACAGGGGCATGAGAAGAGTCTACCATGGAAACTTTATGGCTCTGAATGAAGTCAAAACCAGCCAAACCAGAAAGATGATTCCAGGAGAAGTTAACCAAAAATAAAATGTATGCTGTTCAGATTTTCAGCTTGAAGGTACCCTGTGACAACATTATTTTAATTTTTTACTTTTTTCATCAGAAGTGACCAAATGAAGATGGTGAGACCTCTGAGACCAAATGTTTGTCCCAACTCTGCCCACTTCCCATCCTCATAGAATGGATAGTGTGCCCTTTATGTTGAGGTGACCCCTTAATCATTCTCCTGCCTCCTTGAAAAACAGCCATATGATTTAGCCATATGAAACTCTTCACCCTTCTTGGGATCTGAAACTGCATCTCATGCTTCATACCAGTCAGTGCTGAAGAAATCTTGCATAACTTATATATAAACTTTGTAATTTTATATTATTTTGAAACTTTGCTTTTTGGGGGGATGCAGCAACCTGGACACCTCATCTAGCAACCTGCGGCCGGCAGCAGGATGATCATTTGAAGTTTATTTCCCTACCCAGTTCCTACTTCTAGGTGAGATTTCTAAGAGGTCTGTTAGGTGTACATCCTGCAGCTTATTGGTTTGAAATACATTCTTCTTGATGTGGTCTCTTTGGAGCCAGTTGGGAGAAAGAGAAACCAATAGTGCAACTATTTTCCTACTATTTTCAATACTGAGTATTGACAAGTGCCTTTTAAAAATAACCCATCTCTTAGGAAGGAAGGGAGGAAGGAAGAGAGGAAGGGAGGGAGGAAGAAAGAGAAGAAAAAGAGAGAGAAAAGAAAAGAAACTAGATTTCTGTCTTCAGTCAAACTATCCTTCAAGAATGAATTTGAAGTAATATTTTCAGATGAATGGAAACTAAAAAAAATTGCTACCAAAAGAACCACATTAAAGGAAATAATAAATAATTGGAGAAAAACAAATAACCCCAGGTGAAAAATGGAAGACACAGGAGTGAAAACCAAAAGACCTTGAATAAGTGAGTAATTATAAATGATTTTGATAAATCAAAGATGTATATTAAACTGTAGACTTCACCTCTAAAATGGCTATGAATTTGTGCACTTTTTTCATATAATAGTTCACAATGAAAAGGTTTATAAAACAAGAATAACCAAAATAAAAAGATAAACTTTACTAAATGTGACTATATAGATTGCTTAAATTCATGGCTTAAATATACAACATATATGCTTTACAAATGAAAAAATGAGCATTTTCCTTTTCTGGCAAGACCATAAAATATTGATAAGATGTACAAATTCCTAATAAATGAAAATAACAAAGAATATGAACAAAGAGTCCTCAGAAAATATATATGACTAATGAATAAGCACACATTCAGTGACACTAGTCATTCCCTCCAAAAAAAAATTTTTTTTAAATTAGGTCATTTATTTGAGCTGTTTTAACTAGCCAAATGAAGTGTCATTGATTTCTATTTGAAATCTACACACTTTCTGATGTTTATTTTGTAGGTGATCTGATGTGTAAGAACAAAATGAGTTGCAAGGAATATGCAAAAATCATAGTGATGGCTATGTTAGAATGCTAAAATTGTAACATTTTTATGTTTCATTATTTTCTATGCTTTCTTCAATATTTTATATTGATTTTAGTATTTTAATTGTATATACTTTTTATTTTAAATTTTCTGGAGATGTTATAAACAGAGCTTCCCAGACCCATATTGATATAAATTTGAAATTCTGTGGGGTTAGTTTTTGTTTGTTTGTTTGTTTGTTTGTTTTTGCATAGTACTAAGGATTGATCCTAGGGCCTTTGTATTTTGAGGCAGGGTCTCGCTAATTCACTAAATTGCTCTGGCTGGGCTTGAACTGTGATCCTCCTTCCTTCCTCAGCCTCTCAGAGAGCTGGGATTACAGACATGCACCACCACACTCAGCCTGAAGTTTCCTTAAAACATAGTTCCACCCTTTCTTATCTTCATTTCAAATATTCATTTCTATATCTAAAGTACCGATTTAATACTTTATCCATTGCCCTATTTCACTTTTGATTTCTTCCCCCAAACCACCACACCTTCAAATGGAGATGAGAGAGAGAGAGAGAGAGAGAGAGAGAGAGAGAGAGAGAGAGAATGAATCACTTTAAAAAGTGACAGACTATCCCCAGAAATTTATTCTGATAAGCATGTATTCTTCTGGTTTTATACTGATAAATGACTCATATGTATTAGATGTACCTCATTTTGTACAGCAAAAAAACAAAAAATACCCTCCCTTTTGATTTTGTTTTGATTTCTAAAATCAGAAATGGCAAATTTGGAAAATATTTGCACAATAAGAAAATGATTAATTTCCTGAATCATTGAAATGCTCTTAGAATATCAACATTTAAGGCTGAGGATGGTGGCATATGCCTGTAATCCTAGCACTTGGAGGCTGAGGCAGGAGAATCACCCCAGGAGTTCTAGGCCAGCTTGGGCTACATAGTGAGTTCAAGAACAGCCTGAACTACATAGCGAGACCCTGTCTCAAAAAAAAAAAAAAATATTTAAGTTTCATGTAATGAAATTTATCAAATTTCCTTTTATAGTTTCTGGATTTTTGTATACCACTTAGAAAGTCCCACCATTCATGAGTTATTTTTTAATTCATCTATACTTTCTTGCAGCATTTATATACTATAAAAATGTATGTTTAGATTTAAATTTTGATCCACATAGAATCTGGTTTGAAAAAATTGGCAGAGATCCACTTTTAATTTTTATAATTGTCTTAACATAATTTTTTAAATAACCATCACTTTATTTTACTTATAATGTATACTTTGTTATAAACTAAAGTTTCAGGTACATCCATGTCTTAGAACTAATGTTTTATCTCTCTCTGTGTTTATTCTTGAGCTGATTAGAAACTGTTATTTACTGCAAGGCAGTCTATTGGATAAGAACAAAAAACTCTGGAGCCTGTTTGCCTAGGTCTGAAACCCAGTTCTCCTACTTACTAGCTGTGAGATCTTAGGCAAATAATTTGACCTATCTGAGCCTCAGATTCTCTACCAATTAAATGGAAATAATAATAACACCCTATTAATAAGTTTGTTGTAAGGATTATTATTTAATATTTAATATGTGCTTACAAGTCTCTGGCATCTAATGAAAACTACCAAAGATTTATTAAATAAAATAGACATGTGATACTTTGTTATATGTTAGTTTCTGAATTTCCCTGGCTATTCTGTTTACTTTCCATGTGAACTTTAAAATGTTAGTTCAAAGATAACTGTGTTGCACTTTTATTGAGTTCATATAACACACAGATTAATTTATTTAGCATTATTATTTTCACAATAAGACCTTTCTCTCCAACGAGGTATATAGCATTATACTTGAACAAGTTGGCGTAGACTCTCAGAAAAAATTGAAAGCTGTTTTCACATAGATTTTACAAAGTTTTGTAAGTCTTATTCATAAATATTTTATTTTTGTTGCTCTTCTAAATGTAGCCTTTCCATTATGTTTCATACTTTTTGTACATCATGCAACTATTGATTTTGTGTACTAACATTATAGTCAGCTATTCCAAGGAGTTCTTACCTATTGTATCTATTATTTTATCATGTGATTACTTGTACATATATCTGTAAACCGTCTTCAAATAACTGAAAATCGCTTCTTTTTTTCCAAATTTTATATTTCAAGTTTTTCTCATCTAATCAAATTAACAAGTACTTGCAGAAAAATACTTAATAATAGTGATGATAGTATGGCTATAATATTTACTATTAAACATGATGTTTAAGGTTTAGTTTTTAGTTTCTATATAACTAATATTAATAATAATGATAATAATAATTAATTTTGAATGTTTAGCATATTCTCCACCACCCACCCTCTACATACAGTGATTTAGCTAATCCTCCCACTAACTCTGAGAAGACACTGGTGTCTCCATTTTACAGATGGAAAAACTGAGGTTCAAAGAAGGAGTCACTCAAAACATCCAAGGTTGCACATCCTACTTCTGTAATTAGCATTGCAGTAGCCACAACAGTATAGCTACTGTCTCAGTTATCTCCTCACGACATTGTCCCTCTGAGAGATGAAGTTCTTAAGACAAAACCTGAGCCACACTAGACATGCAGTAAATGTTTTCTTGGAGAAAGAAAGAAGGTGGCTCCTTAGAAAACAACAGATTTGGAGGGCCGGGATTTAGCTCAGTGGCACCAGACCTGCCTTGCAAGTGCACCAGTTATCAAAAAAAAAAAAAAAAAAAAAAAAACAGATTTGGTCTAGGATATTAGAAAAGAAAGTGGCCTGCAGAAATTCTGGTGATGATGTTCTACAGCCTTTCGGATGCATATATCTTGAGCTAGGGAAGTATCTTGGCTCAATCTACAACTTGGAGTCATAAATATCTAAGGGGCTTTGAAGTCCTGAGCATTACTGAGGACACACTGAGAGTGAGTAATAATGATGGAAAATAATACAACATCATAGTACTTCTTCCCAGCACTGAACAATGTGCCTAGGAAACTGGAGGGAGAGAGTGTGATTTCACACCAGCACATTTTCTTAATACACTTCTTCAAAGAGAACTACATATATACATATATATAAAACATGTACACTTATGTATGACATGTATCACATAATATTAATCATACATAAGAACTAGTCTAGACTAACAAAAAGAATTGTCTGGAAAAAAAGCTCTTTCTCAGCTCCACAGGTACACTCTATTATCTTTTTTTTCTCTTCAGTGATCCTTATTGTTTCGCCCACTGTTGGCATTACTTAATCCACAGCAAATGGGCTTATTTACTGCTTTATTTCCTACTGCATTATCCAAATCTGTCCCCAATGTCTTTAGCACTCCTTCTTTGACACAGAAAACCAATTCAAATCTTAAAACCACTGAGCCATCAAAATAAAGAAAAACATGAAAAAATCTGACATTCAGAAGAAGAGTTGCATACTCACTGCCGAGAACAATTAGAATAACCAATGCAAAGCACAATGCGATGTCAGGACCCAAGATTCAAAGGGAGTAAACATATAAGGAGACCAGGTGAGATGACACAGCCAGGGCTCCAGCACCCTGGTCAGTGTCTGCTTCTTCCTGCCGATACCAAATCCCAGCCTTATGGCTTCCCTAGAATTGTCTAATGTCATTTGGCTTGTTCGGTGGAGTTATTTTGGGGAGGATTGATGAAAATAAAAGAACTTCTAATTAAGACTAAGTTGAGCAATTAGAAAAAATTTATGGTGCATAAGCAGAAGTCCCAGTTGAGTAAGGACTCCAGTAATGTTAACAAGAATGCTCTCCATCTTTCTGCTCTGCTGGCCTTGCTTTCCCTTCTCTCTGAGGCTAGTCCACCTCAGGACCTTGGCTAACTACCAGCAGGAAATGGGGCAATGGGCTTCTTTACTAGCATGCAGCAGTAAGCACAAGAAAGGCCTCCCTCAATTGGAGAGTGTAAGATGAACCTTTCAGAGAATTGGACAAACCTGAAACACGTGCACCTATAAAAGTCATTACAAAAGTTTGATGAGCTGATCCTCATATGTACCAACCAAGATCTATACCTAAGGTTTTTCATGAAAGGAATACATAAAAAAATAAGAGTTCCTTCAAGAAAGGTGAAAGGGAAAATTTGATACTAAATAGGAAAAGGATGTTCCTTTTATATTCTTTTATATGTTCCCTATATTCCATCACATCATCTGGGAGAATTTAATAATGAAGTCAGAGTTTGCTTCCAGAGTTATTTCCAGAATTTAAGGTCACAGTTGATTTTCCAACCTGGTATATTCTATCAACTCATTGCTCTATAAAGCACTTTAGCTGTATATTAAAATATTACGTATTTAAGTATTTTTATGAAAATACTAGATTTCTTTAAAAATGCAATTGATTTTGATACCATTATATTTTAAATTCATTTTTGGTCAGAAATCTTAAGGACCCTCACTTTTTTCTGAATCAGTAAATGACATGGTTTGCTAATTAAATACTGCTCATTACTAGTTTACTTCTGTCCACTGATAAGTGGTTTTCAAAATTACTTTAGTTCTAGAAATTTTTTTGCAAATAAAATGCATGAAATGCTACTATATAAAAAAATGAAATTGCTTTGTTTGAAACAGGAATGTAGCTTACTGTGATTTTAGATCGTATTTGGGCTAGAAATGAGATGGCCTTTCTATTTGTCACAATTTAGGGTGAAGAGTTCAGACCTCTGCCCCCTACTCCACCCTAATGACCAGTCTTGAATCTGGATGTCCTCAGGAAGGCCTAGCTGGAGGGACCACACACAACCTTGGTTAAGTTGGCTGCATTCTGCTGAGGCAGGTTCAGCTCTAAGCAGCAGCTGCCAACCTTCCTCACAATTAAGGAGTGAAGAGAGGCCTGTAATGCACCATAGCATCAACTTCTAGCTCCAACTCCTTCGCCTAAAATCTGGTAATTAGAGAAAAATAATTTAGCATTTATACAGCTTTTTTAAAATTAATTTTATTGGTACTCTGTTGATATACATAATGATCACATTCATCATAGGAATTTGTATTTACACATAATATATCTTGCTGCTTCTTTTTTTCCCCATTCCCTTCCTCTCCTCTCTGCCTTTTTGAAGTGAATTGGCAGAGTAACCACATGGTATTAACAGATGATGGGGAGTTCTGTAAAGAAGAATCCCAGCTAACAAATGCAAAAGTAATGAAAGTATAGAAACCCAACATTTTGCAATCCCTAAGTAAAAATTAGATTTAGGCATGGTCATCAACAGACACCAAAATTATTAGAGAAAAATTCTAAAGGAAAACTTCGCAGTGAGAGGATCAAAATTGCTTATTCTGAACTCATAAGATACAACACAATAAAAGAAACAAAAAGCCACAAAAGAGCAAGAGTGAAATCTAGAAAGTGAGATGTCTACAGTTAAATGGACTTAATTTCTTCAATTTCCAATGGCTTGAAAAGACAGGGGATTGCAAGGGTATAAAGAGAAGAGAGCCGAACGGAAGAAAAATAACAACCATGAACATGCGGAAACTAACTTGTTTTAATCTCTATTACAATGAACTGCAAAAATGTATTTTTTTAATTAACAAAAATTGAATATGGAGTAGGTACAAAATAAAATTAGGAAATTATTTACTAATTTCATTAAGTTTGATTCTGCCACCATGGCTGTATTAGAACAGTTTTGGAAATGCATGCTAAAGTACTGTGGGTGCGTTGGCCAGAGATATGTGTGAGATGGATAAGCAGAGGTTAGAGACTTTTGGACCCACATGCCAAAAACCTCCCAGAATGCATGGTTAGAGATTAAAAGAGAGCCTCCTGGGCCACAAGTCCAAGTGGGATCAAAATGGATTGCCTTAAGGAATGAATGTTCTGGCCCTTGTCGTCCCCATACTCCAATTGATCATTGAGTGGTCCCAAAGTCAGTCATCTAATGGACCACCCTGACCTCCCCTGTCCTTCCCCTATCCCCTACATAAGTTCCTGCCCAGACAACCTTCTTTTTTCTTTTATCCTTACTTTCTGGCTCTATCAATAAAAGGCCACAGAGGCTTCAGTTTGGGGTTGTTGTTTGAGACTTTCTCAAGCTGAGGGATCTTGGTTAATGGCAGCTCCTCTGGGCCTTGTCTAGGGTTTGGACTGGACCACTGATTGCAAGTAATCCTTTGTTTCATCCTTTGTGGTGTGCCATGGTGGTGAACTGCAACAATGTATTTTGGAAGAAAATGCAAAATGTTTTGTATTTTAAATTATTCCAGACAAAAATAAGAAAAGGTTGAGTGAAGTGGCAGAGATGAGGAAAGAGATGAAATAAATGTAACTGAATGTTAACAATTGTTGAGAGTTGTTTAAACTATGTTACAGGTGCAGAGGTACCCAGAATTATTTACTTTTTCTGAATGTTTGAAATTTTTCATAATAAAAAATGTTTTAATATATTCATTTTCCAAGTTTCATGACGTATTTCTCATTCTGGGAAAGAATGGGAATATCAGAGACTTTAGTTTATAATGGGTTTTAAAACGTGTGTGGAATGGTTCAATTATAAATATAACAGACAACTTTGAATTTATTCATAAACGAATAAGAAGTATGTAACAATTTAGAACTTTCATTGTGTTAAAATAAAGGAATGCTCATTATTCCTTCCTGATGCATATGTCTACTCTTCAGTGATGCTAATGTTGTGTAAACACAGAACAAATGATGGAAGACTACATTTCCTTTAATAAAAATGTCATTATTCTCTTTGTGAAAAGAAGATTGTAGCTCAGACTTCTAGCCCCAAGATGAAACTGTCCAGTATTATTAAAACTCTAGTGCAATCTGTTTTTTAACTGAAACTCCCATTAAAATACGAAGGGGAAAATTGTGCCTTCATAATTCACACATTGAAGATGAATTTCCAAGAACAAATCCTCTATTTATATAATAGCAATATTAAGGAGGATCTAATTCACAATCCATGACAATGCTTGCTAAAATTTCCTTTCCTTTCCTTCCTCCCTGCAGGCTCTTTCAGTCTCTAGATTTCCTGGAGTTCTGCTGCCCCGTACAGTAGCCATAGCCATATGTGGCTATTTAAATTTGAATTGATTAAAATGAAATGAAATTTAAAATTCTTGTCACATTAACCACATTCGAGTCCTCAGAAAACACGTACAGGTGGCAGCTACCTTACAGAAGAGTTCAGATAAGGAAAAAATCTGACATTGCAGGAAGTCCTTTGGGACAGTGCCTCTCTTGTACCTCTGCTGCAACAAGCCACCAAACTCTCTCACACCCGCCTATATAGTGGCCTGTCACCCCAACTTCCAGCTCTTTGAAATGCAATGATGGACACTCTGCTTCACCCCCTTTCCTTTTTATTCCTCTTTTCAGGTCATTTTCTTCTCTAATATCTTTATTTTTCTAATTTTACATGACAATTAAATCCAGGAACTAAGCTTCATACAAAGCTAAGAGAGAAATTCTGTAGTCAGGAAGAAAATATTTGCATGCTAAGATACATGTTCAAAATCACATCAGTAATAATTACTGTTATTTATCAACCTTCTAATTTGTCCTTTCTCTCTATATATGTATATGTGTGTATGTGTGTTTATATATATATATATATATTTCCCATATGAGAGAAACCATGTGATATTTGAGCTCATGTGTCTGATTTATTTCACTTAATATTATGTTCTCAAATTGCATCCATTTACCCACAAATGGCTCAAGTTTTTCTTTATGATAGCATAGTACTCCGCTGTTTATAAATACCACATTTTTCCTTATCCTTTCATCTGCTGATGGACATATACACTGTTTCCAAAGTCTAACTATTATAAATTGTGCTACTATAAAATGAGTACGCATGTATTCCTGTAATATGATCGTTTCAACTCTTTTGAGAAGATATCTACAAGGGGGAATTGCTGGGTTAAATGAAATTTCCATTTTTAGTTTTTTGAGGAGTCTCCAAACTGATTTCTATAGTGGTTGTACTAGTTTACATTCCCACCAACAGTGTTGTAGAGTTCCTTTTTCCCCATATTCTCACTAGAATTTTTTATTATTAGATTTTTTTGATGCCAGACATTCTATCTGGGGCAAGATAGAATCTCAGTGGAGTTTTAATTTGCATTTTTCTGATATCCAGTGATGATAAGAAATTTTACATTGATTTATTGACTATTTCTACTTCTTCTGAGAGGTGTTTATTCATTCTGATAGCTCATTTTTTGATTAGGTCTTTTATTTGGGAGGTTCTAATTTTTTGATTTCTTTATATATTCTTGATGTTAGTCCTGTGTCCATGGAATAGATGGCAAAAAGGTTTTACCATTTTGTAAATTGTCTCTTCACTCTGTTGGTTATTTCATTTGCAGTGCAGAAACTTTTTAATTTGATATGATACCATTTGTTGATCCTTGGTATTATTTCTTATGCCACTGGGGTTCTACTCAGAAAGTCCTTGCCAATGCCTGTGTCTTCAAGAATTGTACCTAGCTTATCTTCCAGTAGATTAAGTATTTCTGTTTTATTGTTTAGAGCTTTGATCCATTTTGATTTTAGTTTAGTACATGGGAATATGTAAGTCTAGACTCAACCTTCTGTACGTGGATATCAAATTTTCCCAGCACTAGCAAGGCTATTCTGGGTCTCTAATGATTCCATATAAATTTTAGGATTGTTTTCTCTAGCTCTTTGAGAAATGATGTTGGTATTTTAATTGGGATTGCATTAAATCTGTATATCAGTTTTGAAAGTTTGATTATGCTGATTCTGCCTAACCAGGAACAGGGAATATATTTCCATTTTCTGATGTCCTTCTTGATTTCCTTTTTCAGTCTGACGTAATTTTCATTGTGGAGGTCTTTCACTTCCTTAGTTGGGTAAGTTAATACCTAAGTATTTAACATTTTTTGAAGTTATTGTGAATGGCATTGTTTTCCTAATTTTTTTTTCATTGAGTTTATTTAAAATATAAATTCTAGTGCTCATCATGACCCTTTGAGATGAAAATTATTTCAATTTTTCTTTTAAAAAACCAAAAAAAAAAAAATGAAGCTTGGAAAATTTAAATCTTTTATCCATAGTTGTACAGCTTGTAGGGGACAAAGCTAGAGACATAATACTTATATACCAGGCTGAGTTCTACATGAGAACTATTATGTGATATAATTTTCTAAATAAGGCCCAAACTCCCTGAGCTCTGCTCCATTGAAAAGTTGTATCTCTATGAGGATATAAATAAATATGGACATTCCCATGGCAGCATAAACAGACAAGGGTAAGATTCATAAAGATCTCCCATGGATATACCAAAGAGAAACCTCTGAAACATACTTTTGAAAACTCTTTTTGAAAAGAAAATCATACTTGATCATTTTCCAACATAGTTTGGCAATGGGCATTTTAAAGATTTAAAATTCATTATAAAAAATGAATGTTTTCTGGGTTTTACTTCAGTAATACTTTCCAATTCTAGTTTGGCCTTAAACATAAGTATAAAATGTATAATCAAATGAGCAGATGGAAAAATGCCAGCTTCCCCCTCCCCGCCCATTACTGGTATCTATGCAACAGCATCTGATTTTAATCTTTCTACTTAATTTACCTCATGTTTTAAAAATTTGTCTAGCCAATGAGGAATAAATGCAAAAAAGTGTAATGTTATGTTCTAAAGCTTGCCAGAAATTCAAATATGGACATTTCTAGTTTGCTGTAAAAATCAAGGTAGGACATGGATTAATTCCACAAGCACAAATGAATCTATTTCCTCTTCAGAAATCACGCTAAGAAAATATATTTTCCTGTTCTGGAATTTAAAGAGAGTTTGGTTTAGAAAAAGAAAATATATCTAGAAAAAAAGGGGGGAAATGGACTTTGCTAAGCTCTCTATCTTTCTATTTCCAGTTCTTCATCACATTTGCCAACAGTAAAATTGCTAGAGTACAAATTGGACCGAATTCTAGCCCAAAATATTGGTATTTATTGCTTACTGACTTAGGAAGTATATGTGTATCTCCAGACAGAATTTAGTCCACATTATTTAATCAAGGAATACAGCTCTTTTGCATGTGAAGTGATTTTCCAAAAGTATATTCACTAGAACCTCAGAGCTCTTTACAAACACCATATGTGGGTTTAAATATTAATAAGAACTATCAGTTAAGGATAGTATGACTTCCAAATACCCTATCTTGCTTAATGAAGCAAGTATAAATTAGATTTACTGAATCTTGGTAAACTAAAGAGTTAATTTATCTACCATTAAAATATTAAACACAGAAACCATCAAACACAAAAGCAAAGCAAAACCCTGCATTGTCGATGGAGCCAAGATAAGAATAAGAGACTTCAAACTCAGTTGGGAAAGAATCCCTAAGATATTTTCAGGTAGAAATATTATCTTATTTGTAGTTGCCTCTGTAGCCTTATCTTTTCACAATCTTTTACTGTTTTTGTCCTAAGAATTTGACTTTTTTTTTTTCCAACCCTGCTGCCCTGGCTTTCCATTTAGCAAAGCACAAAATCCTCGAGATTTCCGAACAATCTTTACTTTAAAGTCTATGGAAGTGAGTCTAGTAGTGTTACAGAATGAGAAATCATAGGATACCAGGACACTTGATATCCTGTTGTTCTGCTCATCCTCATCCTCTTCCCAGGTCCCTCTCAAATGTCACCTCCTCCCTTCCTATCAGTGACTCCCACATTGAAAAGTAGCCTGTCTTTCCCTTCCATCTGCCACTACTATATACATCAAGACTCAGTAACTCATACAGAAAAAGAGTTTATTCCAAAAACATTGAGGAGCTAAAGGCATAGAAATTTACTAGAAGACTAGAGATTCATAGCTGAGCAAGGATCAGCAACCAGCTCTGCCAACAAGATAAATGATTTCATTAGCTACACTTTCATTTTTTTCCAACACTTCAGTCACTCTGGAGGTCACATCAGGCATGATCTGGTCCCCAAGATTACTCCTTGACTATGGAAATCCAGATTATTTTGATTTATTTGCCCCCCTCCCCCAAGGCCAGAAGGGAAAGATTACTCCACAAACTGAACTCATTGCTGTTACTGAAAGGAGGGAGATAAATGCACACTGGACCAAGGGACCACAGCACCATTCAGTTGGCAACTTCCCAGCCTCTGCCTACCAATGTGCTCTGGCATTCATCCTCATATAAAGAGGATGTTGTTATTTCACTTCTCATAAACTTACTTACATTTCATCTTGCCTACTTAATTGTCAGTACTTTAAAAGCAAAAATAATGTTTCTTTAAATCAAGTACAATGTCTCATACAAAGCAAATGCTCAATAAATTTTATTGATTCAGAACTAAAAATAATAACTTCTTAAAGGTTAGTTTTACTTCACAGTAAAATAACTTTCTAGCTTTTCCAGTCATTTATTTTGGAAATCTCTTTAAAAGACAGGTTTTCAATATTTGCCACGGTTGTTTTATTTTCTTTCAACAGTAGTTGGTATTTTGTTGCCAAGAGAAGTTGCTGGGAGTAGTTGCTGAGTATGGGAAGAATACAACAGAGGAGGAGCACAACATTGACATGGGGCTTATTAATCTTAAATATTTACTTCACATTCTAGAGATAGCAGTTATTGCCAAGTTATGAAACTGCCAGAAAACTGTAGGATCTGGTATCCAAGAGTCAAAATTATCTCTGACTACTTCCTATTCTCTACTGAAAACACTGTAAATTCGACCAGAGTGTTAGCCCTCCTCAGCAATGAACAAAGGCTCTCTTTGAGGGGTTATAACCAGAACCCTACAGGCACCTTGCCCACAGCTGTTCTCCACAGGCAAAGCTTGCCAGTCAAGGCAAACAATGGGAACATCATGCCTGCCTTTCCTAACTGGCTCGTTCACTCATTTGCTCTCGTTCATCTTCAGTTTCCTCTCTTGTAAAATAAAGATGCTGGATTAGAACTATTTGATGGTCCTTTCCAACTGTACTATTTATAAGTCTATGTTTCTGTCTCGCATCTTCAAATGAACAGCAAAGCATATCTGGCTGCCTAATAATAACCATGATAATCATTGCTGACATTTACTGAACATGCAATATGAACTAGACTGAAAGGTTTAACATAGCGGTTATCATTTTCTGCAATTTTACCAAGTGGCTATTATCTCCATTTTATATGTGAAAAAGTGAGACTGAGATATATACTGTATATGACAAAAACTGAGTTTTCAACTGAATAGTAACTTACCTGAGATCACAAAAGCAAAATATTTTAAGGTCAGAACTCATAACAAATTTCTTCTTACACCAGAAAGTGCACTATTCATTGCTATAACCTTTAGCTTTGTATGTGTCCACTGTCACCAAAAATTCAGCCCTGATAAACTAGGGAGTGAAAGAGAAAAGGCATGTTTCAGAGGACTGGGCAGAGATCTGTCCACAAGTGTTTTGAACATGGTCCCTACTTGCGATAGTGAGACACTGTCATTTCCCCACTGTACACTTTGACACATCACCACTATGAAAAAGTGCCTGGATAATGAAAGATAGACAAGTGGGGAAACATCATGCAGTCAAACAGCATCCATAAAAACGCCAGTGGATACTGGCTGCAGCTATCTGGAGTGAGGCAGGAGACTTCAGTTTTAATTACTGTACTTAAAACCGGTGCTTCCTTTTGACAGGTGATATTTCTAGAGGGGAAGATAAAATTTGTGTTTGATCCTTCTATTGGCTAAAGCTTGACCTCAAACAGCATTGCACACAAGTTTATTTTTTCCCTTAATTCTCTCAGTGCCACCCACCGTTCTCTTTCCATAATGCTTCTTCTCTGTCCTTACACTTTACAGCCTATTTTGTCTCCTTTTCAAAATCTATTCTTAGAGACCATCAGAAAACATGAATGTCTCAAGAAGTCCAAGAATGAAAACAATTCTGAGACCATCTGTGTTGAATGACTTATTTTGAATATAGACCAGCTATGTCAATGTTGATTACTTATTTGTCCCAGGGAACTTTGCCTGGGAATGATAAAGCTGTAAACCAATTTTAAAAAATTACTTTGCTGTTTGCTTCAGAATGTTCCCCCAGATCAATTATCAAAGCCAAGAATCTGCTCACCTGGGCAAATACTTGCTAATCATGCCAAGTTTACTGAGCTAGGCTTGTTCCAAGTCCCTCATTTCACAGAGTCCCTGTTCTAAACTATCATATCACAAACTTTCCCCAACCTAAATCAGTTCCTCACCTTGAACGATCTCCCTCAACCCACTTGATCTCAGACCCCAAAGCCATAAAGTTATACCACCCTGCCTTCTTCCTTTTGAGACACTGCTAGGCCTCTCAAGGTGGTAATCTCCCTAACTGTTGTGAGCTTTAATAAATTTAGCTTTGCTTTACTTATAGGTTGTCTAGTGATTTGGAGAAGAGTCCAAAAGGTATTATATAAAAGATGATATAAGTAATAGTTCTCTAGATTCTGGAAACACAACTCTCATGAACTCTATAGCATACCCTACCCCATCCCTTCACTCCACTCCACTGCCTCCTACAAGCTCACTCTTCTTCACTCAGAGCAATCTCCTGGTGTTGCTCAGGTGTCTCAGGCATAATCTTTCCTTAGAGTTTTTGAGTTTGCTGTATACTTTTCCCAGGTAATGATATGGTTCAGACTCTGACTTTGTCAAGTTTTATTTAAATATCACCTTTTTAGCAAAGCCTTTCTTGATCATTTCCTTCCAACCTCCATGAGTACTCCAAGGGGGTTCCCCCAAGTTTTCTCCTTAATTCCTATCACTTTTTGAATTATAATATATAGTAAGTTATTATTTTGGTTATTGTCTACCTCCTACTACTCTAATGTAAGCTCATTGAAGGCAGGAATGTTTGTCTTATTCTGCTTATCATAATATTCTCAGCTTCCAAGACAGTAGCTAGGATGTAGTATGCATTCAATATTTTTTAAATTATTTAACAGGAAAACCCCGTACCTGTAGCCTGACCAATTGGTCAGAAGGGGATTCTGATTACTGAGATAGGAAGTACGAAAGGTGGGGACAGTTTTTATAGAGAAGATTATCAGTTCCATTTATGATCATTTTGTGGTTCCCCTCACCCAGTGCCAAAAGTATAATATTATAAGGATGACACTTTTATGTAAGTCAAAACTGTTAGGAAAATTGTAACTTCCCCTAAAAGAGCAAAATCCAAACTTATCTCTGAGGGAACAACCTTCAGAATTACAGAGCTGTGTAACTTTTAATTCTGGTATGTCCACTTCACTGGAGTAAGAAATGCCAGCAGACTAGTAAACCACGTTCCTGGGTGCCTGAGTGGGTCATGGAGGTGTGGCCTTGGGTACTGAATATGGTCCCTGATGAGTTCCTCTCTGGAGCTGTTACCCTGCTCTACTCCCAGACTTCCTCATATGAAGCAGCTTTGCTTCACCACACCCTTCTGCCATGATGTTTCTGCATTGTGGCCAGATGACCATCGACTGAGTTCTTCCAAAGGTTGAGCTGACTTAAACTTTTTCTCCTCTAAGTTGCAAGTGTTGGGTATTGTATCCAGCAAAATGAAATCTGTCTAGTGCAAGCTGCTCTCACTGGCAGGGCCTCTATACATTATGAAGATGGCAGCATCTCTGTACTCTTCCACTTGGCCCTGGACACAGTGCTGTGGACATTCATATTAAAATATGCTTAGGGATTCTATTTGAGGTTCCATACATCTTGTATATTTAGACAAAGGATTGACAGTCATCAGATACTGTTAAAGTAGTTTATTCAAGTTTTCACCTGGCACTTTTTTCCAACATTGTGAATCAGATGTCATGCAAGAGATAGACCACTAGAAAATAAGATGGGTTATATAGCAGAGAAAATGCTAGTAAAGTACAAGTTCAATTCTTGGTGCCTGAATTTATTCTTCAAGAATTTTGAAATCTCAGTAAACTCTATATAGTTACTGTTTTGCTGCCCAAGTTAGGAAGAATTTTTCATAAATCTGTACCTCTCAAACTTTAGTATAAATCGAAATTACCTGGAAGAAATATTTTGAAAGAAAGAAAGGAAGAAAAAAAGAAAGAAAGAAAGAAAGAAAGAAAGAGAAAGAAAGAAAGAAAAGAAAGAGAAAATATTTCTAGCCAGAAGTTGTGGCACATGCCTGTAATCCCAGCAGGAGAATTGATAGTTTAAGCTCAGTCAGGGCAATTTAGTGATTTAGCAAGTATGGAAAAAAAAAAATTATAGTTCGCCTATTTGATGACCCTGCTTTTTTCCATTTGGAACCATAAAAGACTTGCATAATTTCTTCACAGTACAAACCATGCCCTTCAGGGAGCCACATTCTTAGGCAACCATGTTCTTTCAGAGCCCATGTGGATAATTTGAGTTTGTGTTTGGGTTCTGGGCCATTCATGTTGGCTCAGAATAAACAATTTTATCTTATATTTGTTATTTTTCTCTTTTTTACATCAAAATGTTTTAACTAAATATTTACCATATGCTTAATTTCCAGGAGTTCTATTATACTCTTTCATATCATTCTTGTATCTCTCAGAGATCATTAATTATAGCAATGTATTCTTATATTTTCTTATATTTATTACTGCTTTGTATATATTGTTTCTTTTACATCCATTTTTTTCCCCAAATTTGATTTCTTGTTTTCATTTGGAAGACACATGAGCAAATCTCAAACATTACCTGCTTCAGAATCACCTAAAAAGCTATTGAAAGACACAGTAAGGCATTCCATCCCCAGAGTTTCTGACTCAGATGCTCTAGAGTGAGGCCTAATAATTTGCATTATTCATAAGTTCCCAGGGGATTCTGATGCCATTTGGTTAGAAACCCAACTTGAAAGATAACTATGTATTTGGGGCACTATAGGTCTCCACATTGACAAGTAAAAGTGACTAAAGTGTATACAGAGTAAGGACTTATTTCTGGATTTCCTGCCCAGACTCTTCCTCTTAAGGCCAAGGATTTAAACAAACCTGCAGAATTTAAGGTTTTGTGAATTAAGCTCAGGATGAACTTAGTGTGAATAGCAGTAATTTAAAATTCTTCAAAATATTCACAAATAAAACATACAGCATATATGATAGCATAGCATACATTTAATTTCAAAACTTATTCTTATAAAATAGGCTTTAGAGAAAAGAACAGAGAATAAATTATCAGTTTCCAGAAGAGCATAGGACCCAAGATGTCACTCTGACTTTGGTTTCTATAATATAAAAGAGTGAGCAAATTTCATAATACACTCTGATTATTCTTTATTAGCTATTGAAATCTTCCTGATGATGACTGAAAATTTGAGAGCTGAGTGTCAGCTTCCAAAGTGACAAAGACACTGAGCAACCTAGAAATTATATGCAACCAGCACTAAGTGTATTCTCTAAGATTGTCCATCTCATAAAAGATAATATCATTTGCAATTCTTTTGTCATTGGCTGTAATTCTCCTATAAATCCTGAACTATGTGCTGGTTAAAAATAAGACAAACAGCTCTGTCTAGTGGCAAATTTGATCATTGCAACCAAAGTCATGAATAGTCCCCAAATCTGCTCTTTTTAAAAAATCTGCCTAAAAGTTGGCAGGCAAACATGAGGGAGGTGGCTGTTTTAATCCGCACTTCTGGGACACAATGATAAACACTTAAAGCCATCAGTCATGATATCTCCATTTGGGATTTTTCTCAGCAGTTAACAGAGACAGGTGCAAAGCTCAGCTCAGTAGTTCAATTTAAAAGGAAGTATTTTTAATTGTGAAATTGTGCTTTCCAAATCGCATTTTCTATATGTCTGCAAAGAATGGGTGAAACCTTAGCCCGCTCTTAGCTTCACCTTTCATTCTTTTTCTCTCTCTCTTCCCTCTCCTGCCTGTAAGAGATCTGAAGAACTGTAAACTGAAGAACTCTAAACTAAAATTTTGTCGTTCTTAATATGGCAAAGACAAGGCAGGATGGCAGCTGGCTTCCCTGCCTTTTACAATTGTTTCCACAATGCATTCCAGAATGTGAGCACAACACTATGTGGGAAAAACAAAGAACAGTGGCTATTTCCTCCTAATTTCCCCCATCAAACAGTGGTCTTTTTTGTGTGAATATTGGTAAATCTGAACAAAAACTTAACACTTTCCTTGCCTTTCCACTTCCATAAAATAATATGAAACACCTTACAGTAAATGTAAAGACAAATAAAATCAAGTTAAAGAAACAGAAGATAAGAAATATAAGGCTGAGGCCTGGGCCCATGGTATTTTTGAACATATGAAATGGAGAAAATATTTTTCTGAATTAAATTAATACTGATTGACAGAGAATAAGAATTTCTATAGTTCTGAGTTGTTTGTTGGTTGGTTGGTTGGTTGATTGGTTTCTTTAACCCAGGGCTTCTCACATGCTAGGCAAGTATTTATTCTATTACTGAGCTACACCATGAGCTTCATTGCTTTTTTTTTTACTTCCATACTGAAGATTAAACCCAGAGTCTTCCCACTGAGTTACATCTCTGGCCCTTTTTTTAACCTTATCTTTTTTATGAAAAAAATAAAACAAATATTCATAACCAAATAACAAGAGAATAACAATACAATAGTCATTACACTGTGTATCATTATCTTCAAAGTAGTTACTCAGCACTAGACAGAAACCAAAGAGATTCTTACAAAGAAAAGAAACAAACAGATAATAATACAAATTTTCTTTTCAATGAACTAAGATATACTATTAGTAAAAATGAAACAAATTAGCATACACATTGAAATATTTCCAGCCTTTTAAAAAATTTTTTTTTGAGACAGGGTCTGTCTGTTGGTTGCTTTTTAACATATAAATAGTTACAAGATATTAAATCTGTGGTTATGACCTCAAAGTAAATGACCAAAGGCTTAAAATATTGCATGTGTTTGCTAGAGATCAGAGTCAAGGGGATAATTAGTACACTGGAAAAATCATAAAAATTAACATTTTTTCAAGAAACATTTCACTGTGAAAGAATACTGAAAATAAGTATAATTAAAAGTTTGTAATTTTAAAAAAATGCAATATGAAAAAATATAAAGGTTTAAAAATAGCATAACCTACAGTCACTGTTGATATTTTGTGTGAATTCTTTAAGATTTTATTCTGATGGGAAAAAATATGAGAAGAGCAATTATTCATATAATAGTATGTATTTAAGTGAAGAGTCATGGTGCATATAAAAATAAAAGG
Organism: Heterocephalus glaber; assembly: GCF_000247695.1. The sequence continues at coordinate 31,559,999 of NW_004624730.1, forward strand.
CTAATTCAATAAGACAAATATATAAACATTTTTAAAGCACAAATTAAAACAGATTATTTTTTAAATATAAAAAAAGAATGAGAGTCCAGGTATGTGGCTCAATAGTAGAGTACTTGCCTACTGTGGGTAACCCCTCAGTTTGATACCCAACACTGAAAAAAAGCTGAATTGTGAAATCAAAAATGTAAAGTTAGAGATCTAAAAGACGGCAATGATATAAAAAGCTGTCAATTTCATGGTTATACTGTGGTTGGGGAAAAGAGATGTATGTTCTTCTTTTTCTCCAACAACAATATTTTGAATTTTTAAGTTATGAAATAATCACAATATCATATAAACAACAAACCAAGAAATCTAGGAATCCTGAGCATAATTTAGTGTTAATATTAAATAAAACCTACCACAAGGCCAATGTGACACATATTTAATGATATGCATAATCACTGTAGTATTACACAGCAATTTGGCATAAATAGCAAATGATTATTTAAATGACTGAAATTAGTATTTTTTGGCATAGCCAAATTGTATATTTCTGGGATCAGCTAAGGAAAGGGACATTAAGACAGACAAAAGGCTGCATTAAGGCCTCATCAGAAAAACCTAGGCATCTGGGTCTCCCTCATTCTCTGGTGATAAGTACAGTGCTGAGGAGGGAAATTAAAAAAAAAATATATATATATATATATATATGGAGAGAGAGAGAGAGAGAGAGAGCCTTACAAAGCCACCAGGGAAGAAGAATTTGTGGCTAACAGTGACTTTCTTTTGTTTTTTCTCATTTGAAAGTTTCCAAAAAATTGAAGATAATTTGATCTTCCCTACCCAACAATGATAGAACCCTCCAGCCATCAGACACCCAGAGTTAGAGATAAAGTCTTCAATGCCTGCCAGATGGGTGGTCTGGTTTCAACCTTTGTGCTCTGTTTGCTTCTACTAAGCAGATCCAGCTGAGAGTGTGACTTAAGGGAAATTCCTACACTTACTGCTACTGTCACCTCCATGTGCCCACCAAGCAGAGCCTCTACACACTGAACTATCAGCCCTCTCTTCCAGGCAATATACAACCACAGGCTGGTAGCAAGGACACTGCTGGATGTTCATGTCGGAATAGATACAGAGCACTAAGTGAGGTTCTGGGAAAAGGATTACAAGGAGGAAAAAAAAAAGACAGCCTAGAAATAAGAATAAGAAAGAAAAGGTAAAGCTTCACCTTTCTCAAAACTTTGCCCAGAGGTAACCCTACCTATTAACATATCAAAAAATATTAAAAGGACAAAAAGTTTGAAAAAAGATTTTTAAAATTCCAATAGTGGTTGTATAATGACTGTGTGAGCTTGACTAAGTTACTTAACCTGAGTTTTATCTTCTTTATCTAAAGCCAATTAAATAGGACAAGAGTTATAAACCTACTTTATTCATAGGAAAGTGAACAGATTAACAGATCACATGCTTCCCACTTGCTTCCACCAAAGAGCTCAAGAGCAGCTGGAACTACATAAAGGTTCAAATTTCCAATGAAGAATGTCATTGTATTGTATACCTAAAATGTACCAATGATTAGAATGAATATTCGATAATGCAAAATAGGAAGAAAAGGTCCAAAAGGGTAGGGGTAGTGGGAGGGGCAGGGGAAAGGAAAGAAGGGAAAGGAAAAATGATGAGAAATGGAAAAACTGGAAATAAAGTCTTTGTAAATAGGGAAGGGTGAAGCGGGTGAAGGGAGGGCTAAGAATGGGGAAAAAATAAGAACCAAGATGCATTATGTAAAGGTACAATTCCCAATGAGAAATGTAATTGTGTTGTATACCTACAATGTACCAATAAAAGAATTTAATAAAGTGCAAAAAAAAAAAAAAAAAGAGCAGCTGGAAGTGCATCCATGCCTGGGAAACTCTGGAGGCAGAGCTAGTCCTAAGTGGCCTACATATGAAAAATTTACTTGCAGTTGCTTTACTTGAACTTCTATATTAATGTGTACTTTATTACTTATTCAAATCGCTTAAAATTAATGTTTTAAAGTATTCACAATCAAGTAAAATTTAGGCTATAATGTTTGTCTTCCAGTTTAGTGTAGCCCTAACTCACATTTTAGCTTCAGAAATCCAAATTTCTGTAAAAGTACAAATAAAATACATCTCCTACACATCAGTTTCAGTAAGTGCTCTTTTTGCCTTCCCTTCCCTTTCCTTTCTTGTTCTACTCTTCCCTTTCTTTCTTCTCCCTTCCCTTCCTATTGTCTTAGAAGCCAAAAACAATTTTCATCTTACTTTCTGTAGGTTTTGCTCACCACTTTCCTGCATGACATGCATAGAAGAGAATAATGAATTAACCAGCTTCTAGGAAATTCTCCATTTAGAATGATTTTGGCCCCACTCCCACCCCTGTGTACACTTAGCAATGTCTTGCGACATTTTCTGTGGTTGCAGCTAAGGAAGCAGGGTGTAGGATAAAGGCATCTCCAGGACCAAGGCCAAGGATGATGCTAAACATCCCACAATGCACAAAACAGCACAGAATTATTCAGCTTAAAATGCTGAAGTTGTGAAATCATGGGCAATAGCTAAGTGGCCCCATTGTGGGCCCTCCCCAACAGACCCATGCTAACGAATTTGTGCAGATCTGTTGCATTCTTTGCCAGGCTGCAGGTGCTCCCATGCTTCTTGGGCCTAAATTTAAACAGGAGCTAGTTGAAAACTAGTTCAAAGTCTTTTCTCAACTCTGGTCTTATTCAGAAATGAAAAGCTCACTTTTTCAAGAAGTTTAAAATAGAACTCTACCAGTCAGAGGTATCTCTTTTTCATCCTATGTTTCACATTCCCCTGCAGAGTACTAAAACATCTACAAATTAATCCATTTATATTCTGAGGGCTACTGGCCACTAGTATCCTCAGTTTAAGCTTTCTGCAAAAAAGTGTGACAGATCAAAACCCTCAGTCTAATGTCAATTCTTTGTTTGGAAAGACATACACATTCTATAAACTCTTTAGGTGATTCAAATAGTCTTCATTCTCTGACAGGAATCACCATCTGGTTGCTGAAGGACAAATGTCTGAGTATATCTGCCCTTCTTGATCAACTAATTGAAAAAATCCTCAGGGCACACAGTGTTCAGAGCCCATCTCATCAATCAGCCCTTAGCTGAGAAGTGTTTCAGAAATAAGAACACCCTAAAGGGAGAAAAACGATGTTATAATGAAGAAGAGTGAGGCAAGACTTCAAAGAAATTAAGCAAGTAGGCATTCACATAATGAAAATGCACGTTGAATTATGTTATATCTTTATGAGACTTTATAAGTTATACCGGAGCGTTTCCTTCCAGATCCCACATGTGTCAGAGTGAACGTTTCCTGGTTAATATGCCAGTATTTTACTTCTTCTTGTCTCTGGACACAATGAACACTGAACTTGACAGTCAGTATAGGAACACTAAGAAAGAAAGCCCAGGGAATCCAACACAACCCAAAAGTGGTCAGAAAAGATGGGAGTCAATGAAGTATCTGTGCTTTCCATAGAACAGCACTGCTCTAGCAGAAAAACCTTCTTTTTTCTGTCAGTATAAAATCTCTACTTTCATTTTATAGTGTTCAGAATGAAAAGGTACTTTTAGACCTGGACAGAGTGCACCCTCCCCTGACCACCATGCTTCCCTCCCTCTGGGGATCAGCCCCATTCCAAGGGATGAGGAGCCAATAAGGCCAGAAGGACTCCCCACCCACTCACACCTTGGCTCTGCATGCTCAGGATCTGAGTACAGACAGCCCAAATACACTTCTGAGGAGAGCACATGCCTGTCTCTGGGTCTATTTCTCCTTCCCATGGAGCACCTGGGACTGAGGATTATACAGAAGGCAGTGACTCTACATAGTGCTTCAGAGGAGTGTGGAGACGGAGTTAAGCATACAAGCTAGGTAGAGTACCCACACTTAGTGAGCCAGACTCTCTCCACCCTCACTGTGCAAGACAGAGGAAGAATGAAGAGAAGGACTGAGTGAGGAAGGAGTAGAAGCCAAGACTCTGGACCATTAGCCTTCCAAATACAGCCATAATCTGACTATCTCCAAAAAGTGCAAGCATTCTAAATTCAAACCTGGCTCTTTACGTTTTTAAGAAAGTCTTTTGTCAAAATAGCTGTACAGAATACATTATTTAACAATTTGATAGTTTGATTTATACTTTTAAAATATTTAAACATGTGGTACATGGGCTTCCATTTGTGGTCTCATTCCATCCCCACAAATAGCACTGTGAGGGTTCTTTTCGCTCTGTTCCCCATCCAGTCCTGCCTCCCATCATACCCTTTGCCATCTGGTTCATTGGAGGAGACTTTGCTCTTAACTCTACTACCTCATCTACATTTCTTCTGCCTCTCAGAGTTCAGATGATGACAGGTAACATCAGAAGACAGAATTTGGATTTGGGGAGGATTTTTCATCCATAATCTGCTCTCTGAAATTCTTCTAACCAGCTCTTTATCTTGAAGTGGCTTCTTCAACTCAGTTTAAACTTGTGTTTTGAAGCTGCTTTTTGGAGCTTTTCCTTATTCCTTTCTCCTTCCCTGTCCCCAGTGGGTGCTTGTATTCATGCTTTCTTCTCCCATCTGCTAGAACTCCTTTTATAAAGTTTGACTCATTTCAAGCCCTTTGCATGTTCCTTTCTGGCTTCATCCATCATGACTTACTGCCAGTTTCTTTGCTCTCCACTCAGCAAAGTTTCTGGCTGCTTCTCAGCCCTCATTTTTAAGCAATTTCAATTGCTTATCCCAATGAGCCTTTGTCTCCTCTCTGCTTCTTGAATCTTGTTTATGGAAGATAGAGAATTAATCATTTATTCCCACTTTCAGTATATACACTCTTCCTCTACCTCTCAGACATTGATTTTCAACCCCATTGGGAGGGAAAAAATACAACAGTAATAAAACTTGCTTTTACTCCAACACAGACTAGATTAGAACTGGCTTCTGCAGCTGAGGTTTTGCCATATTCACCAGTGATTTTCCAATCATTTCTCTATTTTCATTTCCTCCAACTTCATTTTTTTTCTGGTACTACAAATTACCAGACAACTTCATAAAGTTACAAGAAATATAGCAAAATTAATATCATATTTTGCTTTAGACTACACTGTGTACCTATGTCTGAGTTACTGAGATGACTGGGGTCTCCCTTGTGCTTCCTGTTAACTGGTCTTCATGCTTATGTATTTTGTCCCACAGTTCACGTTGTCATCTAATTAGGTTGACAAAATGACATGAGACTCTTTAAAAATTTATTGTAGAATTTAAAGACTTACTGTGATGAAAAAACTTTTAAATTATCCAGCTTCAATCTTTTATTTGCAAGTAGGGAAACTTGGAATAGAGGGTTTGAGTGGTTTTCCAAATAATAAATAGTAATGACTATTTATAGCTTGTGTGCTGAGGACTTCATCTAATACAAATCAACCCTGTAGTAAGTATACTATTTTATGATGAAATGTTACAAATATTCCAATAAAATCAGGAACAAGGCAGTTATGCCTATTATTACTGCTACTCTTTGACATTATTCTCCCATGCCCACCCTAGCAAAACAAGAAAAATGATGTTTTATATAAAAAAGAACACTTAGAAAAGTTTTTTAAGATGTTTGTAATGCAAACGATTGATATATTTGAGCAACATAAAAAAGTAAAACTTTTATATTTTTAAAAATTGTGACAACATAATGTTAAGAAAATAATAGGAAACAGGAAATATTTGTAGCCTATATAGAGACAAAAGATTAATACACACAGTATATAATTCAGTTAAAAAGAACCAGATACTCAAGAGAAAAAAATAAGCAAAAAGAATAAATAGGTAAGCTGAGGATGTAGCTCTGTGGTAGAGTGCTCATGTAGCATGTATGAGGTCCTGGATTTGATCCACATCACACCAAAAAAACAATGAAAGCTAATATCCAGAAAAGGAAATTCAAATGGTCAGTAAATGTGACTTTATGCTCAATCTCACTAGTAATCAGGGAAATGTGAAGAAAACATGTCATTGTCTGTCATACCACAGAAATAACCTGCGATACTTCTAGAAGCATTTAAATCCTGGCAGAACTTCCAGCTGCATCTACATCCCAGCTGTGGTTATTTTTGAGCCTACCTACATGGAGAAGTGGAAGAATCACAAGCCGGGAGCAGCCTGGAGTGCTGTAAACACATAGGAGACTGCTCCGTGGAGAGTTGCTGAACGTGTGTCAGGTTAGGCATAAATGAGAAAAAAAAAATCTGTGTTATATTAACTCATCAAGATTGTATTAGATTCCCAGTAGTCATTGCCTTTTTTTTTTTATTAAGCAGACTCATGTTACATTTGTAGCATAGCTTTCTAAGTAATTTGTTGGATTTTACCTTTACCTGCTTTGGAGAGCAGTACCCAGAAACTTCCCCCTCACATATTTTCAGATGTTATCAGTCTATTACCATGAAGTTTTCATTGTTATCATTTCTTTATTTAGTCTTTTTTTTAACCTGCCAGCCTCTACCTTGAAGTTGCAAGTTGACTGTGGAAAGATCCAAATCTCAATGTAACCTCCTCCATGTAGCTTTTAATTACCTGAGACATTTTCAAAGTATTTATTTCCAAATTCCTTGCTTAATTACCTCTTATATTTAGGAATACAAAGAAGTCAGCCTTTTAAAAAATGCAAGTTATGGACTCTCTTTATTCAACAAAATGCATTACTCAGTTTAGCATTTGTTTTTTTCAAAACTGGAGATTGAGTCCAGGAGCTACACACATCAGCCCATTTTATTTATTTTTTATTTTGAGACAGGGTCTTCTAAGTTGCAAAGGCTGGCCTTGAGCTTGTGATCCTCCTGCTTCAACCTCCCAAGTAGCTAGGATTATTGAAGTGCACCACTATACCTGCCCATCCCTCTCTCTTTTCTTTTTATATGTTACTGAATATAACCGATAGCACCCAGAACACAAAATTAATGTTCTCTTTTCCTCCCACTTTCTTACACCTGTTAGAATTCTATATTACTAAAGGTAAAAGTGTTGACATATTTTGACTGCATAACATAGGCCATCATCTTTTCAGCCTCCAATTACAATTTTCTTGCCTACCACTACCTGAACAGGCAGCCAGTAACATATATTTTAGCTTTTGTGATGGCACCGTCAGTCTTCCCATACCAAATTTTGTTATAGTCAGGTATGCAGTGAACTATGCTATTAGCCCTGTGACCAAGAGGGAGGTATATACTTCTCACTCACCCAATGCCCAGTGTGAGTTTTGCTATCCTCAAGAGTAACTATCTCAGAGCTCTAGCTTCTTGTGCTTCACCATCTGAACTCAGGGCTTTGCTCACCAGGCAGTATGTAAAAAAATGGAGCTTGAAATTTACACCTGATAAGCTGTGGCTTCACCCAGAAGTAGCACAAGTATTTCTGCTCACAGGCCATAGATCAACACTGATGTCATGGCCTGCCCAGTGACATTGCCAGACCCCTCTTAACCAATTTTATATCTCTATTAATTTTCTAGGGATTACATCACAAAAATATTACAGATTTGTTCACTTAAACAGCATTTATTTTCTCAGTTTTTCAGGTTGGAAGTTCAAGACCAAGGTATTGGCAGGTCCTGTGGCCTCTTTAACTTGCAATTATAGCTACCTTTCCCCTGTATCTTCACATGGCCTCTTCACTATATGTGCTCATCAAGATGTCTTTCCTCTTCTTTTGAAGACACTAGCAACATTAGATTATTTAACTGTAATTATCTCATTAAAGGTCCTATCTAAATGCAGACACATTTGGGGTTCCACTAGGGTTGGAACCCGACATATGAATTTGAAAAGGGGACAAAATTCAGCCCATAACATATAAAAAAAATCAGTATAAGATCAAAACTATAATATGGAAGGAAAATTAAAAATAAGGAGACATAAAGAAAGGTATATTGTGTATTTCAACATGTAAATTCTTGGATGTCATTACAATAGAAGTCATTTTGAAGTCGGGTGCTTTCATCTATAATAAAAAACATTTAGATTTAAGCAAAGAAAAATCAGAAACCGACTATACAAAGCTACAAGAAAACAGGGCAGTGACATGAGTAATACTAGAATGCAATTTATTAGGAAAAGTAATAGGCCAGAACTGTTTGAATAAGGAGAAGAGGAAAATAATATTAAACAAAATAAAAATAAATGCCCCAATTAATTATACACTGTCAAAGAGGAAGAAACAAGTTTAAGTAAGATATTCTCATGAATGACTTAGACTGTATTTTAAATATAGTGCTAGAATAGTCCTTTTGTTTTGACATGGGACCAGGTAGTAAATATAGTCATCTTTCCTGAATTCTACCTATATATAGAACCATACATGTAGTCTCAGATTTTATATATACTCTAAAAATCATAGCTTTTGAAAGGTGATGTAGAATATAAAACTTTTTAAAAGAAACTTCCATACGAAAGATGAAGAACCAGTGTGCTAGACCTCTGAAGACATTATCAGAGTAATCTTGAAATGTACAAGCAACCTCTAAACAATATCAAACTTAATTATGAAAATTTCAACATATGTTATTATTATGCCACCCCAAAATTAAAGTATATGGAGCAAGGGATTTAGCTCAGTGGTTCTGCTGCCTGCCTCACAAGCACAAGGTCCAGATCCCCAGTATCAAAAAAAAAAAAAAAATTAAAGTATATGAGATGAGTATACTACAAAATTCTCAAAGAAACAACTTGCTTAATAAAATTCAGTGAGATTCTTATGTTTCACGTGATTCTATAAAATGATATTCAGTTCTACCTGTTCAAAAAAATCTTTTATTTTCTCTTATTATACATGAAAGTTGCAGATAACAGAATAGTCCGAATTTGTGATTTTAGTCATTTAAATACCATGAGCACTGTTACTATCAGTGAAGTGATTTTCTGAAACTGTGAAAAAGTTTTGGTGAAGTTCCAAACAAAGTATAATTTTCACTGAATTAAAATTGTAGCTGCATTTCTGGAAAATTCAACATAATAAAATCTTGTGAAAATATTTAGCATTAATATAGCAAATAAGTTCTTCACTTAAATCATTTTAAATAGATGTTTCATCCACATGAGTGTTTATCTGGGATATCTGAAAGTCATGCAAGACATACAAGACTTGTGCAAGACCATCCTGCATAACTTGTAAGAAACTACCCGGCCTGGTCTCCAACTATTGAATATTAACTCTCCCTCACAACTGTGACCAACAACTTCAAAAATGCCCCCTGGAGGGCAGTATAGCCCTTTTGAGAACCACTGTTCCATCTCTACTTGGATACTGTTTTTCTAAATCTTTATAATTTTTCTCTCTTCCATTATTCCTACTACAGACCACTCTGTCTTTTTCCATGGAATCTCTCAGGATGGAACTCTTTTATCAAGCCTTGATGCCCCTTAATCTGCTGTTTTATCTTATTACACATTTATTTTTCTAAAATATTAACCTGGATTTCTAGTCAAGATGGTATGTAATTTCACATGGAAGACCACCCTTCTATATCTTCCATTCACCTCAAGATAACACAGATACAGTGCAAGAAAATATGAAAATACACACCTCATAAACAAATGACACCTGAAGGAGGGAAAAAATATAACAAAAATACAAGGATGTAAGCAGTGACCTTGAGATCCAAAGGAGACAAAGAATTGTTATCTTTCCTGGGGTAGCAAGAATGGAGATGCCAGACACTGTGGGGAAACAGAGAAGACAGGCCCATGGTGTTCATTTCAAGCCTGATTGTCCCATTGTGGTATTTCCCCACTCACTGACCGAAGTCAGTGCATTGTCACTGCCACCAGGACCGATTCCTTAGAGGTGACAGGAAGAGCCACAGGCACTGGACTTAACTGCTTACTTGTTAGTCTTCATTATCTCTTCAAACAAAAGTCCTGATCCTCCCATAAAAGACTTTTTAAAATAGGAAAGCCTCCCAAGACCAACAGAACCACCATATACCAAGGGACAGGTTGATGAGGAGGAAGGGGTCCTGAGAGAGACACACAAGAAACTCCTACATAAGAGGAACTTGTAAACTAGAATTCTACAGCACACAAACATAATAAAATGAAAAATAACTCAAAAAATTTAAAGCCACTTGAAAATAGGAAAACTCAAGTACAACTAAAGAAAACTTTTCTAGAAAAATTAATGTCCTTTAAATTCTCAAAATTTTAAAAGGAAATAACACAAAAAAAGTGCATCAAGGACAATAGGGACTTTGAAAAAAATTATGGAGGAAGAAAAGGAAAAGGAGAAAGGTTTAGTTGGGGAAAACAGCCCTTTTAAACTCTAGAAATTAAAATTTATTTCAATAATAATTGTGAAAATTAATATATAATACAAATCCTAGTCAAATAGACCATTAATACATAGGAAGAGAGAACAGAAAAACTGTATCGTAACCAATACAAAGATTTAAAGAGATTTTTTTTAATGTGAAAGATTTCAGACTCTTGGAGGTTAGACTGAAATGCTCTAACATAAGACCAATCAGAATTCAGAGATGGACAACAGTGAGAATACATAAGGAGTGGCAGTTGATAACCCAATGTTAATAATTTTCCTGAATTTCAGAAAAAGGTAGCCCTCGAAAAGTAAATATATACTTGGACACACCTAGTACAAAGCTAGACAAATAGAGTCCATAGACATAAAAAGATAACAGGGGAAATTAAGAAATTAGACAAAATCTAAAAAATAGAGTGGGGCAGCAAGACAGGTGTGAAACTAGGAAAAATTAAATATCTCTCTTCTTTCATTCTTTCTCTTTCTCTCCCTGTCTCTTTCTTACACACACACAACTTGGCCTCAAAACTCACATTTTTTTTACTCAGTCATAACACTAGTGAAGGAGAGTCTGTAACCACAGTGCTGCATAATCTCACAGTGATTAACTTCCTGTAACTCCAAGCGGACCTCACCATGGTGTGGGAGGGGCCTGGGACAGCTGCAGAGCTTCAAGCTGCTTGTCTCCGCTGGCTCATCGCGATTGGAGAGTGTGAGATCCGGGTGGGGCTGCAAGTCTCCCCTGCGAGCTCACCGTGGCGTGTCTGGTTGGTAAGTTTTTAATTACATTTTCAATTTCATTGATTGATATTGAGTTGTTTAGAATTTTTAGGTCTTCTTCATTCAACTTTGGTAATTCATA
>NW_004624730.1:31586455-31601991 GCF_000247695.1 Heterocephalus glaber
AAAAAAAAAAAAAAAACCAATAGCATTCCTGTACACAAATAACAAAATCACTGAAACAGTAATAAGGGCAACAACACTTTTCACAATGGCACCAAAAAAATGAAATATTTAGGAATCAATCTAACAAAGGAAATAATGGACCTATACGTAGAAAATCACAGTACTCTTAAAAAGGAGATTGAGAAGATATCAGAAGATGGAAAGACATCCCCTGCTCTTGGGTAGGAAGAAGCAACATAATGAAAATGGCCATACTCCCAAAGTTGTTGTACAGATTTAATGCAATTCCAATCAAATTACCCTCAGCATACCTTACAGAACTAGAGAAAACATCTCCAAAATTCATTTGGAACCAGAAGAAACCTAGAATAGCAAAAACAATTCTGAACAACAAAGTCAAGCCAGGAGGAATCACAATCCCTGACTTGAAATTATATGGCAGAGCCACTTTGATAAAAACAACATGGTACTGGCAAAGAAAAAAAACAGACCTGAGGATCAATGGAACAGACTAGAAGATGTGGAAACAACACACTCAGCCACCTTATCTTTGACAAAGAGGCCAAACATGTTCACTGAAAGGATAGCCTTTTTAATAAGTGGTGCTGAAAAAACTGGCTTTCTACATGCCTAAGATTAAAACTAGGCCCATGTCTCTCACCATGTACTAAAGTCAAAATGGATCAAAGATCTAAATATTAAAACAGAAACACTAAATCTGCTGAAAGAGAGAATAGGTAGAGCTCTTGAGGGCATAGGGGATAGACAACAACTTCATGAACAAAACCCAAACTGCACAGGAAATAGTCCAAAGAATCCACAGCTGGGATCTGATCTTAAAAAGTTTTTTGCATGGCAAAAGAAATCACCAATAGAGTGAAAAGACAGCCCAGAGTGTGAAAAAAATTTTAGCGAGTAGCCCCTCTGATAAAACTAATGTCTAGAACATACAAATAATTGAAAAAATCAGACCCCCCAAATTTAAAGGTTCAATCCAAAAATGGGCACCTGAAATGAATAGACAATTCTCAGATGAAGAATTAAAAATGGCAAGAAAATATATTTTAAAATCTTCAACATCCAAGAGATGCAAATTAAAACAATGCTGAGATTCCATCTCGCTCCAGAAAGCATGGCTAACATCAAGAAATCAACCAACAACAAATGCTGGCTAGGCTGTGGGAGAAAAGGAACCCTTCTCCGCTGTTGTTGGGAGTGCAGATTGGTGCAACCATTGCGGAAATTCCTCAAAAAATACAGGGCCAGAGATGTAGCTCAGTGGTGCCATTCCTGCCTGGCAAGTGCAAGGTTCTGAGTTTGATTCCTGGTACTGAAAAAAAAAAGAATTATGATTAGAGGTCCCATTTGATCGAGCTATTCCCATGCTGGGTATTTTCCTCAAAGAATTAGAAGCATCATACATACCACAATGATAAATGCACATCCATGTTTATAGCAACACAGTTTATAATAGCTAAATCTTGGAAACAACCCAAATGCCCATCAACTGATGAATGAGTGAAAAAGATATGGTTTTTTTATACCATGGAGTACTACTCAGCCATAAAGAAAGATAAACTTGAGACATTTATAGCTAAATGGATGCAACTTGAGACTATACTCTTAAGTGAAATAAATCGGACACTTATGTGTAAATACTGTATTATTGCTCTAGTGTGAGAAACTGAAAGGGTAAATAAGGACCAAAATGAATAATAGATAATATGAAATAGGAAGAAATTGTTCAAAAGGAGAGGGAAACTGAAAGGGGGAGGGGAAAAGGATGGGAAAAGGGAAAAATTGAGAAAAGAAGGAGAAAATGGAAACAAAGCTTTTGTAAATAAGGCCGGAGGGGAGGTGGAAGGGAGAGAAGGGGAATGGAGGGAAAAGAGAATTCAAGCATTATCATGTACAGGTACAAACTCCCTTTGATGTGATTGTTATATATATTTAAATAGCACCAATAAAATTAATTTTTAAAATAAATAAATAAATCAAAAGATAATGTTTTCACAGCTAATAGAAGAAATAAAATAGAACTTTAAAAATAACTATTTAAAATGAAACCAACTTCCTACTGGTTTTTAAAACAAATTATTTTTATTTTTCCATCATTGCTACAACAAATTACCACATACCTAGTAGTTTTAAAACAGCATAAATTTATTACCTTACCCTTTTGTAGGTTGACAAAGTTCTCAGTGGGCTAAAATAAGAATGTGAGTGGGGCTGCATTCCTCTCTGAAAAATCTGAAATTGTTTCATCTTTTTCAGCTCCTAGAAACTGCTCACCATTCCTTGTATCTCCATGTTCAAATCTAGGAACTCCCTGATCTTTTTCTATCATAGTTCTATCCGATTACAGTTAGGAAAGACTTGTATGATTACATTGGATTCACATGGACTATCATGCCGTATTAAGTTCCTAAACCTTAATCACATCTGCAAATGTTTTGCCACATAAAATAGCATATTAACAAGTTCTCAGGATTAGGATGTGCGTGTCTTTGAAAGCCATTTTTCTGTCTACCAAAATCGTTAAGGTAATAGAACACAAATGTAGATTCAAGCACAGAAAGAGAACCAAGCCAAAAGCTGGCGTAGTTATGGGATCTCTAATATCACCAAAATTTTATCAGTGCAAAGGCACCAAAATGCATTAAAAGACCTTGTTCTCACTGTGGACATGGGGCCTTTAGTGAATGTAATAAAAACACTCACTGAAGAGGAGAAAACATAGAAGAAAAGATGAGTAGAGATAATGAAAACTGCTCTTCAAAATGAGGCTGCACACAAAACTACTGACAAAAGCTAATCTTTATAGAGACAGAGACAGTCTGATCATTAATCATGATGTGTCATTTGACTTGAGTAAGAACTACCTAGCAGATTAGTAAAATCCTGGGTGTATCAGTACGTGGTTGACATGTAGGTCAGCAAACTGAAGTGGGAAGACCCTCCTCATATGTAGATGGTACCAGCCAAAAAGCTTGTGGCCTTGATAAAATATAAAAGGAACGAAGAAAGAAGTCTTCCCTTTTTTGAAGGAACTCTGGTCTTTGCCATTGTGTTTGGATATTGGCTCCAGTTTTTTTCAGCCTTCCAATACAGACTCTTTGCATTCTGATATAGATGTGCAGCAGTGACTCTACAGTTAGCTTCTGGGTCTTCAACCTTCAACTCTTACTAGATCATCCAGCTCTCCAGCATGCAGATGGCCATTTTAGATTCTTCTACTTTTGCTCCTAAAGATGATCACTGTGACTCTTCTGCTTCTGATCCTGTAAGCCTACCTAGTAAATCCCTTTGAATAATTATACATATATTTTACATTGATTCTGTTCCTCTAGAGAACTCTTAACACAGATTAGACAGAATAGATATTTATTCCCAATATAGATTTGCCTCCCCTGCATGTAATGCATCTGCCAATTCTGTACTAGAGAGACAGAATTGCAAGGATTATTGATTCTAGGCATTGGCTATCTAATTTGATGGGACCTAAAGTTGTCATGGTCTCTCCTTCTGATAATGTAGAGTACCAATAGTTCATTTAGATTTTGGAGGCAACATATTCCTCACCTTGATGTCTTACTATGGCCCATTTATTGACAGACTCAGAAAACAGCTAGATTTTTTTGTTTTTTGTTTTGTTTTGTTTTTTGGTACCGGGGATTGAACTCAGGTCCTTGCACTTGCGCTGAAGGTGGCAAAACTACTGAGCTAAATCCCCAGTCCAAAACAGCTAGTTTTAAGTGGGACCCAGAACAAGAGAAGGCTGTGAAACAGCTTCTACCATTTGGATCTTGTGATATAGAAGATCCAAAGGTACTTGAAGTGGCAGTGGCAAATAGGGGTGCTGTTTGGAGCCTCTGACAGGGACTCACAGGTGAACCACAGAAGAGGCCCTTCAGATTTTGGAGCAAGGATTTTAGAGTAAGTCATCTGCAGATAACTATTCTCCTTTTCAGAAAAAAACTACTGGCCTGCTCCTAGCCCTAGTGGAAACTGAAAGCATGACCACAGGACACCAGGTCACCAAACAACCTGAGGTGTCCATCATGAACTGGACACTCGCCAAGTCATAAAGTTGGATAGGCACACCAACAGTCCACCATCAAATGGAAGTGGTACATATGTAATTGACCCCAGGCAAGTCTAGCAGGTACAAGTATGTTACATGAACTAATACAATTGCCCATGGTTTCTATTCCTGCTATACTGCCTTCCATTCCCCAGCATGCACCTAGGACCTCATGGGGTGTACCATATTATCACATGACAGAGAAAGACAAGACTAGGGTGTGGTTTGCAGATTGTTTTGTACATTATACAAAGCCTGAAAGTGGACAGCTGAAGTGTTACAGTTCCTCTTCAGGACATCCCTGAAGAACAGCGGCAAAGGGAAATCTTCACAGTAAGCAGAACTTTGAGCAATGAACCTGGTTGTACATTTTGCTTGAAAGAAAAAAATCCCCATATGTGCAAGTAAATATCTTTGGGTTGTACTCAATGGTCTACCTGAATGAGTAGGGACTTGGAAGTAACACGACTAGAAAATTGGTGACAAAAACCTTTGGGGAAGAGGGATATGAATAGACTTCTCCATATGGGTGAAGGATGTAAAGATATCTGTGTCCCATCTAAATATTCATCAGAAGGTGACCTCAACAGAAGAGGACATTAATAATTCCATTCTATGGATAACAATCAACTGTTTTCCACAGCTATGCTTGTCACTGCCCATTGGGCTTATGAACAAAATGGCTATGGTGGTGGGGATGGAAGTTATGCATAGGCTCAGCAACGTAGATTTCCATACATCAAGATCTTCATGGCTACAGCCATTGCTAATGCCTGATCTATCAGCAGCAGAGACCAACACTGAGTCCCCAGTATGATACAGTTTTCTAGGATGATCAGCCCGTGACTTGGTGGCAGGTTGATTATATTGAACTATTTCCATCATGAGAAGTGCAGTGCTTCATCCTTACTGGAACAGACACTTATTCCCAGTATAGATTTGCCTTCTCTGCATGTAATGCTTTTGCCAAAACTACCATCTGTGAAGTTACAGGATGCCTCATCCACTGTCATGATGTTCTATACAGCACTGCTTCTGATCACAGTATGCACTTGCGAAAAAAGTAATGCAGTGGACTCGTACTCATGGAATTCATCAATATTACCATGTTCCTCACCATCCAGAAGCAGCTGGACTGACAAAAGGGTGGAGTGGCCTTTGAAGTTGCAATTACAGTGCCAACTAGGTGGCAATACTTTGCAGGCCTGTGGCACGTTCTTCAGAACCTTCATATGCTTTGAAGGTTGAAAGCAAGACTATGGCACTGTTTCTCCCCTAGCCAAGATTTATGGGACCAGGAATTAATGGGTGGAAGTGAGAATGGTATCACTAATCATTACAAAGATATTGAGATAGCTGAAAGACAAAAAGGTAACTGAAACAGATGCACCTATTACATCTCCAATGGAAAGACAAAAGGAGGAGGGAGTTTAAGCAGAGTCAAGAGGTAAGGCCTCTAGGCAAGAGACAGGTGTACATAGATAGCACCTGATATAAGTTAGGGGGCTGAAATAAGGGACTGTCCAGTAGGAGATGGTATCACAAGGAGATGCAGCTACTGCTACATATCCATTAAAATATCAAAATTGAGGGAGAACTTCCCCTACTTCTCCTTTTTCTTGCACTCCTAACCATGCATTCTATAGACAAGTATAACAAAAACACAGTTGGTAGTGTCCGGGAGATGTAGTTTTCAGGAAAAGGTCAGGTTTGAAAGTAAAGAGACCAACAACCTGCACACTTGATAAAGATTATCTATCAACACGACAAACAAATGTTAAGGACATTCCCTTAGAACTGCAAACAAGAGAAGAATACACTCATCACTGCTTCTATTCAACAATCTATTGGAAGACCTATAAAAACAAATGAAAAAGCAATAAGTAAATAATATAAAAACCACATTTATCTGCTGATAATAAATGTCCACATAGAAAAGCCAAGAGAATTATCATCCACATTAGTGAGAGAGTTCAGAAGGATTAATGAATGTAATGTATGTGCTGCCAAAGCGAGCACCATAAACAAAAATAGATTGTCTATTACCATTAGTAAGCCAGTGTAATAAAATAGAAAAAAGATACCATTCACTATAGCAATAAAGAACTAAAAGATATCTAAAAATAAAATGACAAAACTGCAGGCCTTTGTGGAAATTTGGAAAACATTGTTAAATATTTGTTTAAAAGAATAGCACTACCGTATTTCTAGAGGGCAGGGCTCACAACCCTGAAAATGTCAAAATTTTGTTATCTTTCCATAGCTATTACAAAATACATGAGATAAACAATTTAAAGGAGGAGACATTTATTTTGGCTTCCATGCTTTCAGAGGTTTCAGTCATGGTCTTCTGGCTCCATTGCTTTCAGGCTATGGCCAGGCAGAGATCTTAAGTCAGAAGGGCACATTGGAAGAAAATTGCACATCTCAAGACAGCCAGTAAGCAAAAAGAGCAACTTGGCAATCTAATACCCTTGTACTTCACACCTGCGTACTAATTAGTTATTGTCATAATAAAGCTGGGTAACAAACCACTCCAATAGCCAGCTTTACAATTCAATAATTGTGCTCACAGATCAGTGAGAATAGATGAATGCTATGGTACACTCATATAATGGCCTGCTGCATGGCATTTTAAATGAAAGGACTGAAGCTGTATGCATCAGCATAAATAAATCTCCAGCACATAACTGTAGAGGAAAATGAGCAAGTTACATAAAGAACAACACTTACTAAAATACCATTTGATGTATAAAACCATGAAAACAATACTCCAGGTTACCTAAGACAAAATACTTACATTGTAAAAAAATAAAGACATATATGACAGATATGAACATTAAGGATAATGGTTACCTTTGAAGAAGAAAAAAAGAAAATAAAATTAGCAGATATGAGGAGATATACCTGAAGAAAATATAACATTATCTTGAGACATTTTAAAGCTAGTTATATGTATGCGTCTGTTCATATTATTCTCTATATTCAACTCCCCATAATGAATGTAATCATTATGTACTGTAAACATGTCCTAATAAAAATTAACCTTGAAAAGAAACATTTCTAATTTTAAAAAATAAAAATGATATGGGATATCTTACAACTAAAATATTGAAAACTTCTGCATACATAGGTAGCAAAAATATGAGAAAATGTAAAGAATTCATGAGAAAATATGTCTTTTTGTAATAGGGTTTTTGCCATAGTCTCTTGTTTGTTTTGCTGTGCCTGGGCTCAAGCCCAGGTCCTCACACATGCTAACCAAGAGCTCTACCACTGGACCACCCTAAGAAAGTATTTCTATCATTTTAACTTCTACTGTAATTGTTATAATAGATTTTTAAAATAAATAATTATATAAAAATTTGTAGAATTAATGAATAGAATTAGAATATCATTTAAGTTCATGATTGTTTTGTATTTTAACCTCTCCCCCCAAAATTTAGTTGATAGCGTATTTTAGTAGACTTAGTTAAATCTCACATAACATTTTTTACCTGATAAATGTATTAAAACAATCATTTTCTTAAAGATTTTCCTATGGATTTGCTTTTTTGTTAGAATACACATACATGCTATTCAGTCTATAATCAACTTACTCTTTATACATTATTTAATGAGATTTTAAATTTGAACCAAACATGACAAAAGCATTTTCGTGGCCCTGTGTGTTTCATACGATGGCTTGCTAGACAGCAGATTAGCTGACACTGAAACCTAGCTTCCAGAAAAGTTATTTTGGGAAAGGCCATCAAAATTCTGATGGTTTCAAATTCCACATATAGTCTCTTTAGACAGTTAATCAGCAACAAACTTCATGGCAGTCCTTTAGGCATCTGTGCTAGAACTTGTAGGCAGCCAGCAGTCTGTTTGCTTTTAAAAAGACCTAAGTAATAGTTTGAGGTCATTGTGGGAAAACTCAGAGCCAATAAATTGCAGCCCCATTGTACTTATGTCATGGCCTCCAGATGACCAGCTGGCTTGAGATGCCCATTTATGGTCCAACTGTACAACAAACATATGAGAAAACACCACAGACCTAAAAGTATCCATGCTGTTACGTGTTTTCATGTGACACAGTTGCCACAGTTGGAAGAGTCAACCATATTTCCAAGAGGAGACTGGCTTAGCTGAGATGAGAACTGGGTGTGTCCAGAAGTGCCTGGCTATACAACATGCAAAGCTGTGTTTGGCCTCGGAAAAAATGATCAGGAGTTAGCAGAGCCCACAGAATGAGGCTCAAGGACAGAGCTCAAATCCAGAAAGAAAAAAACCCCTAGGACACAGGAGAAAAAGAAAGTGAACACAAAGCAGTTTATAAGCCAGGGACACAGGGACCAAGGCACTCAGGCACTGGTCAGTTCTCACACAGATCTTTCCTGGGGGCCCAGAGTTTGCCAGGCTACTTGTGGGGTGCTGCACATAAGGATCTGCTTTCTTTTTCCACAGGGCCTAAGAATTCCACTACTTGTACAAGCAGGTAAAATTATTGAAAGTCTATAGAATACTAGTAAGAGATTATTGTTCATGAATAAAAGGTAAGAATTAAGGATTAGAGAGACCAACAAATATTTGACTTTGTTACTATGAACTTATATTAGTTTAATCATAATTTATAATCACATCACTTCATAAAAATAAATATAATGTTATCCAATTAGCTTTTCAGATGTGCAATTTGAACCTAGAGACATTAAGTGACATGAATTTCTATGTTGCCTATTAGTCTGGTTTTTAATCTTTACATATGCTAATTAACTTTATAAGGTCTTTTAAGATAAATAAATGAATCTGATGCTGGAAAGACAAAAGGGAGGTAAAGAGAGGGGGGGAAGAAGGGAATTGAAATATGTTATGTACATGTACCAAGCCCCTACTGTGAATGCAATCTTTATGTATTGACACACATGTACTAAAAAGTCAAAAATTAGAAATTTAAAATAAAGTGCCTGTGATGATAGAATTTAAGTCTTCCGATTAAAATTTTGTTTTATGTTTGTACTGTACCTTTTGGTTAAGATATATACTACAAATATGTACTCAGTTGAATGTGGCCAGGATTCCAAGAAACTCTACCAATGTTCAATTTTTTAAATAGGGGAGGACATCAGTTTGTTTCATAAATTATATTTTATACTGCTCTATTTCAAGGCAAAAACCTGCCTCGGTTTTAATATCATATTTACATCTGAAATACTAAAAAATAATGGAAACAGTGGGGAGGCAATATTGAGGAGCATATTGTTTAAGATTTGATAGCTTCGATTTTATAAGAAACACATAAATAGCAACATCAAAGTCTAGTTCACAAAACAATTCCCAGCTGCTTCAAAAATTGTCTCAAAAATGTCAGAAACAAGACTTGCTTACTGAGACTTGCTTTCCAGCTGGGACTTCACATCATTTTTTCTTATCTTTTCAGATTCATATCAACCTTCACACTCTTCCCACTGAGCTTTCCACCTAACTTCCTCTGCTGATTTCACTGATGAGCATTGCATTCAAGGAACCCTGCCCACATTAGGCTCCCAATAATAGCTATTGATTTGAGATTTTCATTTCTACTTTAGTTTTATATCATCAGTCTTAATTCAGGTATTATCTTTTATCTAATCTTATTTCTTGGTAATCACATTTAATCAGATGAAATTGCAATTTTGATAATCTGCATTTAACACCCAACAAAAAATACCATTACTTTTTTTCTTTCAATTTTCTTTTCCTTAATTCTAGTCTGAATTAAATGGGGATATTGAAGTGATTAGAATGTGTAGACTCCTAGATTCAGGGTAGGCGATTCAGAGAACTCTCAGGAGACAGCAAGAGAAGACATCAAAAGATGAGCATAGGGAGCAAAAAGTGGGAAATTCGGCAAGTAGGTAAAGTTTAGTATGAGGGTTTTAGGAGCAGGAATTAAAATATACAGATATTGAGAAGGATATACTGACAAAGAGAAATAGCAATTGCACCAAAACTATATAGAAAATATGATCATCAATGTCCACTATGTACTTAATATCTATTTCCATCTTCTTTTCTTTACTAAAAGAAGAAATGGAAAAACAAAGATGAGGAAAAGGGCAAAGTAGAGGATGATGAGAGAAGAAAGAAGAAAGGAGGAGAATAAGCATTATGTCTTCATCAGTGTCCTCAGGTAAATATTTCTGTTTCAGCTTCCCTTAGTGCTAGGAGTGGTACTGTGACATGGTTTCATCTGTAGCAAATAACATTTTAAAATCCCAATTCTTCGACGACCCTATGGCCACATGACTTGCCATGTAATTTTGTTGTGCTGTCCCTCTTTCACTGAGTTCATCCATATGATTTGTTTGGACAACACTATAACCCTTGTCAATTCTAAATCTTGGCTTAAAGAGACTTTGCACATTTCGCCTTGCTTACACTTGTACATGTAACAGTCTACTAGTTCCAGGAAAATAAACCAATCATGAAAAGTTATGCCAGAGAAGGCTTCTCAACTAAACCTCGACCATTCCACCCTGGAGCATAGCCTCCAGTTGCTTAAGTGAGCTCAGCAGAACTCAGCACTATCACACGTGTGAGCTTAGCTCTAATCAGCTGAACTCAGAACAATACACACACACATATATATATATTCACTATATATATATATTCATTGTTATACTTATTCAGATTTTATAGTTACTTGTTTTTGTTTGTTTGTTTGTTTATTTTATTTTTTGGTACTGGGGATCGAACTCAGGTCCTTGTGCTTGCGCAGCAGGCGACGAAACCACTGAGCTAAATCCCCGGCTGTAGTTACTTGTTATGCACCAAAAACTGACTGTTATACTAACTGGTGAGGCATAGGTTGATATCTGATGGCAGGAGTAGGAAAGACATTAAAGAAAACTTTGCTTCTCTTAAAGTGCAATACTCTACTCACTCTTTTCCCTTTTCTTTACCTTAAGTTTAAAATTAATGCCTAAAAGTACAACAGCCATCCAGTGATGAAGTGTATATAGATAAAGCTTCTAAAGATGGTGGGATGAAAAAGCAAAACATTCCCAAGTCTGTGGTGGCATCGGTGAAGCAATGCAGCAGCCTTAGGTTATCTAACTCTTGTTGTGTGAGATACATGAGATACAAACTCAGATATCTTTAAGCCGCTATATCAGAATTTTTGTTGTAAATAGCAAAAATTATTCATGATACAAGAATCAAAACATAAATCAGTGTTCAGCCCTGGGAAAATGTTAGGGACAGAAGGAGACCCACGTGGAGCAGAGGAGAGAATAAGGAGCAGGGTGACCTGAGCCCAGACCATGCCATGCATTTGGCGGTGCACCACTTCCAGTTTTTAGCAGAGGATGAAACCCAGAGAAAGGAGTTGTATACAAAGAGTTAGACTCCTACAAAAAACTGGCCCAGACGAACAATTACATTAATGTTGAGGTTTAGTTTGACCCACTGGTCACATATTTTAAGCCAACAGATCATCTGGGGCTTCACTCTTTTCTATTTTCTATTTTAAAACATTTCAACACTCTGTTTCTTTCTAATACTCTCCCTTTCCCTCTGTCTTTCATTATCTAAATCTTTCTGAACTGTTATTGCTTTCAGAACATTCTTTTCTTAATAATAACTCCCATTAACATCCACCAATAAACTATGTTTTACAAAAGTAATTTAACTTTTTACATTAGCACAGAGATGTTGCACTATGTTTTTATGATAAACTGTAAAAAAAAAAAAAGACTATAACTACAGAAAACCAAAAAAAAGTTCTTTCTAAAACTAGTTGAAATTTCACATAAAACCTTTCTATAATTTATACATAAAGAAATAGTTGGATTTCTTTAGTCAGTCTTTAGAAACTACCAAAGTGGTATGAATTTGTGAAAATATAAGTCAGACAAGGGTAAATATCTAAGAAATGTCACAGTGGAGAGCTTTGCCTGTGCCCTCTGCCCATTCATTTTTCTAGAACTGACTTCCCCTGGGCTACTGGACAAGTTGTGCTCATCTTGAAAAGTTATAATAGTTCTTCAGAGTGCAGAGGAAGCTTCTGGGCCACAGCAGCACCGCTCCCAGCACAGAGGAGGTGAGCCGCACAGGCACCAGCAGCACATACACACCCCACCCCGCTCCGTCGAAATGAGAAGACACTTAAACAAGTCTCAAAACCAGACTTGTAGATCACCTACAGCAACCCCAAAGGGAATGGAGATGGAACACTGTGATACTGAACCACCTGGACTCCCTGAACAGGCAACAAAAGAGGACCTGGAAGAAACAAAATCAGAAATAATTTCTCAGTTAACGGCAGACATTGTGCTCATAGTGCAAGACATGATTAATAAAGCTAGAGAGGCCCCCATGGAGCAGCTGAGCAGCTCCCTCCCCGCCGCCACAGCTGCCCCCAGCTGCACACTGAGCTATGGCCCCCAAGGTGGCCTAGTGGCAGCAGCGCCATGGCCCCGACCCGGCTCCACCAGCTCTTTAGCAAAAGGGGCATGCAGGTGGGGCCACCAGGGAGCAAGTAGCCTTCAGCCGGTCATGTTCAAGTTTGACCTGAGTGAGATCTGCCTGATAGTTTACCAGGACTGTGAGAGGAGGGGCAGACAAGCCTTGTTTGATTCCAAAGCTGTTCAGAAGATTGAAGAAGTGGCAGCTCAGAAAGCAGGGGATGTTGCTGGCAGGACGTCACCCAGGAGCTGGCAAGGAAGCAGCAGTGGGGGCAGCAGCATCTCCTCCTATAGTTCTTCTGGGGGACCTTCACACCATGCAAAGGAGCAGCTGCCAAAGTACCAGTACAGGAGACCGGCTTCCACCATCAACATGCTCCGGGAAATGATGTCTGGCTCAGTTGCCATGAGCTACAAAGGCTCCTCCCTGAAGATCCACTACATAGGTTCTCCTCCACAGCTGATGTTTAGTAAAGTCTTTTCTGCTAGAATAGGTAGATTCTGTGGAAACACAAATAACTTGCAAGACAGCTTTGAGTACATCAACCAAGATGCTCATGTGGGAAAACTGAACACAAACCAGAATAGCTTGGGTGCTTGTCACACTGGACATAACCTAGGTCTGCTGCAGGCCTGTAGCAGCAAACTGCTGCAGAGAGTGGCTGAAGGAAGACCCCTCTGGCTCAACCGGAGTACTTCTTTCTTTGCAGCACCCAGCACCCCAGTGGACATGCCAAGCCGAGGACAGAATGAAGACAGGGACAGTGGCATTGCTCGACCAGCCTCACTGAGCAGCCTTTTGATCACACCCTTCCCCCTGCCGAGCTCTTCCTCGTCCTCTTCCAGTAGTTATTAGTGCCACTGGCTGCGGAGTCAGACGACTTTGGAAAATGGCATCATCCCAAGGCGGTCAACTGATGAGACATTCAGCTTGGCTGAGGAGTCCTATAGTTCTAATCTAGCCATAGTTAGGAGGAAGAAAATTGCCATAAGAATCATCTTTTTCCTCTTGAGAAAGAAGAAGCCCAACGGAATTTTCAGGAGTTCTTTTTTTCTCATTTTTCCCGTTTGAATCTCACATGAATGGGCTGAAGAGTGCAACTGAAAAGGCCATGATCTCCTGTAGGAAGATAGCAGAATCCAGTCTGCACATCCAGGTCTATGACAGCCGCCTGATGGAAGCACTGGGAGAATTCAGGGGAACTATCTGGAATTTATATTCTGTTCCGAGGATAGCTGAACCAGTGTGGCTCACCATGATGTCAAGCACTTAGGAGAAATCCCAGCTCTGCCAGTGCTTTCTCAAGTTTACACTTCTGATAGAACACATCAACAAAAACCAGTTCTTTGCTGCCTTACTGACTGCAGTCCTGACCTACCACCTGACCTGAGTGCCGACTGTCATGCCTGTGGATCACCCCCCACACCCTCCCCCACCCCCCATTACAGCCTTCTCTGGGAAGTGCACCTCGCGGTCAGGTCAGTGAACTCTCGGGCCAAGATGCATCCCTACAACCCTCTCTGGAACAGCTGGGTGACCTCTATGGAGTTATAGGCTCCCCAGTGAGACTGACACACACTGTGGTGGTGGGAAAGCAGAAGGACTTGGTCCAGCACATTCTGTATGCCCTGACCTACTTTCTACGCTGCTCTGAGCTGCAAGACAACCAGCTGACCTGGAACAGGAGTCCCAGTGAAGGTGACCAGGTCATCAATGGCAGCAAGATCATGACAGCCTTGGAGAAAGGAGAGGTGGAGGAGTCCAAGTACTTTGTGGTCACAGTGAGAAACAAGCCTGCTCTTATGCCCCCCATCCTACCACCCCTCACAGCAGGGAGAAGGGGTCCTGGTCCCACAGGGTTAGCTGGGGCCCCGGATGGTGCTGTCAGACCTGATCAAGAAGGAGGCCAGAGGCCACCACAGAGCTCTGAGGCTTGCAGCAGGGGGTTCCCAGGGCCAGCACTAGACAGCGCTTGGACCCCTCAGGGTGTGTTTTGTGGGGATGGAGACAGTGAGAAAGCAGCACCCCTAGCTGGCTCCTCTGAACCTTCCTGCTGTGAGGGTCCAGGGACACGGATGGAAACTGATCCCCAAACTGCCTGGGAGGAAACAAACGAGGAGGTGCCTAAGAAACTGCCAGAGCAGTCCTCAGCCTGGCCGTGCCCCGACAGTGGAGAGAGGAGCCTCTGGCAGAAAAAGTCACTTTCCAGATCAGAAGCTCTGTGTCTCCAGAGTCTGACTTTGAAAACCGCACCAAAAAAATGAATGAGAGGCTGACAGGCTGGAAATGGCACCCAGAGGCAGCTGGCACCTCAGAGGGCAGGGCAGCCATCAGCGTGGCTTGGGATGGGTGGGCCTCCAGGTGCTCCTGCAGAGCTGCCTTTCAGCAGGGTGTGGGCTGTCCAGAGACCCAGCCTCCTGACCCGGGGGAGGGTGAGTCCAGCAGGTGCGTTGCTGAGGAGAGAGGCTTTGGGAAGATGCTGCAGTGACAGGCTGCTGGGCAGCTCCGCCATGCTTCTAGCCTTGCCTCAAGAGCTGGGAGGAGAACGCCAGAGAAAACCAGGGGGTTGCACTTGAAAGACACGAAAGGACCTCCAGGAGCGCCTGCTCTGGACAAGTGTGTGCCACGGGACTCCGGCCTCCTGGTGGCTGCCTACACCCACCCTGAGGATGCTTGCGGGAAGGCCAGCTTCAGGGTAGAAGGAGACATTCCCAGAAACGAGCTCAGACAGCGCCTTTGGAGACAGTGAGGACGAAGTGTGCACTGCAGCCGCGCTGGGTCTTGGCACAGCGGTGACAGGACTGAAGGGTCCTTAGAAGTGGAGCTGCCATATGTGCACCCATGTTTATAGCAGCACCGTTTGTAATAGCTGAAACTTGGAAGCAGCCCAAATGTCCATCAACTGGAGACTGGATCAAGAAAATGTGGTTTTTTAATAAAATGGAGTACTACTCAGCCATAAACAATGAGAAATTAGAGACATTTATAGCTAAGTGGATACACATTGAGGCCATACTCTTAA
>NW_004624730.1:31640925-31700741 GCF_000247695.1 Heterocephalus glaber
TTTGGGGTTGCTGTAGGTGATCTGGAAGTCTGGTTTTGAGACTTATTTATGTGTTTTCTCATTTGACTGGGGGGATTGGGGGTGCTGTTGGTGCCCGCGCAGCTCACCTCCTCTGAGCTGGGAGAGGTGGGCCAGGGGCCAGGAGCGGTGGTAGGGATGGTGGCCCAGATGCCACTTCCTCTGGACCAGGAGCAGTAGGACGGTGACTCAGAAGCACCTACCTCGGGGCAGGAATTCTTTAAATGCTGAGAACTTGATTAGGTCCAGTACAGTGCTCTGGTGGTCTGGTGTCCTCTGCATCTTTGTAGTGTGCAACCAGGTGGCTGTACAGAGAGGAGGCCAAAGGACTGGGGAGGGGGGTCCAGTGTATTACTGCCAGGGTGTGGCTGATTCAGTGTTTTCAGCAGGACTGGTGACCTTGGGGTCACATCTGCAGACCTGCCTGGCTGCAGCAGGCTGATATGGTGTTTTCAGTGCAACTCTTGAACCTTGAGTGTTCATAATTGCATGTTAAAACTGAAACAGTTACAATCATATTGGGTGTCATGGTTCTCAAACCTATACATACTTTAGAATCACTAAGAGAAAGTTTTTAAAGGTGATATTCCCATGGGATCTCATCTTATTAAAAAGCTTCTGTACTGCAAGAGAAACCACCAACAGAGCTAAGAGACAACCTACAATGTGGTAAAAGATTTTTAGCAGCTGTAACTCAGGCAAAGAACTACTATCTAGAATATGTAAAGAAGTGAAAAAAATCAGACCCCCCCCAAATTCAAAGACCCATTTCAAAAATGGGCATCTGAAATCAACAGACATTTCTCAGACAAAGAAGTAAATCAGTAAATAAACATATAAAAAATGTTCAACATCACTGGTCATTTGAGAGATGCAGATGAAAACAACACTGAGATTCCATCTCACTCCAGAAAGAATGGCTGCTATCAAGAAATCAACCAATAACAAATGCTGGCAGGGGTGTGGGGAGAAAGGACCCCTTCTCCATTGTTGGTGGGAGTGTAGACTGGTGCAACCACTGTGGAAATCAGTATGGAGATACCTCAAAGAACTAGAGCTAGAGATCCCATTTGACCCAGCTATTCCCCTGCTGGGTACCTTCCCCGAAGAATTAAAAGAATCATACCACAGTGATATATGTGCACCCATGTTTATAGTGGCACAGTTTGCAATAGCCAAACCTTGGAAACAGCCCAAGTGCCCACCAACTGGAGACTGGATAAAGAAGACCTGGGGTTTTTTTTATATCAAATGGAGTACTACTCAGCCATAAAGAATGAGAAACTAGAGACATTTATGGCTAAATGGATGCGTATTGAGTCCATACTCTTAAGTTAGATAAATAGGACACCCATGTGTAAATACTGAATAGTTTCTCTGGTGTGAGAAACTGAAACTGTAAACAAGGATTAAAATGAATAATTGATCATTTGAAATAGGAAAAAAGGGTCCAAAGGGGTAGGGGAAGTGGGAGGGGCAGGGGAAAGGAAAGAAGGGAAAAGAAAAAATATGAGAAAAGTAAAAAATGGAAACAAAGTCTTTGTAAATAGGAAAGGGTGGAGGGGGTGAAGGGAGCACAGGGAATGGGGAGAAAATAAAAACCAAGATACATCATGTACAGGTACAAGTACCGAATGATAAATGTAAATGTATTGTACTCAAAATATACCAATAAAAGAATTTAAGCAAAAAAATAAAAGTGATATTCCCAAATGCTATTGCCACACCACTCAGTCAAAATCTCTGAATGGGGAGACCTGGATCCTGAAATTTTGAAAAGTTTCCCTAGCACTTCTAATATGGAAGCAGTTTGAAAACCACTGATCTAGAAAAAGTCAGTTCTTTTTGGTACGATGACCACACATTATCTTTCCCCAACATGTTTTTGCCATTCTTTGTCATTCTAGGTCTAATTGCTAGTGGAAGTCCCTTTCACCTTCAAAAGTATCACAATATACATGACAAGCAATATCCATCTTTAATGTATCTGACTTGAGTTCACTGATAAACATCTCCAATGCCCAAAGCAAAATTCCTCCTAAAGTGTTAAAAAATTAGAGGTATAAATCACGGTGTCCAAAAAAGAATAAAACTGTTCAGCTACTCTGGAATTTTTCCTTTAAGAAAGATCTTTCCATCTCCATAATGATTTTTGGCTTCCTAATCTTAATCTTCCTAATCTAATGTAATAGAGTAGACAAGTTAAAAAAGACTTTTGAAAGGCTATTTGTCTGGAATCTGCCTAAACTTAATATTGTGAATTCTCTATTTCCAAAGTTAAGATATAATTTATTAAAGTTTGCTACATAAAGGGTGAAAAGATCCTTTTATAACTGAGCTACAAAAGAAAATGCCTAAGCCTATAACATGTCCACAAAATTCACTTATATAATTCAAAGATCACTTGCATATATTTAAAATTTCTATTTCTATTTGTCACTGTTGCTGCTGCTGTTTATTGGCTATGCAATTAGGAAGGAAAAGAATGGCCCCAGCATGAAATATAGCACAAATATATCTAGGTCTCGACCATCAAGATCCTTTCTCTCATGTATCAGCTCTGCTTCCTCAGAGTAGAGGCCTTGTTCTCCCCAGTGCTAGCAATTCCAGTCCACATTATGAGGATGACATTGTCAGTGTTCTTAGATTCATATCTTTCTAGGAAGGACGGACAAAGAGATAAAAGACAATTTTCTTCCCTCATCCTAATAGAAATGTATCAAGAAGCCTGATTTGTTGGCTGATGTCATCAAACCATCTTTGAAGCAATCAATTTCAGAGGAACACAGGGAATGGGTTCAGGAGAATGGGCACACTTATTAGATGAGACTGAGTCTTATTCCTATCCCTTAATATTATTGCCTATAAAGAAGGGCACTGTTACATGCACTTGAGAGGGGCACATAGGAAAACTTGTTGGACAGTTAAAAACATAACTACTTCATAGTTACACTACCCTCTTTATAAATTCTAAAAAAATAGGTGCTTCATTTTAGTGGATTAGAAGAGGAAATCTCACATCTTTGAAGGAAAACTTACTTATTTCTATATTAAAGGAAGCTTGTTCAAAAATGCAAAGCTTATCCCCCTGAATGCATTATTCTTAATTCATTGAGAAATAGAATGAGCTTTCTTCACATAATCACCTGCACCTGTACTGGAAAGTTGCTATTAAAGGGCTGGGGATTTAGCTCAGTGGTGCCACTGCCTGCCTTGCAAGTGCAAGATCCTGAGTTCGATCCCCGATACCAAAAAAAAAAAAAGGATAGTTGCTATTAGAACACAGTGACATAGCAGTGAAAGAAAGCAACTGAAATCTCTCCTTTATTCTAACAAGATCCTAAATGCAGATAAAGGAGTGGCAAATTACCCAGGAAGTCTAGAAAAGAATGCAATCCAGATCCAGAATGTCCTAACCATTCCCTGACTCTTAAAAACAAATACTATGCAATCAACACTTTAGATTACTGAAATGGGGTCTGAAGTAAACAGGTCAAAGGAAGGAAGACATGAGATTAGGAAGTTAATTCTTTCTCTGACCAATTTAGAATATATTTCTTAGCCTTTTGTCTCCAAGTTGGGGCTACTCTTAGATGTGAAAGAAATAAATATTGGTTGAACATAACTGAGAAGCATTTTAATATCACAAATTCAAAGGAACAAAGCCCAATAACATGAGCTTCTCTCTAGAATAAACTCTATTATCAAATGTTTTAACAAATTCACTTCTGCTCCAGGAATTCACTTTCAGTATTTTTAAATAAGAAAATGAATGTAAATAAGTCCATTATCAAATTACAGAGACCAAAAAAATGAGGCATGAAGAAGTTGGGTTCTTTCTGAGAATCTGGCAAATTGTTGTGGAGACTAGAAACTGGTTGCTAGAGCTGGGTATTCACCAGCTAACACATGTTCAATATCAGGAAGCAGAGTGTTTTTCTAGGCTCTGTTACTAACTACTCATTTCCATGCTTCAGGAAGTGACCGGTGAATCTTTAGACCAAAGTTTCCCCAAATTTGAATTGTTGGTGTTAAATGCACATTGCTGCATATCACTTTATCTTTGGAGACATTGTATATCTGGAGAAAGGGCCTAACCAGGAATCTTGATCTCATATAGCAAACATTGTATATAACAATAAAATATTGTACAATTTCCTTTTAAATTTGAGAGCAAGACAAGGAAATATGCTCTCACTCTTACTATTCAATATTGTACAGTGAGTCCTCAACTTACAAACATTCAAGTTGTGAACTTTCATGGGTGTACTGTGTAAGATTCACAGGTGTACTGTGTAACACTTACTTTGTTGATTACATATGAATCCAGCTTATGAATATTCTCCCACTATGGACCTTGTTCATAAGTTGGGGACTTACTGTTGAACTACTCCTTTAAATAATAAAAGGGAAAACATAAAAGACTAAAACTTACAAATTTTGAACCACATTAAAATGAAGAACTATTAATGAAAAACACCATCAAAAAGCATAAATGGGGGGCCCCTTTGACATGAACAAGTAGGCCCACTTCAAATATGTGGGATCCCCCACCCCAAACCAAGGGCACAACCATTCACCTACTACAAGCCAGCTCTATATTTTGCTTCCACTTGGCATGGGGCAGCAGAAGCAAGGACTAACCCAATGACCTGATCCTGGATGAGGACAGCACCCAGGAAGAGAAGAAAGAAACCAGACCCCACACCTGTCAACACTAAGGCCATCAGTCCAGTCGAACTTGTGCCCCATGGCCTACATCCCGCAGAGACCAGGGGTCTCATCACAATTCCCATCTGCCAAAGGGAGAAAGGACATGCCTTGGCTTAGACAGTGACCACAGTCTGGGATAAGCAGATAGAGAGTCCTTGCTGCAGGGAGGGCACTGAAAAATCCCATAGGCCCTAAAGCTTGGCAGAGAAAATCGTGACTGCTTGGATCCAAAAATTGCAGATCTTGGAAAGAAACTACTCATTCAAAAATACAGAACTTTTTTTCTTTGACTCAATCTTTTATTCATTTTCCTATTTTTTTCTTATTTTTATCTTTTCTTTATTGGATTTTTTTGGGGGTGGGGTTCTTTTTCTCTTTCTTTTTCTTCTTTTCTCTTTTCTCATTTCAATTTTTTTCTTTTCCTTCTTATCTTTCTTTTATTTCCTGTAGGTTGCTCTCTGTTGTCGTTTATCTTTTTCTTTTTGTTCTTTCCTGCAACTGTTTTCTAATACTATTAACTTTCATTGGCTCCTCAGTTTTCCCTCCTTCCCGTATCCCATTGATTATTTTTTCAAAGTTTGCTTATTTTCTCCTTCAGCTCCCCACCTCCTTTACCTTTACAATGACTATGAAGTTTTATGAACCTCTAGATGGCTAGTTAACTTTATACTATTGCTCTTAAATACTGTTCTATGTGTAAAGTTATTCCAGTTAGTAGATATTTAGTATAGGTCAATAGTAGGTCAATATTTGGTTTGTCATGGTGTTCAAACTATAATTGTAGATCTCTTTGCTATGGTTGAGAGTGGTACCTCATTGATCTTTGAAGTTTGCCAACATTCCGTTTGTATTTAATGATAAATTGATGCTTATTTTCTTACTATAGCTAAGGTGGCATAGCTGTTGCTACTCTTGGTTTTCTTGGGATGCCAAAGTCTGAATTACCTTGGGGTTATTAACAGTACTGTGGCCCATTCCTGAAGAAATGGATAATGGGCCAACTATGCTGCAACTCGCCATCACAAGTAAACAGAGGGGGTGGATCCTAGGAAAGAGACAAAGGCCAATAGTTAGCTAGGTCCATAGGGCACCACAGAAAAGCAGATACTAATTAAAGAGATCTCCATACTAGAAACAAATTTTTCTACAAAAATCAACCCATAAGCCTTAAGACACACACATGCGCGCGCGCGTGCACACACACACACACACACACACATTAGAAACATGAGAAGACAC
The DNA here is from genome assembly GCF_000247695.1 of Heterocephalus glaber. Next base: position 31,646,896 of record NW_004624730.1, read on the forward strand.
GCCAACAAAGTGCCTTCAGAAACCCCCAACTCCCCCAAAGCTGATCCATGAGCCATCAAAAGGGAAGAAACTGAATTATTTAAAATGATATTAAGGAAGATAACAGAAGAGAATACTGCATTTGGCAAACTCACTGAAAATATGAGTAAATAATATTGAGGCAAATAAACAAAATGATCAGGGAGTCTAAAGAAGACACTAATGAAAAGTTAGCAGCCCTAAACAAAATGTTGCAAAACATGAATGGCCAGCAAATAAAGTATTAACAGCATATAAATAGGGTCCAAGTAGAATCAGGAGATTAAAAATTCTATTGAAAGTATTGGCAGTAAAAGTGACCAATATGAGGACAGAGTGTCAGAACTGGAAGACAGGATATTGTTTGTAACCAACTAATGGAAGATACCTTAAAAATTAAAAAGAAAACATGAAAAATCCAACAGCTCTAAGATTATGCAAAGAAGAGGAATCTAAGAATAATTGGAATTAGTGAAAAATCAGAAGATACCACAAATAGCAATAAAAACTGTTTTCAGAAATAATAGCAGAAAACCTTTCACATAAGGGAAAAGAATTTAACATACAGATAACTGAGCCATAAAGAACACTAAATAGCCATGATCAGAAAAGAACCTTTCCACATCACACTACACTCAAAATCCCAGAAGTCCAACATAAGAACAGAATCTTTTTTTTTCCTAAGAACAGAATCTTAAAAGCAGTTAGAGAAAAGCAACAAATCACTTATGAAAGTAAACCCATTAGAATTACAGGAAACATCTCAACAAAAACCTTAATGGCCAGATGAACTTGAAGTGCAGTGTTTCAAGCCCTAAAAGAAAACAATTTCCAACCCAGACTGATATATCCTGCAAAGCTATCTTTCAAAATGGCTAGAGAAATAAGATAATTTTCATGATAAAGAGTGCCTAAAGAAATTCATGACCACCAAACCAGCATTCCATACAGTTCTCAAGTATGCTCTACTATTCTGCCATATAAAGAAAGATAAGCTTGAGTCATTTGTAGAAAAATGGATGCACTTTGAGACCATAATGTTAAGTGAAATAAATTAGACACACAAGCTTAAATATCACATGGTTTCTCTATATGAGAAATCCAAATTATAAAGAGAGAGTGAAATAAAAGAGATAATAGGATGTAGGGAGATAGATCTTTTTCCAATAGGAAGAGGATCAAAAGATTGAGAGAGAAGGGAGAGAGAGGTGATGAAAAAAGGAATTAAGATATGTTATATGCATGTATCAACTCCACACAAGAAATGTAAACATTATGTACAGCAAATATATACTAATGAAAGGTAAATAAATTAAAAAGCAAAAATGCAAGTCATCAAATTAATGAAAATATAAATCTAACCATGGGCTCATGTCAAGACTATATTAAAAACTTCTGTTAAAGAATACAAAAGAAAGATGGGTATGGTAGAAAATGTGAAAGAGACTTGACCAGGTAGCTCAAGAAACAGATATCCAAAGGTCTAGTCAACAGAAAAAGTTTCTCAGCTTTACTAGCAGGCAAGGAAATGAAAATTAAAAACACAGTGAGTTCTCACTACATTTATCAGAATAGCTAAATTTTAAACAATAAAAATTCTCACATTCTGCCAATGGGAATATAAATCAGTCAACAATTTGAAAAATCATTTGACAGTATGGAAGTTAAACATACACATATGGTATCACTCAGAAATTCCACTCCTAGCTAGGTACGCTACATGTGAGTCAGGAAACAGGTACCAAGTAGTCATAGTAGCATTATTTATGGTGACTAAATACTGAAAACAATATGTGTCCATAAAAATAAATCCCTGGGTAAGTCATAATATACTCATTCAACTGAATACAAAAAAGCAATGAAAATGAAGAACCATACAAGGGATTGGGATTATGTGAACTAAAATTCCAAAAACAGAAGAGTCCCTTTTCAGTTAGATGCTGATCTGCTCACAGGCTGCTTTCTTTTCTGAGCACATTTGCCAATTCCTGGAATGTGCTGAGCACAAAAGCCTCATTCAAGTAGAGACTTTACTAATAAAGTTGGAAGCAGAGAGAGAAACCAGAGGAGTCTTGAGGGGTTCCTACAACAGATTAAAAAATACAGGAGCTCAGTTTTTTAACACAAGATGTTTTCTAGGATACACATAGCTGAATATGTTTTTGTATTTTTTATACTTTGTGTTTTACTTTTCTAGATTCTATTTGCTAATATTTTCTTTGAAAGTTTTTAAATATATGTCCTTGAATATGATCACTGTAAATTTTTCTTTTATTATAGTTTCTTAGTCTGATTTCAGTTTCAGTCTTCTAGCTTCATAAAACGAATTGAAAAGTAATCATTCTTTCTGTAGTTTGCAGAAAAATTTTAAAGCACTCCTCCATAAAGGTTTGATAGAACTCATCAGGAAATGGGCTGTTGACTATATTATTGAATAGTGTTTTCTTGTGGAGACATTTTTAACTACTGCCTTGATTTTTTAATAGTTATGTGAACACTAAAAGTTTTCATAGTTTGTTGAATTATGCCATTATTTTTTTTCTAGAAAATTGTCCATTTTGTTTAGGAGTCTTTATTCATTGATATAAATTTCTTCATAGAGATTTCTTGCCATATTTTAAATATCTGTCAATTTTCAATGATATGAAATTTCTTTGGCCATTTTATTATAGACATTTTCAAATATTCTGAAAAGCAGAGCAATTAGTTCCAACTAGAATAGTAAGTCACTCTACAACTATTTCTGTCTTTTCAGTTTTACTTTTTGTTCTTGAGATTTCTCTCAAGGAAAACATACTATATTTTTTTAAATCTAACTTGAATATCATATAACTGGAGAACATAAACTTTTGTGCCTTCTTTTATAAATTTCTCATTCCATTTTCTTCCTCTGTAGTTCTGAAAATTACATACTAATTTCTACTAATTTAACGGTTAACCCAAATACAAATATCTTAAAATATTTAATTCCTACCACACACCTTCTTCTTACATGCTAATTTTGCCAGATATTCATGTGCTATCTCAATGTAACTATCCAAATCAAATGTTAGTATTTATAGCATCCATCTTTTTTCCAAATTTATTTACATATTTCCCAGATTTCTTGATCACCTATTCCTGCATCTCAGGATTCCTTTTTGAGCACTTTACTTTCTTCTCCAGAAATATCATACATATCAACTTTAGCAAGATATAATTTATATGCTTATTTTCTAAAACTTATAAGAAATTATTCCAAATTTGATGACTTAAAACAGTGGAACATTATTCTCTCATGGCTGCACAGGCCAGAAGTTTGAGATCAAAGTCTTGGCTGGGCAGTGTTTCCTCTCAAATGCCTAGGGAAGAATACTTGCTTGCTTCCTCTAACTTGGGATGCCTTCTTGCAGTCTTTGGTTTGTGGCAGCATCATTCCAACTTCTGTCTTCATTCTTCCATGATTTTTCTGTGTCTCCCTGTGTCTTTTCCTTTCATAAGAGCCAGTCATTGAGCTTGAGGTCCACCCTAAATGCAAAATGGTTTAATCTTGGGATCTTTGTCTAATCACATATGTACGGACCCTATTTCCAAAAGAAAGTCACATTCTGGGATTTCAAATGAACATAAATTGGGGGTACACATTTCAACCCTCTACACATTCCATGTAACTCACCTTATATACAAAATTCACCTTACATACAATACTCACCTTATATATAATACAATACACCTTATATAATATATAACTCACTTTATATACAAAGTGTATAATTTGATAGTTTTTGGTATGTTCAGCATTGTGTGACCATCTCCACAATCAATATTTGAGTATTTTCATAACTACTGTGAGGAATCTTGTATTCTCAACTACATCTATTGAGATTTCATTTAGTGAGAAACTACTGGTTGCAATTTTCTTCAGTTTATTTTGTACTTTTTTTTAATTTGGCAAAGTTTTCAATTGTAGGTTGACATTTATTTTTCTCATTAGTTTAACAAAAGTATTCCACTATTTCCTGGCTCTCTTACTGCTAATCTACTTGTCATTTCTTCATAGCATCTGTCCTTTTTCTCTTTTCTCTCTTTTCTTCTCTTATCTCCACTCTCTTCTCTTCTCTTCCTTTCCCTTCCCTCCTCTTTCTCTCTCTCTCCCTCCCTCCCTCTCCCTCTCCTTTTTATTTTTAAACTTCTGAAGTTCCACTGTGATGTGTCCGAGTATGCTTGAAATCCATTCCCATTATTGAACCTCTAGATAGATATATTTCATCAAATTTTTTGAATTATCAGACACTAAGTTTTTACAAATTTACTTCTTTTTCCATTCTTTCAATTCTTCCCTTATGGAGATACACATAAAGGGGAAAAATCAGATTCTGGTTGGCTCAACAGATTCCTGTGACCTGGTTCGATTTTTAGTAGAGGGGTTTTTCTGGAAGAACAGTTAGCCAACATGTTCAATTAGTCACAGGAGAAGCTGTTGAGAAGCATGACTTCCTCAGTAGAAATTCATTTTCATGCCATCAGAGGGAAATCTCAAAGCCCAAGTCTTATTGAGAATAGTCAGTATAGTAAGCCATATTTTCATATTAAGGATTGTGCTAACACATTATAAACAAAAAAATGTGTTACTTAGAAAAAGAGGACTAGAAATAATTTCTTTGCCTATAGATAAATATCTGGATTTGGCAGCCAATCTCTACTGATTATTCTCTTAAATGTTCCAGAGCAAAGGTGCTCATCAATCATACTTCGCTGTTTTCAAAGGAAACACATGATATTAATTGAGCCACATTGTAGCCAAATCCCAGTATATAATTCCAATTAAGTGGTGCAAATTAGTTATGTTTTTTAGCATTATTTCTCTTATAGTGAGAGAAGCTCAGTCTGAGTAAGATAGTATCATATTCATTATGCCAGAGATGAATTCCTAAAATAGAAGATTAAAAAAATTTCTACAAATCCAAACTCTAAATGGAAGTGTGTCTTTGTCATAAACCTCACTTAGGATATTTAAAAACTATAATTTGAAAAACAGAAATCAAATACATCCAAGAGCTACAGCCCATTTGTTAGAACATTTTCATGTACATGTTTTAATTTCTTCCCTTGACATAATAAAAGATATTTACATACGTTTGGCAGAAGTTAATGCTATATTGAGATGTTTTTTCTTCTGTATTTTCCCTCCCATCTTTCCAAGAAGGTAGATGGGCTCTTTTTAATATCCTTCCCTCAGTGTGGCCATCAATGCCAGAACTGCCCACAGAAAGCCTTTGAGCAGATGTAAATGGAAAACCCAGAAAAGATCTGTCCCCAACCTGGTAAGTATCAATTTCAAGTCCTGGAACTCAAATTTTTGGTCTAGTTCACATGGCTTCCTAGAGAAGAGGAAGTATGGTCTCTTATGGAAATATGTTGTTTCTGGGTGCTGATGTGGCTTGAAATATAAAAGGCAATGAGCCTACCTTCAGCCTGGCAGAAAGTTCCCTTTTCAGGGGCTGCCAAGACCCCTGAGATAAGGTGTGTTTCTGTCAGTGACCAGGGAAGCAGGGCCAAGCTGCACCTCCATACTGGCTCCTGGTCTTCTTGCATTCATACCCTGCATTGAGGCTGCTTGGAAGTAAGCACTGTCTAACTATAGTTCTTCATCCATCCTCAAGCCCAAACCAGGACCCCGTTGTCTGGTCTGAATGCCCAGGAATGTTTGTAAGGCCTGAAGCAATAGCTACTCAAAGGTAGTCTTTTCTGAAATCAATACTCATCAGAGATGCTTGTTGTCCTGGAGTTTCTTTCAGGGTATGCATGTGAATCTTTGTCTGTTTAGAGGAGTGGGGCATAAATTGTTTTCAGACAAGTTGGAAGGGAAGAGAATTTCAGAAAATCTATATCTTGCTCCTGAACAAAACCCAATGGTGGGTGGAGTCCATAAACTTTTTCTCTATGGACTTTCTCTATGGTTTTTCTCTAGTCTTTCTCATTACGCTGAAATAGAACTGGTAAATGTCAGGGGTCTATGGGTGCTTGTGCTATGAGCAGCAACCACCATGGACTAGAGATATGACATCCTACTTCATTTTCTGAGCAACACATACACCTTCTGTATTCCTGAGCAATCCCAGAGAGATAAAACAGTTTCAACCAGGATTAATGTTGTAGTCTTATCCACTTCTCAGAGAGACTAAGTTAGGACTTAAGTTGATTTAAAGGAAATTAAGTCATAGGTTATTTCTTACAGAAATACTATTTGGTAGTATTTATAATTTAATTTTCAAACTACAAAGTTTCAAAAGTATTATCACTTTCTCATCACATACAGGTAAGCATACCCAAAAGTTCATGTGTGCACACACTCACATCCACATAAAAAATAGGGGCACATTTCCCTTATTCTGTTTCTCCTTCTCTCTTTTTCATTTTCCACACTATCAGATTTAGTATAGTCTTTCCCTCCATAATTGTGATTTTTTTTAATCTATCTTTTTCACTTTTTTGGACTAGAATCCTTATGAACATTTATAAATCCACTTTATCCACCCTGTCCTTCATCTCCACTTCTACTGCCATTGATAAGCAGCTCCACTGTACTCATCTTTGGCTGTGGTGTAGTAAGAGTTGCTGTGTCTCTTCTTCTTCAGGGTGTAGTTTTTCCTTTCCTGCTTTAGAACTTTAAATAGCTAACAAATGAATTGAAAACATGTAGACTTCTCTTGCAAGAAGTTTAGTAGAGAATTGAAAGAAATAAAATTGTATGCAGTTCAGTATAAAAGCAAATGATGTTTTTAGCACAGGAAAGACATGAAACTTTCTCTCAGAAGGAAAGAAGTCATTGGAGCAGGCGGTACTGAATATGGGAGAAAGAAATCTAATTCATTACTGGAGGCCAAAGAGAGTGATACCAAGATATTCTGGAAAAGATGGTATATTTTTAAACTAGAATAAAGAAGAGAATTACTAAATATGCAGAAATTTTAATAGAATAAAATTAATTAGATCCATAACACTTGCCTTGCTCTTCTCAGTAAAATAAGGAGCTAGTATCCCTGGCCGTGAGTGAGATTGGAGCTCAGCAAGTAAAGGTTTGAAATGAATAGTCCAGGAATTTTTAAGAAGTAATAACAATAACAAGAGCAAACAGAATCATCACAATAAAATTGCAGTAAATAGTTGTGGTCTTCTGTGTTCTTTCAATTAATCTCAGCTTCTGTCATCTCCTTATACTTTCTTCATGCCCAGAGCCTTTGTTCCATCTGCTACAGGCTTACTGCCCATTTATTTGGTCTTTCCATCCACTGGCTCATCTATATTCTTTTCCTTCTTCCTTTCTTCCTCTGTCCACAAAACCAAGTTCCATTGGTTTCTGCTATCTCCAGAGCTCCTTCTCATTTTCTTGCTATGCCTTACATTCAATTCACTTTTCCTTCCCCCCACATCCACTCCAAGATCTATAATTTACCTGTGTTAAAGCCTGAAGCCAAATCTACTGTTCCTCCACCCACCCACCCACCCACACACACACACACACACAAACCTTCAAATCCTATCACCTTCTCTTTATTTGGCAGGTAGCTGTTACCATCTTGGTTATTTAATTTTCCTTTCCATTCTCTGTCCCTAAAGGCAAGCCTTCTTCTCGAGGCATTCATAAGCAATTTATAACCATTCCTCCTTTCTCAGAGGCTGCCAAAATCCCACCTTTTAAAGAAGATACTTGCATGGTACTTGCCTTTTCCTCCATGCCAAAATCTCATTACTTGACAACTAGGTGGTTTCTGGACAACTAGGTGGTTTCATAGTTAAAGAATATTTTGGCCTTAAACATTTTCTGCCCTGAAATAATATCTGTCTTGTTCTTCTGCCCTGCCAGTTATTTTATTCAAACCGGTCTCCCATTTTTCCTGAAACTATCAATTTCTTTAAACAGACTTTAGCAGCTCATATATCCAGCCTTTCTTTTCCAATGATAAAGCATAATCTTCACACTTGGTTGACTAAAGGAATTACCTCATAAATCCTCTAACATATTCTAATTCCCTCAACCTGAAATCAGGGAGTAAAATATAAATTCAACCCCCAACCCATTTGTACCTGCTACTTGTGCTGTAAAAACTTCTTTTTCTGTCTAGGGCACATTAAAGATGGTCTCAATTTCTCTCATGCATCTGTCCCCAAGAGATTGGATCATGTTCCCATCCCTTGAATATGGATAGGTCTTGGGACTGCTTTGACCAGTAGCATATGAAGAACATTAGCCTTCATCAGTACCTGGGCTCTAACCTTGAGACTGACAGCTTTTGTTTTTCTCTCTTGGGAAAAAAACATCATTCACTGATGGAGAGACTAACAGGAAAGGCCTGAGCCACACCACTCAAGCACAAATGAATGAAGTGGATTTGTTTCTCAATGACCTTAGCAAACATGTCCATTTTACAGATAGAAAAGATAGTAATAGCACTGTGGAATCAGTATAATAAAGATTGTGGGCTTTGGAATTGAACTTTCTGGTACAGAAATCCATCTTTGTCATTTACCACTGAATATTCTTCAAAAGATGAATTGAGCTTTAGACAGTCTAAATGAACTTGTCACACTGTATTTTAGACCATTAGAGGTAGATGGGATCTTAGGACCAGTGGTTTTCAACCATGTTCCTGGCAGTGCCCAGATGGAGAAGGTAAGTGAAAGAACTAAATTTCCCCCACTGTCTCACCAAAGAAATTATTTCTTTATATATTATATCTAGTAGTCTCCATAATAAAAATGCCTTGAAAATTTTTGCTGCTAAAACAAATATCATGCAGAACTGGTCTCCAGACCTCCAATTTCAAAGATGAAGAAAATATCCTGAAGAGTAATGTCTGACTAGAATTCTTTTTCCCACTCTCCTTACAAATTCTTGTTCATCTTTCAATGGTCAAACTAGATCTGACTTCCATCACAAATATTTCTGCCATTTTAGATGTCCATATCCATAATCATTCTTATGCCTTTCCCAACTTTTTTATCAAAGTACTTGCTACTACATCTCTTCAGTCTCAAGATCCATATTTTTTCATATTATAATATTTCTGAAATTATAAAGCATCATATAACTGGTAACATTGCCAACCAGGTAGAAATCATGACACAGCTGTATGAAAACTTTCTTCTGGTGAAAAAAAATGCATCAGAGTGTCTGAGATTCATTGAAATGCAGGTTCTTTGTAATATAATTGCATGTTTAAATGTTTGTTTTCTATTGAACCAGAAACTATAAAATTGCCTTTCTCATTCATAGCTCTAATCCCTAACACAAAATACATTCTCAATGAGTATTTGTGAGATTGGCTAAGAAAATTACATTTACTGCTCTAAGAATGAGGAAGTTAATTAAATGCTTAAATAGAAAAACAACAATAATAATTCCAAGGAGTCAAAATCATTTAAGGGTTAGATATAATCTCTTTAATGGCAGTTTAGAATTTGACACAGAAAAATAAATATAGTGCAAAGAAACCCATGCTTTCAAATGGTGCTAGGGCTTTCATAAATTGGTACCAAATTCTAGAAAGCAGTTTTCCCAATATTATTAATAAGGAAAATTTGGATTGCAAATATGAAAAACTGCTGGTTCAACTTAAGCCAAAAAATGATTGAAGGGGTAATTGCTGAAGGCATAATTCAACTAGTGAAGGGTATTCTGTGCCAAACACAAGGAGTGAGGTTGCTTGGCTTAGTCATCTGTAACCAGATTCTGGAACACCATGCTATTCACAAAGAGTGGAGGGGGAAGAAGTGTCTTTTTGTGATATTCAAAAAGGTGGGAGGTGAGGGGAAGAGGTGACTCTTCTTCAGTGAATGCCAACTAATAGAGAAAAAGTTATAGAATTAGAAACCTATTTTATAAGCCACAATTTTAAATCAATGGAGGCAAAGATCATCTGTTGTTACTATAACAATTATTTGTGATCCTATGAGAGAAAATTATATACATAAATTTCAAAGTGTCACCCCCACAAATACCTTAAGAACAATGGAAATAAGAATATATCTTTACAATAGAAAAGCCTGACAAGCCTCATCTTAAGCTGATAATCAAATTTACCATCACCAATAATGACAGCATTATTTCCCTCTTAACATAATTTAATTATTTTGTTTAAAATTGCCTATGAGTATTCTTGAAAAAATACTAGGTTGCTTTTATTGCAGAAAAAATAAGCAGAAGACAAAAAAAAAACTTTAACTTTTTTTACTTTAAAGTTTCTCTATCCAGTCACAATAATATGAAGTATTTTAGTAATTCTACAAATTCTCTTCTTTCTTTTTTTTTTTTTTTTTGGTACTGGGGATTGAACTCTGGACCTTGTGCTTGCGAGGCAGGCACCGGAACCACTGAGCTAAATCCCCAGCCCCTTACAAATTCTCTTCTTAAAAATAATTTGACAGTAAAAGTACTTACCTTCTTATGTCTATTTTCCTCCAAATTGTTTTATTCATTATCATACCATTATTATCATCTTTGTATGTTTTGAAAAATGACAAATTCAAATAACACTAAACTGGATGCTTTTATTTTAATAAATACTACAGTATATAACCCAATAATTGATTTATATTAAATATTCATCTCCAATTACAATATTGTTTTAGAATGATGGGTGTGTTCATTGCAGATTTAATGTCTGAACAATTTCATGAATTTTTTATGAATTTTTTAAGTTCCACACTCAGCAATGACTAATCAAGTTATTTTGTATCAATATACCTACTGTTAACAACTAGATAAATTAAATATAAGTTTGGATAGAAGTATCAATAGTAAGAGTTAATAGTAACAATCATATGTATTAATGTTTAAATATCCAAATGCATGCTATAAATTTATCCCAAACTCAATGCTTTTCCATGTCACACATCCTTGTTACAAGTGTCAAACATTATAAGGTGAGCATTCATTTAGTCATGAAGGACACAAATTGGGAACTCAGATAAACTAAGGGGAGCTTGATAGAGTTTGGAGTAGTGAGGAATAGAATCCAGAGAATGTCAACTAAAACAGGGTAGTCAGGAAGCAGACACCTGGACAGAATCTAGAGTCCAGTTTACAGAGTAAACAAGAACCAAATTAATAACCAGAATAGTAATACCTGATCCAAATTCACAGACTATTTCATTCTCATTCTTTGGAGATGTGCTAGGATCCACAAATTTTCATGATCATAAGAAGCAGTACCAAGATAATAATTACTAGGACTATTTTATTATACAGTACAATATAATATAAATAAAGTATAATAGTACAATATAAAGTGATAAATAGTATAAAATAATTGGGGAACTAAAAAACTTGGATTTGTAATCTGTCATATTTTGAATTCTCAGCCCAGTTTTAAATTCCATTTCTCCATCTTGCAACAGACCTCTATATATATCTAATTTTTTATATCTACAAAACTCATATGATACTGTTTGCTGGATTGTTTGGTTTGTTTGTTTGCTGTGCTTATGATTAAATCCAGAGCCCTTGCACTGAGCCAACACACACACACACACACACACACATACACACACACACACATGCACACACACATACTTTTTTGAGATAGGATCTAAGTCACTAATTCACCCAGGCTGGACTTGGACTTGAAATCCTTCTCGCTCAGCTTTCTAGCTATTACCATCATGCCTACCTATGATATTGATTCTAAAATGGTTAAAAATTGAGCTTCTGCATACAGGAAGGATGTTTAACAGACTTAGGAATTAACATGGCATTACTGTTCTTCCCCAATAGGGGATCTTTTTCACTTTAGACTCAAACTACAAATTACTTTCCCATCACAAAATAAGTGAAATAAAGCTGCTCACATTGCAACATGCATGTGGAATACAGAGGCAAGAGACAATTCAAAAAAGAGCCAAAAGCTGCAATCCAAGAAAAGGAAATGTTAAACCCAATCTGCTCTGCTATAGTTTAATAGTGCCTGCATTTTTCTGCTTAAGATCACACAAAATGTCTCCTAAGACTGATCCATATTCTATTTTATTTTGTTTTATTTTTGTATTTCATGTAATCTCTAATTCTCCTACTCACTATACTGTAGAAACTATAGACTTTGCAAGGATGGAGCTACTGTGAATGGAGGGAGGCAGGACAGTGTATCTGATCTGTCTCTTCTCTCATGGCTGAACATGGAACCAGAGGCAAGGATATCTATGATATCATTCATAGAAATTATCTCCTGATGTCAAAATGGCACACATAGTGGACAAACAGAAAATATCTATTATTCTCTCCTACTTTTCTCCCTAATTATCTGACAGTTCTTCTGAATGACCATTCATTTTCTTCAGTCTGACAGTTAAAGTTGGAAAATTATAGTCTCAGTGCTAGGTCCTCCTGTCTTCTTATCCACACTCTGTCCTCAGGACAATTCATCTGTATCTATGGTTGCAATTACCACCTGTACATCAATGACCTACAAATGTGTAATTAAAACCCATACCTTCCCCTGAACCTGACATGTGAATATTCAAGTGCTTACTGGACATCTCAAGCTAAATCTCAAATCTAAAATGTGCAAAAGAGCCTTGATCTCCTCCCAGGGTGACTTCTTCTTTTTTCCCTCCACATGTGACTGCACCAGTCTGAAAGCTCTGCAGTCCCAGAATCTTCTCCTTCACATGCCATACACAGTACATTACTGTGCCCAGTGGATCTATCTACCTTGGAAAATCTCTCAAATCTACTACTGTTTATACCCAACCCTACCAATGCCCACTTTCATCTACACCAGAACTATTATTGCTCAACTTACTCTTACCTTTAATCTGTTTCTTATTTATTAGTCAAGGTGATGCTTAGAGGTAATCATGAGCCAGGGTACTTCACTGTCATGCATTAAAGTCTTTAATCATTTCTTCATCCCTGATCAGAATCTTTACCATAATATACAAGGCTCCTCCAGATCATTCCATCACCATATTCCTTCTCATTGTGTGCTCTTGTCATACTGTTTTTACTTATAATTCCAACTCTTCCCCCAAATCCCAGATCATACAAGCTGGAATCATTCTGGAGGAAAACCTTTCTGCCCTTTCCCAACCTAGTGTGTGCTCTCACAGCACTTTGTACCTTTCCTTTGTACAACTTACCTTATTTCTCCTTTAAAATTTATTGGGATTGGCTAATTGATTAATATTCCCTAACCTCAGTGAACTAGAGGATCCACACGAACAAATCTGTGCCTACTTTCTTACCACTGTATTCACAGCACTGTGGCTAGTGACTGGTATGTGATCAACAACATATTTGCTAAATAGAGATGGGAGAGATGCCCGGGTAAGGGACTAAATGAATGAATGAAATTCACTCATAAGGGATTCCAGCTGGGAGGTCTTGGGTGGCGGCTAATAGTACAAGCGTATGCTGTGAAATCGAATGTAGAGACCAAATTTTTAATGATTTCAAGATATGTGTAAATTAGAAAGTCTATTCAAGGAACCCCTTGGGTGTAACCTGCCTCAAGGTGTGCTAGGACCTCAACACCCCCAGCCAGAAGAAAAGGAGAACTCTCACCTGCTTACACCTTACAGAGCACATTAGTGTAAGGCCTGCTGTGAGGTTAGGAGCTCAGGAAAATAGTCCAAGCTGTTTAAATTAACGCTTGGGTGCTCAGAGTTGACAGAGAGGTTAACACAGAGCTCAGTTTCTGTTACAAAGAGCTGTCCTACGGGGGGGGGGGGGGTGTTTGCCATACCTGTCCATCAACTATAAAGGCTTTCCAATCAGATAATGCATGTGGGAAACTGCAGAGAAGTGGAAAAAGAAACTGGTCACACTGGCTGTCTTTCCAGGGCTGAGTGCTCTCATTTCAGGGAAGCTGATTTGTGCATTTTAATATTCTTCACACCGATGCCAGCATCCTCTTTTCCACTTCCAAAATGTTTTGGAGCTATCATGTAAATCCAGTCTATGATTCAAAATAATCAGAAAATTATTTTTAGAAAGAAAGCACAGTTTAACCTTTTAACCTAAAGTGAATAAAAATAATTAAGAAGTTTGTTTTGGAAATAGCACAAGACAGGAAATAGTTCCTGAATATAACATGTTACCATGGGTAAGAAACATAATGTGCAGCTAATAACTAGTTTATAAGGTTGAATTGTTAACCTGAGTAGCTTACATGGATATATGGATTTGGGAGTTTTTTTACATGTCATAACAACTAGTATTGGGTTTCATTAGATAAATTATGCTTTATCTATCTATACAAAATATTAAGTCTCAGGCTCCCCAGCAAGTTGGGTTTCATTTATTGGTTGTTTTGTGTAACTCTGAGAGCTTTTCTTCACTTTTTAATGCCTATAATATTCCCACCTTGATGCATTAATTTATAGTTCTTTGAAGAAACCGACTGGACTGAACACATGCAGCATGCATACAAAGAGTGAAGGAAAGAAAGAACAGACCCTGGAAATGCCTTCCCTTAGAGGCAGTACAATGCCAAGGCTCAGACTTGACTTTGCAGTTTTCCAAACTTGTCCCTGTTTCCAATGGCAACTGTGAAATACAACCAGCAGAGTGTTTCACATTTAGATTGCTTTTGCCAGTAGGTTGCATAATTAGATTGAATGTGCTTAATCTCTCTTAGAGCTAGAACATGAAAAGATTTCATTTAATAAAAGGAAAAAAACAGTGGAAAGTATTTGAAACCAAAGCATTTGTAGATTCTTAACATCAATACATAATGTTCTTTCCTGATTTGGTTTTAGACATTTTACACTGGAACTGCTGCATCTAATGGTGAGGTCTGTGGAAGAATTTTTGTGGTTGCTTCTTATAATCATAGCCAGAATTTAAAAAAGGATTGCATCATAATATCTCTCATTATAGGGTTAGGAAAGAAAACAAAGCTATCCCATTCAACAAAACTTTTATGAGGGTCTGTTATGCCAAACCATCAGTGTTTGGCCTGATGGGGGAAAAAAATTAATCAAAATTCTGCCTCTGTGAGTTTGCAATTGATTAAGTAGAATTTTACTGTTAAAAACAATAAATAAAGTTAACTGTGATGACTTTGTTGATCTTATAATTGTCAAATTTCCTTTATGCTGCAAAGATCAGAGAAAACTTGGGAGAAACTGCTGGCGGAGTTGAGCATTAACAGAAATGAACACATGCACAAAAGCAAGAGGCACAAATGCCAATTAATTCCTGCTCTCATCTAAAATTCCACTGAAACAATGATCAAAGAAACCATTCCAAAAATAGCAACAGCCTTTCTAAGTGTTTTAAATTTTATTTAGTTATTATTTTCAAGTAGGCTTAAATATAAAAATTGTTTCCAACATGGATAATTCCAAACATCACCTAAATTAATATATTCATTCTCATCCTCCAACACAAGCGGAGAGGTTGATTTTGTTTTCTTTTAAATTTTATAGTCATATAGATTTTTTTTGCCTCAGGTAAGGATTAAGTCAGGATCAAAAATGCTAGATTTTACAACTTCACTTGTCAAATTTTTAATCTATCTCCACTGTCCTGGTACATCAAGTCCTTCCTCTTCTGCATAGCTCATATGTAGCTCCAACTACTAGACAGCATTTCTGCCAACAGGTTGAGGCCCTTTCTCCCTTCAGACCTGTGCTCTCAACAGTCTCTACACACACACACACACACACACACACACACACACACACACACACACACACACTAGCCATCACAGAAGGAGGAATAAAACTCAGCCCCCAGTTAGCTCTTCATTGTCATGAAGCTATGCCCTGAAAACCCACGGAGAAATGTGTTATCAAGAGGGAATGCGTGTTAACTCCACACACTTAAGATGAGTTTGGATTTATAAAGCTACCTCCTAATGACTGACTCCAAAAAAGAAAGTATAGCCACTAAGTAATTGTCCAATCTCTCCTCAACCTCAGAAATAGAAAACATATTCTATTCCAAAGAAGCCATTTTTCAAGGAACAATTTATTCAGTTACCTGTCATTTAACAAACGACAGTACCCATTGTAATTTCATGTGTTTCTTTTTATTCATTAAATTTATTGGTACATTTTAGGTATACAATATGATGACATTCATCATTGGGAATTTGTACCTTTACATAATATATCTTGGTTTTTATTTTTTCCCCATTCCCCTGCCCTCCCTTCAACCCCTCCACCCCTCCATATTTACAAAGACTTTGTTTCCGTTTTTTCCTTTTCTCATCTTTATTCCTTTCCCTTCTTTCCTTTCCCCTACCCCTCCCAATTCCCCTCCCCCTTTGCACCTTTTCTTCCTATTTCACATTATTGATTATACATTTTGATCCTTATATTTTAAAATTAAATTCTCTGTGCATGCAAGATGAGGCATCAGGATTTGGATAGCTCTCAGGCAATCTAATGTAGCAGACTCTTTAAAAAACTATTAATTATTTCTATGACTTGGATCTTAATTGTTCCCTAAATCTCATGTTTTAGAGGCTTAATCCTCAGAGAGGTTAGACCTGGAGGTTGTGGAAACTCTGCACAGCAGGACCTAGTAGGAAGTCTTTCAGTCTTTGGGGTATGTCCTTTAAAGGGACTGTGGGTTGCTGTCTCCTACCTCTCTCTCTTTTGCTTCCTAGTCATGAGGTGTGTTTCGCTCCACCACACCCTCTCCCTGTAATGTGTTACCTTGCCAAAGGCCCAAAAGCAATGGGGCCAACTAATCATGGGCTGAAAACTCTAAATCTCTAAGCCAAAATAAACCTTTCCATTCTATAAGTTGATCAAGTATTTGTTATAGTGATGGAAAGCTAACTAATATGATACCATTTTACTCTTTGCTTCAATGAAATGAATTGTTTTGTATTACACATTTAAGTGAGGACATGTAGTATTTGTCATTTGGCTTATTTCACCTGATATAATGTTCTCCAATTCCATCTATGTTGTCAAAAGACAGGATTTCTTTCTTTTTTCGAAGGCTGAACAGTATTACATTGTGTATGTATACCACATATTTTTTTATCTGTTCATCCACTGATGGACACTTAGGTTGAGTCCATAACTTTTTAATTGTAAATAATTTTATGATGTACATAAGCACTCAAACATCTCTTCAACATACTAATTGAAAATCTTTCAGGCAAATACCCAGATGTTGGTTTGGGAAGAATAAGGAAGCAATAATCAAAGGCTCAGTTAAATAGGAGGAAAAAAGTTTGATTTTTTTGTGTGACCTGTTGCACAGCATGGTGAAGGCAGCTAATAGTTTAGTACTGTACATTTCAGTGTTCCTGGGAGAGTGAATCTCAAATATTCTCATCATACGAGATGACAAATGTCTGAGGTGACAGATGAGTTGGTTGTCTTGATCTATTCTTTCCACATTTTATTTAAAAATTCACAACATTATTTTGTATTCCATAAGTAGGTTAAGCTATAAATTATAGATAATAAAAAATATTAATCAATCAAGTGGTAACTAAAATACCACTGTGCTGGGAATTTAGCTCAGTGGTGCCACACCTGTCTTGCAACCACAAAGTCCTGAGTTCAATCGCCGGTACCAGAAAAAAAAAAATACCACTAGGTTATTAAAAGGAGGAATTAATTGATTAGTATGACAGAAAAAAATCACAGTAGAGTAAGAAAAATCATTTTTTTTAGAACAATCATTTTAAAAGTCTCATGATATAATTCTGATAACATAAAACTCCCTTACTGTCACAGCTGAGGATCACTAAACTGGACTGCACAATGTCACTGCTGGAAGAGCTTTAGATATCCTTTTGTCATTGGCTTTCAAATTGTGTTCTTCCAAACCCTGAGCTTCCATGGTGAGACCTCAAAGATGGCTCAAGGAGATAAGAAGATCAAGCAAGAGGGGGTTTCTTCTGTGCCTCTGACTGGGGAGCTCTGCTGTTACTCATTCATTGAGCAATGTCCTGCTGAATACATACACTTTGCCAGATTTATGGTTGTGCTAAACATACAGCAATGAGAAAACCAGATGCCCTTTCAGTAATTTTCACTTGTGTGTACTTTATTTGTTGAGGTTTTACATGAGATTTCTTTTGAAAAAATGTTCTTCTTAGATGGTGGGGGAGACTTAGATCTAATTCCTCACTTTATAGGAACTGAGTTTAGGTGAATAACAGAATTCATTTAATCAAAAACTGGCAGAACAATGATTGACCCTACTTCCTATGACACAAAGTTCAACAGTTGATCCAAGTAACATTTCACACTTTAGGAATAGCTTCTGTGAAGAAACTGAGCCTCATGCAAGAATAGGAGAATGCCTGGCCCTTCCAAGTGCCTCATGGAACAGAGAGTCTTGTAAAATGGAATTGCCAGAAACTCAGTACATTTTTCAAAATGACTTTGATTGCAAGTAAGTGAAAATCCAACTCAAACAGGGTTGAACAATACATGTGAAAAATCCAGAAGTAGGTATTATTTCAGAAGACTGATTCATATATTATAACAGGGAATATAATTGCTATCTTTTGTTCCACAGTAATGTTTCCCTACAGGTAGCTACATTTCCAGCAAGCATTTCCATGAGGTTTCAAGAAGATCTCCAGGCAACATGTTGTCATTGGAAAAGAAAAGTCTACTTCCCAACAAAATCTTATTGGTTCTGACTGTCCTCACTTATCCACATCCTTCTGGGCCAATGTGCCACTTGGCTTAAAGTTACCAAGGGTCACATATAGCTGGTATATTAGTCAGCTTTTAGCTGCTGGAAATACTTGACATATGTAACTTAAAGGAGAAAATGTTTATTTTGGCTCAGGATTTCAGAGGTCTCCATCTACAGTCATCTGCCTCCAAGGCAAAAGTAGTATGGCAAAGGAAAACTGCTCACCTCATAGCAGCCAGGAAGTAAGTAAACAAGGGAGAGATAGAGATAGAGGAAAAGAGCTGGGATAAGAATAGACCCTTTTAGGTAATCTCCCAATGACCTGGCTCCCCCAGTCAGGCCCCACCTCCTAACAGCACATTCACCTAGGACCTCATTAACAGATTAATCCATTAATGAGGTTAGCACCTTCATGATCCAGTCATCCTCCCGAAACCCAACCTCTGAACATATGAGCCTTTTGGGGGACATTTTTTATCTAATCCACAACAGTTGAGAAATCCAGAGTACTTTTAGAAAAGAGAATGGAAAGAGTGGGTGGAAAGAGGAATAAACATATTTATACCTTAAACTGGCTATTCTGATGTAGTGCATCTGAACCCAAGAAAGCATCCCAGGCAGCCAGTAAAAATTCTGAAAGATCTAAACCTTTGAAGTCTAATGAATATCTAAATATGAATCTTAAAACATTAATGATATTAGAGTTTCAGGATAAATATTCTTTAAATTATTTATGTAGTAATATTCAAATAATCACTGTAAACAATGTAGCAATCCATGTTTTACTTAACCTAAAGTACTTTGCCCTGGTTATGTAGGAGGAGGACAGCACTGTCATACAATGACCAAAGAAATGCCTTTTGTGATCTTCCTGCCTGGTGAACGAATTAGTGCCTGGCTGAACTGCAGAGCACAGAAGTGCTGGCCTCTCCTTAGCACAACCCAAGGAAGAATGTACCCAGGAATGTTTATTCACTGTTTGGTTGATTCCGTGACAAAGTTATAATAACAATAGTCCAAATGCAAGGTGCTTTGCATGTCTTAACACATTTATATCCTCACAATAACTTTATGAAGTATTATCCTAATTTTCAGAAGAGGAGTAGTTAACACAAAGAGATTAAGTAATTTTCTTTACATGCCTTTTCTAAATGTCATTTCTATTTTCATCTATCTAGTATGACTCACTCTGAATATTAAAAGTATTCCTCAACAATGCTTCTCATGAGATACATGAAGGTTTTTTTAACATTCATTATCCAAAAATACAAAAGACTAACAATAGCAACTCTTGGTCCTCACCTCAACCGTTGTGGTGGAATTGGAATTCCCATACTGCCAAGTAATAATATAAATTCACACAACCACTTTGGGAAAACCATTTAATCTAACAAGTTATTTAGCATTTTATGAATCAACTGGTAGATTACTTTCATTATTTGGGTTTTTACTTATTTGGCTTTTGGGTTATATCTGATTTTGAATGGCTCCTTTGAGGTATCAGATTTATTCCTGCTGCCACCCAGAAAACTGGGCCTGCAACCCTCTTCCTGTTCACACAATTAACATTCCCTTGATTGAACTTTTTCCCAATCCTCCCAGTTCTCCTCTCACAGCTCTTGTCTTATGTTCTTCCCTAAGCTCCTCCAAATCCATCATTCAGCATCACTATGATCACTGCTTTCCTTCTTAGGGATAACTTGTCCTCTCCTTTCAGTAGACTGGCTACAGTCATTCTGAGTTAACATTTCTCCTGTGCCCCTGCCTTGCCACAACTATCCACAGGCAGTGTTTCTCTAGAATCAATCCACCACATGTTTTCAGATCCCTCTTCTCAGAACTTAGATGCTGGAAAGCCAACTAAGTCTTTTAGTAATTTCTTAGTAATATCCCTCCATGAACAGGAGACATGTGCCAGCTCTACCAGTATGTGAGACTTGGATATGGTAGTCCATAATTTTGGATCTAGCATAATCTATGGCCAACATAATCTACCAAAAGGGGTTTTTTTTGTATTAAATTCTTTTATGCTGGGGATCTTCCCCAAAGAATTAAAAGAATCATACCACAGTGATATATGTGCACCCATGCTCATAGCAGCGCAGTTTGTAATAGCTAAAGCTTGGAAACAGCCCAAATGCCCATCAA
This sequence comes from Heterocephalus glaber, assembly GCF_000247695.1. Next base: position 31,667,663 of record NW_004624730.1, read on the forward strand.
CTGGAGACTGGATAAAAGTTTTAATTGTATTAAACAACACAGTTTCTTATCACAATCATATATGTCAACGTTTTATACTTTCTCAAAATACACAAAAATGTATCTTAAATATTGTCTATAAATAAAATTGCTTGGTGCTATTTTTAAATTTGACTCTGTCACACAAATATCAAAGAAAATTAAGCAAGAAAAAAACAGGGTTTTAAAGGAGCAGACTGAAAAAGTATAGTAATTTTCTATTTAGCAGAAGAAAAGAAATAAATTAAAAGCCTTATAAAGTAGGTAATGATGCCATCAAGCTATTTACTTCTTGAACATGTTTGTAACACTTGGAGCAAAACAGAAAAAAAGCAAGAATATTTAAGATGATACTGTGAAGTACCACTTCTACTTAATAATTAAGATTATAAGTGCATAGGAAAAAGAACTTTTAAAAAAAAAACCTGTAACAGTTTGTAATACCTAAAGCTTGGAAACACCCCAAGTGCCCATCAACTGGAAATTGGATAAAGAAGATGTGGGGGTTTTTAATAAAATGGAGTAGTACTCAGCCATAAAGAATGAGAAACTACAGACATTTATAGCTAAATGGATGCATATTGAGGCTATACTCTTAAGTGAAATAAATAGGACACACATGTGTAAATACCAAATAGTTTCTCTAGTGTGAGAAACTGAAAGTGTAAATAAGGATTAAAATGATTAAAATGAATAACTGATAATTTGACATAGGAAAAGGTCCAAAGGTGTAAGGGTGGTGAGAGGGGAAGGGGAAAGGAAAGAAAGGAAAGGAAAAATTATGCAAAAAGGAAAAATGGAAACAAAAGCTATGTAAATAGGGAAGGGTGGAGGGAGTGAAGGGTGCACAGGTAATGGGGAAAATAATAAGAACCAAGATACATCATGTATAGGTACAAGCACCCAATGATAAATGTAAATGTATTGTATACCTAAAATGTACCAATAAAAGAATTTTAAAAAAAAACCTGCAGAAGAACACACAAAAGTCAAAAGTCCTAACTCTTCTTAATGGACTCCTTCTGCCACAATCCCTGTGTGTTTTGACATAAGAAAGAGAACACGTGCATGAAACCCACCTTTATATGCACAAGACCCAGAATTTTAAAAGAGATTTTACTCTTCTGTAGACCCCACAAAATTTGGGTCATTTTTCTTCTATTTCTAGAGCAGAGATAATTTTCTTTCCAACTGTTATTTTTCTTAGTGTGCATCACTGTATAATTCTCAGCCTTCTAGAATGTAATAGTTGCTCTTGATATATGTGTATATTATATACATATATACAATTATGTTTTATATATGAATATATATAAAACAAATATTGGTTCATACATTTTGGTTATGGGATAATTCAGTTTAACATATGCAAGGAAAAAAAAAGGTTTGGAGGAATGGAGTGGAAAACTGATTTTCTCACAAGACTCAACAGGTCAGGGATACCTTCCCAACAAAAGCAGATCAGCTTTAGAGAATGACTGTATTTTGTCACTCAATCTGTCTTCATGGCTCTCTCCATTCTTTGGCATTCCTTCTCTCTGTATCTATTGGCTTCATTCTTTCCTGCTATGCTTCTTCCCAGCAGCAGGAGAAGGAAAGGAGCAGCTACAGACAACTTCAGGTTTATATCATTCCAGTCAATTGCACTCTGATAAAAGAGAATCTTCTCTTTCTTCTAGTGTCTGAATTTATAAACCTAAGACAGTCTGATGCATTCTAGCACTCTCATTTGGCAGAGGACATTTGGTGAAGCACTTGATGGCATGACCTAAAGAAGTGGGCAAGAATGATGGTCAGATAAAATGATAGGCGCCCTGATCACCAGTGTGGCAGATGCTTTTGGTATCCATTCTATATCCTCTTGATCTGCCTCTGAGTCCACCTACTGCTGTAGTCAGTGGTTTCTCACACACTAGCAGCTTCCCAACTAAAGTTCTTGACTGTCCCCATTTCTCTGTCTGAAGGCCTTCTCCATATCATGGAAACTGGAGCCACCACAGGCAGACAACACAAATGCAGGTGGACCTCCTGGGGTAAAACCACACTTCCTCTGTCAAGGGTGGGACACGATAGGTTATACCCCATCATCCCCATTGCCCAATGGGACAATTGTCAGGCATGTTCAGTATGGTTTCTCAGAAAGTTCCCATGTTGACTTCTGGAGGCTACAGTGATAGTTGGCTAATGAATACACCTTTGATTAGTTCTTTTTTTCCCTACTGTCTGCCTTATGTCTCAGCTTGCATCCCAAATAATCCAGCTCCACTCAAGTCCTGTATCAAGAGCACCTTTGGGGAGAACCCAAAGAAAATCAGCTTGTCTATTCAATTTGCCAAAAAATAATTGCATTAGACACTGTAAATATAACAATAAATAAGAAAGGTGTGGTCTCTCTGGGAGAGGACTGCAAATAAATTTAACCTCTAATTATAGTTGCCACCATGTTATTCTCATGTGTTTATCTTTTTGGTTTGTTTGCTTTGTTTTGTCTTTGTAATTTTATTTTTATTGGTACACGTTTGCAGTACATAGTGATTACATTCCTCATGGGGAGTTGTTACACATCTTGACTCTTTTTTTCACCCTCCTTCAATCTCATGTGTTTATCTTGATACCAATTAAAATAAGGAGAATGTGAGCCAAGTATGGGAGTCCACACCTGTAATCCCAGCACTTGGGAAGCAGGTGCCAGAGGATAGCTGGGCCAGCATGGGCTACATAGTGAGTTCACGGACAGCCTGAACAACATGGGAAGACTGTCTCAAAAAAAAAAGAGGGGTGTGATTATATAAGTTTGCCCCACTCATTGATATAGATATTGACTACAAAGGAAATGTTTAGAAACATTTAATTAATTTATTCATGTTTACCCTTGGCATGTGTTATACAATTAGATCTTAAATTCCACTCAAAAAATTTTTCCCAGTTCCAAGAATGAATCAGATTTAGGAGGCTCAGCCTGTCTGTTAGCCCATTTTCCTTGCATCTAATTTGTTGCCCACCTACAGGCTCAATTTTCACTTTAAATTCCAACACTAATCTTAATCTTCAGTAACAGAAACTTAAATAGTTCTTGCCTGGAACTTTGGGGCTTAACATGAAGTTACTTCTAAATTCAAGTGTCAAGGCTGAGAGCAAAACTGGGTTCGATAGTGCTAAGCAGGGAAGAGAGCACCCACATTCCAGAAGTCTTAGTAAGTGTCCTGATGTTCACTATGCTGGGTCCAGCTTAGGTCAAGGACAATGCTCTGATAGGTTCAAGTCACTCAGGGCTCATTGTAGGAGCTGGGTAAAATCAACCCCATGATTACCATTGACTGGCCCCCAAAGGAGATCTGTGGTAGGAAAAAAGGAATGGAGTCTGGGCAGCACAGACACGTGTCCACTATACATGCATCACAGCTCCATAGGTCTGTATTTTCCACATTGATTCTTTTTCCTTAGTCCTTATCTTAGCTGCATTCCTTCTTACCCATGGTAATTAGCATTAGGTCTTGCCTTTTTCTTTCCAAACTCCTGCTAGGAATCTGGAAGCCAACTGTCTGGGTTCTGACCATCAAACATTACTTGATTTCCTCTTACCATGCCTTGCATATCTCCTGGAATGCCTCTTGGAACCCTGATGCTTCCTTTTTCTTTGCCACACTGTTTTCCCTACCCTAAATTATTTGTCAGATTGACACCACTCAGCCCCTGTTGAGAGGTCTGTGCATGGCTTCAGCTCCACCATCTCCTCAAGTTCACCTGCCAGACTTTGTCAGGTGCTGTTGGGCCAGACCAAAGAATGTTTAAACTCTTTTAAAAAATCTTCAAAATCATACATTTAGAAAGACAAGAAAGCCTAATAAAAAGATCAATAAAGTTATTCAAATTAATTTACAGATGTTATTTTGAAAAATGCTGATTTAAATTCTTTTCTGGGAGGAGCAATTAGAATTATAGTCCTTTAAGAGACGAAATTTATTTATTGGTGACATTTTAAGCTAAGTATTTTCAAATAAAGTTGTGTAAGGTGATGAAACTAGAATACCACTGAATAAACTTTGAAGTTCCTTCTAAATAGGAGATTTAAAATAGCTTTAAAGAATTTGCTCATGGCTCATCTGTTTATTTAATTCCATACTTCTAAAGTGTTTGAGAACAGCTTGTTCTTTTGTTACCATCTTAAACATCTTCTCTGTAGACTCATTTATAACATTAAGCTGCTTTAAAATTCTTTCAGCCCTTCAGCCCTTTTTAAATGGTTCAAAACCAAATTTCACTCCATGTCCCATTTTGTTATTGTACATTATTAGTTGGCCAAAGCCAGAATTATTAACACTGTAGAGTACCAATAACTAGCCCTTGGAATCTGAATTATGTGAGGGACTAGCTGATGGATACTAAGCAGATTCCCTGTCCTGAAGATTGTGTCTCCCTATCAAGGTAAGTAGTCATTGCTAAAATGTTCTTCTCTTACATCTTTTATTAAGAGAAACAAGAAAGGGAAAAATTAGAATTAATGGACTGTGATATAGCTCAGTGGTAGAGTTCATGCTTCATATCTAGGGGGCCCTGGGTTAATTCCTAGCACCAAAAATCAAACAAAACAAAAGAAAAATTAAAGATAATACACTATAGTAATTGGCTCTTTCAAAATAGTGTGATCCTTCTCTTTCAGGTTCTCCATGTTACTCACAGGTAAGGGATATGCTAATTAAAATAATTCAGGGTTTGTGGTTGCACATTATCCAGTATGTTTCTTTTTAAAGGGATATATCTGTAACAAGAACAAATATTGCCTTTTCCATAAAAAAGGAAAATAAAATAGAATTTTAGATCTCAAAAAGATGTTGAAGATCTTCAAATGCAATTTAGATCTGAAATATATTCAAGGGTATGTCTAAAAGATAAAAGATTTAATAATTTCACTGTTGAGATAGATAGATAGATAGATAGATAGATAGATAGATAGATAGATAGATGCCAGGGATTTAGCTCAGTGGTTCCGGTGGCTGCCCCACAAGCGCAAGGTCCTGAGTTCAATCCCCAGTACCAAAAATAAACAAAACAAAAAATATATCGATAGCCCCTTCATTGTTCTTTTGCTCAACTTTAGAGATTCCAGTCCTTCACTTATTTGGGAAAAAATTGAAGGGCCATCCATAGATTGCTATGAATTTGAGGAATTATTTTCTAAAACTGTTGTAAAGGAGAGAAAGAAACCTATTTCTGACACCACCTCAAAGGCCAAACAAGTGACACTCAGCCCCCCATCCTCACCATGATCCTTACTTTCTTCCTGATGACCCCTGAAAAGGGGAGCAAAGGGTGAGAAGGGCCAAGGAAGTGTTACACACTGGGCAGAAGTTCTGTTGGAGAAGATATCAAGGGTGTAGAGATCTTCCAGAAAAGGGAAGGCCCGCTGTAGAAGAAAGGGGAACAGTCCCTGGAAGGGTTGTCAAGTTATTAAGCAACAAAAGATCACAAGCGGTTGTAATATTATTTTTTTAATTAAATTCTTTTGTTGGTACATTGTAGGTATACAACACAATTATATTTCTCATTGGGAATTGTACCTTTACATAATGCATCTTGGTTCTTATTTTTGCCCCATTCCTAGCCCTCCACGCCCTCCACCCTTTCCTATTTACAAAGATTTTATTTCCATTTTTTCCATTTCTCATCATTTTTCCTTTCCCTTCTTTCCTTTCCCCTGCCCGTCCCACTACCCCTACCCCTTTGGACCTTTTCTTCCTATTTTACATTATTGATTATTCATTCTAATCATTGGTACATTTTTAGGTATACAATATAATGACATTCATCATTGGAAATTTGCACCTTTACATAGTCTCTCTTGGTTCTTATTTTTCACCCTTCTCCAGCCCTCCCTTCAACCCCTCCATTCCTCCCTATTTACAAAGATTTTGTTCCTATTTTTCCATTTTCTCATATTAATCCCATTCTCTTCTATCCTTTCCCCTAGCCCTCCCACTTCCTTCCCCTTTGCCCCTTTATTCCTATTTCACATTACCTATTATACATTTAGTCCTTATTTACACTTTCAGTTTCTCACACCAGAGAAACTACTTGGAATTTATTCATGTGTGTCCTATTTATTTCACTTAAGAGTATTGCCTCAATGTGCATCCACTTAGCTATAAATGTCTCTAATTTCTCATTTTTTATGGCTGAGTAGTACTCCATTTTATTTAAAAACCACATTTTCTTTATCCAGTCTCCAGTTGATGGGCATTTGGGCTGTTTCAAAGTTTTAGCTATTACAAACTGTCAAGCGGTTGTAATATTAATGTCTAGTCTTCATTTAGATATGAAAGACATACAAAATGCTGTTATGAACTTGGACAATTCTGTGGTTGACCTGGAGACTCTTCAAGCTCTCTATGAGAATAGAGCACAGTCAGATGAACTGGAAAAAATTGAAAAGCATGGACAATCCTCCAAAGACAAGGAAAGTGCCAAGTCTCTGGACAAACCTGAACAGTTCCTTTATGAACTGTCACTAATCCCCAACTTTTCAGAGTGAGTTTTTTGCATCCTGTTCCAGTCTACGTTTTCAGAAACCATTTGCTCAATCCGTCACAAACTGGAATTGCTACAGAAATTGTGTGAGACATTAGAAAATGGCCCAGGGGTTATGCAGGTTCTGGGTTTGGTTCTTGCATTTGGCAACTACATGAATGGTGGAAATAAGACTCAAGGACAGGCGGATGGCTTTGGATTAGACATTCTCCCCAAGCTGAAAGATGTCAAAAGCAGTGACAATAGCAGAAGCCTTTTGTCATATATTGTTTCATATTATCTTCGAAATTTTGATAAGGACGCTGGAAAAGAACAGTGTGTCTTTCCACTGCCGGAACCACAGTAACTTTTTCAGGCCTCACAGTTGAAGTTTGAAGACTTTCAAAAAGATCTCAGAAAATTAAAGAAAGACTTGAAAGCCAGTGAGACTGAAGCAGGGAAAGTGTACCAGGTCTCCTCTAAAGAGCACATGCAGCCTTTCAAAGAAAACATGGAGCAATTTATTATTCAAACTAAAATTGACCAGGAAGCAGAGGAAACTTCACTGACAGAGACTCATAAATGCTTTTTGGAGACTACAGCCTGTTTCTTCACACCAAAAATTAGAGAGAAGGAGGTATCCCCAAATGTTTTCTTCAGTATCTGGCATGAATTCAGCTCTGACTTTAAAGACTTTTGGAAGAAAGAGAATAAGCTTATTCTACAAGAGAGAGTAAAAGAAGCTGAAGAAGTGTGTAGGCAGAAAAAAGGAAAATTGCTTTATAAAATAAAACCAAGACATGACTCCAGAATTAAAGCAAAGATAAGCATGAAAACCTGAACAGGGGACAGAAGGATGAAAATGAGTCACTGCAACCGCTTCCACAAAATTCAGCTGACCTGAGAGTGGGAAGGAACTACATCGTTCTGATCATTTTTCCTCTTAGCCTCTTGCATAATCTTTGTGTTTTCTAGACAGTTCACCAATTGTTGAATTTTAGTGTATATTGACCAGTGGAGACCAATGGAGAATTGCAAAACTTTTCTTCTTGTAATTGTTTATGGCATCACATTCATAGCCCCCAAACAATGTGTGCAAGCTGCAGTGTCTGCACCTGCTCTGCACATGCTCAGTGTTAGCCTCTAGTACCCTTCTGTGAGACTCTTCTTGTCACGGGAGAAACACTTTGCTTTCTACTGACAGCCAGAGCTCCACATCACTGCATTTAGGTTCATGGAGAAATGTTATTTCTAGTGGATTGTTTGTATCTGTTTCATGTCTACTTATAAATGTTCTATTTTTAAAAATCTAAGGACCATTTATATATCATAATCAATGCTTTCCCTACTCTTGGGTTGCTCTCCATAGCTATATATTTGTGAAAGAAGATTATCATTTTTTGACTCAAGTCAGACACTGAATAGAAAAACACATGGCAAAATAAAAAATAGTTTCCTGTAAGTTATTTAATATAGACAGAATCAGAGTTTTAAGTTTAATGAGAGCCTATGAAAAGCTTATCTGCAGCAGAGGTAAATTAAATCAAGTGTGTGTCTCTCCTTAACTTTTACTTCATACTTTACAAGAAAAATTTCACTCAGTAGTTTGAAGGAATTTAAATAAATGATGCTGATATAATTGCCAAACATGACTATCATAAAAAAAACAGAAAGAAAAGTAAAACTGGGGGATCAACTGGATCTATGTAGAACCTATTAAGAAAACATACTTGCTTGAGTATTTTGACATGATTGAGGTTATCATGATGAGTTACAGCAGGTGATTAAAGCTAGAAAGTGAGAATATAATGATTCATTATCAAAGGAAGTCAGGAAAGGATTTTATTTTACTTTGAGGAAAAATACATAAATCTTCCACTCATTCTGAGAGTATTTTTAAATCAGCTCATGATACATTTTGATGTTTATATCTAATATTAATAGTTGTTTTTATTTTTATTGCTATTAATGATATTAGTTGAGAGTTATGGTTGTAGAAAAAGGGAAGAATCTATTGCTTTTACAAACCAATTATGGAAAGCAATTTTTAAAAAGTAAAACAATGTTCTAAATTATGACTGTTTGTATTTATGTAAAGTATGATATCTTACCTTTTGGTTCATAGTTTAAGAACACAGAAACAATAGTGGTTTTCTTCTGTTGTTCTGTAGTTTTCCTGTCCCCTCAGTCCCATCAACGTGTATATTACCATTCCTCAATGAACAGGGCATTTAACAAAGATTGCTCTGTGCAATACTGTATGTAGTGTTGCTATTTCAATTTTTTAGGACGTTAATTTATATGAAAATAAAATAAATAATAAATATATATATATGCTGTTTCCTGAATATAAAACCTATGTTTTTTACTAAAAAAAGGTAGTCATATTTGATGAGAAAGACCAGCCATACTTTCACACTCTATTTGCTGAAAAGCAAATAAGAGAATAAATTCAAGGTCAACACACCATTGAAAGTTAACTGAACAGCTAATCTTGTAACCTTGATATCATTTTTCCTATTTGATGATGTGGGTATTTTCTAAAGAAAAAAACATTTCATTGTTTGGAAAACAATCTTTTTCTACTTCCTTAAACATTTTTCTCTTAAGTGAAAATATTAATGATTTTTTTCTTTTTCTCATAACATGAAACTAAATGGCATACAAACTTAGCACACATTTCTTTAAATTTCAGTATATTTTAAGTACTCTCAACAATTGTTAAGGTAAACATTGGGAAAAAAAGTTCATGTCTGACCTCCTTAGGATTTTTTTAACTTACTACTTAGTGATGAGAAATGTCACCTTCAAGAAGTCTTATTGGATGTAGGCTCTTTTAATTGGGTATCTTATGGCAGTGCTCTCATAACACCTTGAATAAGCTCATTGTACTGAGGTCTGTGCCTGTGAGATACTGCTAATACTTCATATGCAAATATCACTAAGAGGGGCTGGGGATTTAGCTCAGTGGCTCTACACATGCCTTGCAAGCGCAAGGTCCTAAATTCATCCCCGGTACCATAAAAACAACAACAACAAAAACTCATGGTACAAATATCAGTAAGGTATAGCTCTCCACCCTGGGACATCTGACCTTTTAACCTGGTTTCTGAGGTCTCCACACCATTCATGAAAATTGCAAATTAACAAGCGTGGCTTGAGAAAGGTTTTATATATATTGTCTTTGACTCACATCATATTTTAGGAAAATTTGAACCAATATTTAAACTGTTGGTGATTTCTTATGAATCTCAGGATTTCAGTTGTTCTCCCAAAGCCAGGATATCTGGCATCACATGGCCTGCTTTCTCAGAAAACAATTATCAACTGCTGCTGAACAATAGTTGCCCCTTTACAGAGGGCCCGTGCCCTCCAGCTTGTCTCAGACCCTATTGCTCCCTATTGTCTCTCTGACACTAAGGCCAAAAATCAGTTGCCATTGATATTTGTACTGCTTTTCTTTCCAGATAGGAATATTTTTAATGCCCATGATTTCATTTTGTTTTGTTATCAAAAATGACAACCAAAGGATCATATGATTTTTAAAAATCTGGCAATATGTTTTATTTACCTGTTAACTTACCCAATTTCAGTAGCCTTCTGGCTAATTCATTCAATGCATTCAATTGTGTGCTCCAGGATATAATTAACTGGTCTCCCCATCTCTCCTTTCTCCCTCACATAAACTATACCTTATATATTTTTGGTCTTGTTACTCTTTCTAAGGCCTTTAATGGTAGTAGTAGTAGTAGGCATAGTAGTAGTAGTATCAAGAACAACAATAGTTGATTATCTATTAAATGCTAATGACAAAAGCTGTCATAAAGTTCTATGTATTCTACTTGCTTCAAGATTTAATTCTAATGACAGCCATGTGAAGTAAGGACTATTCTCAACTCTTCATGGACTCCGATCAGTTCTATGCAGATACAATTTTTTAGCAACTTGTTTCACCCCTATACCCCTCATCCCTTCTCTCATGCTCAGGGCTTTCCTTTTGTTGCTGATACTGTGGATTCCCAAACAACCATGTGTTATAACCCAGAACAGAGGATTCGTGCCCCATCAGACAAAGTTTGTCCATCCAAGGATGGGGATCACTGGGTGAACTTTTCCCTTCATAAGTTAGAGAAATATTTCCTACTTGACATCAAGAGTCAGCTAACTCCATCACATACCCTCATGTTGTCCCACCCTTCTTTCTGCTTATTCTTATTCTTCTTTTCCTTTACCTCTGGTACCTAGGATTGCACTTCTTAATAAAGCAGTAGCACAATCACACTTGCCTCAGTCTTTGCTTCCTGGAAAACTCAGACTGACATTTTCTTCTCTACTTCTGTCTTCTTGTGTTTTACTTACATTATTTATATTTCCTTCAAGACTACCTGATCGTAATACTTATTTTCTGGTTGCAAGAGATAGAAAACCAAACTCAAGCTAAGTTAGTCAAAAGAATTGGAAGAATACTGGAATATTTCCCATGGTAGGAGGAAAAGAGGGCTACAGTTGGGCCTGAGGAAAACTGGAAAGAGCTCTCTCTCTCTCGCTCTCTCTCTCTCTCTCTCTCTCTCTCTCTCTCTCTCCATTTTTTTCTACTGTGATTCACCACCTTCCATGTCGTGTGGGAAGTGGCAAACAAGAGTTCCCAGTATACATTTCCTATGGCTCCTACATTGACAATAACTACTTTTCTTCCCTAAGATTCAGTTTGAGAATTTCCAAGACAGAGCTCTAACTGATCTGGTTTATAGTGGGTCAAAAAAGAGGGAAGGAAGATCACAAACACTGACAGGGTGTCAAGGGCTCACTGGCAGGGGAATGTTTATGGGAAAGGACTCCTCCAGAACAAGGGTATTATCCACCTTGGGTCCTCAAAGGCATCATTAGAGTGTGGATACTAGGAAGCAATGAATTCCCACCACATACCCAGAACAGAGTGCCAGCTCTGAACTCTTCATACAGCCACCTTTCTTTGAACATTCACAAAACAAAAATATCTTTGTATCACTCCATGCCCCTTTGACTATTTGTGATTCTTCTTTCTTCCTTTTTTCATCACATATTCCCTATAGACAAGGAGAGTCAGTCTTATTTCTTTTTTTTAGCTATCTTAGTCCTGGTACATTATCCAGAACATTGGAGTAGAAGAATAAATGCTTGTTAAAAGAGTGACTTCAAATATATTCAATAAAGTGATATGGTTTTGCTTTATGGACTATTACTACTTTTGAAAAATTATTAGTTCATCCTCAAATTCAAGCAAAAGTAAGCCTTTTCTCAACTGCTTTATGAGGAAAAACATTTCCTCTCACTCTCAAAATATATCAAGTGCCATGTGTAAGAGGTATTGTTGGAAATAACTGGCATAACAGAAAAATGAATAAAAGTCTCTCTTCCCTCAGAGTTGAATATTAAGTTGTTAATGTAGTTATTTAACTTTTAGATGTATGTTTCTATATAATATTTTCCACACGTTCCCCATATGCCAAAATAATAAACATCTTTAAAATTGGCTCTTTCTCTATTCCATGTTTCTTTCAGATCCACCCCCATGATGCAAGTGGAAACTACTCATATGTATTTGATTACATGAAAGTGGCTTGCATATTTCCTTCTATTAATTACAGTGACTGTAAAATTTATGAACTATTTCCTTCTCCACTCCATTTGCCATATTCTCAAAATATTATTTATACACCCTTCATTTAACTTAATTGGAGCATACAAACATTTAAGATGCATAAATAAGGAGTTTAACTACATTAATTTTCAGGAAACAAATTCTCCACCACCAAGCTACACCACCAACCCTACAAACTATCTTTTCTTTGACTTTTGTAATGAGTTCACTACAATTTTGTCAGTCCTGTAGAGTTGAAGGTATTAGGTGAAATAATGAACTACACCCACTCTGGACACCTTGAACAAAAATATACAACCTGCTCAAAGCTGGGAACACCAAGCCAGACTCCATTTTATCATTCTTTTATCAGGACAGACCATTATCATGTGTGATGAAGAGAACCAATCCAAACATCCAGTTCTGGACATCACTGGCATTCCCTGAACCTCACTCAACTGTGAAAGGCCTACTGTACCTGTACCTGTAGGGCTGTAAGAAGTTTTGGAAATCAGAAGGTCCAGGGCTTTCACTGTGCAGATGAGGAAATGGCTCTGGCAAGATGAACACTGAAATGAATTGAAAAACTTATTCAGGTGTGCATACAAGTTGGTGAAGGAAGCTGCATGAATGAATACATAACCTATTCTTGGAGAAGGAGCTCAAAAACAGCAAGCTATCTTTGGCCCAAAATTCTGAAATGAAGAATATATATCTTGGGATCTTGGTGCTCCCTGTCCTCACTATCTCATGCAGGTTCACACCCAAGCAGTCCTGTTTCTCCAGATAGTGAGCAATGATTGATAGTCTTTCCTTTTCATCATCAGAAAACCTACATCTTTTAGTCTACCCAGCCACTTCAATTAACAATCCATCCTCCACTGAACATTGATTTAATCCTTGCAGGAAAGTTTGCTTGTTAAAAAAGTTTCATTGACTTGATGAATGACTCTAATGATAGTGCCAGGATAGGATTGGGATGGGCCATATGGACTTTAAAACTTCCATGAAATGAAATTTAGTTGGTGGCTGCTTCAGAATTTTTATGTAATGCTCAGTAGAATCTTTTTGTTGGAAGGGAGCACTATGGAGTTTTTGTGAAGTTTCAATTGCCTGGCAAATCCACTGTTTTTATATAGATTTGACAGGAAATTTACTTGGCGTGGCTTTGGAGACAATGATGGAAATCAGGCCAAACCACCCCTTGGTATATCAGCTGACTATGGTACTTTTCAAAACTTTCAAAATTTTTTTCTGACTTCCTCACAAATTTCTGTCTTTCCAATCTTGGTCACAGTTGTTTTAACTTTTTCCTGAAGTAAAAATTCAGCAGTTTAAATCATGAATACTGTCCTAAAACATACTATAGTATATACTTTTTAAACAATTTTAACAAAAATAAAAATAAGGCCAATTTATGCAAAGCTGGCTCAGTCAATTTTTAATTTTAACAGCTGAAGAAAAAAACAGAAATCTAATACTATGACCTATACATATTTTGCCCACTTTGGAAGGAAGGAGTGAAAAGCACTGCTTAATGTATCAGACAAAAGATCAGCCTCGGATTCTGCTTGATACCTCCTGACATATGGCTGATAGGATTGGGTAAATATCAGGAAGCATCAGGAAGATATTTGGGGGGAGTGGGACAATTTCACACTTTACTACACCACCCTCTACCACTACCCCCAAGTTGTCACTCTGGTTTATGTTCCTTATTTAATTCTTAAGTCCTTTCTGAAGTCTTTTTCATCCCTTCTCTTAATATTTCCTCATAGTAGAAACTAGATTGAGTGTCTTCATCCAGTGGTTTAACTACAGGTGTGGGGGGTTACAACAGCTGAGTACTCTTACTCCTCTACATATGATAGCAAGTATCTTGATCATCTTCATCTCTTCATGGTCATTATGATGCTCTGACCATAATCCTCCCATACACACAGAACAACTACCCTTTCTCCAAAACTCATTGACCTTCCCATTCCAAACAGCTTAATAACAGTTAGAAACATTAACTCTGAATCCAGACTGTGGGTTCAAATCTTGACTCTATCACTTAGGCTCCATATAAGCTTGGGAAAATTAGATGCCAAACCTTATAACAAGGAAATAATGATAGATAGATAGATAGATAAATAGATAGATAGATAGATAGATAGATAGATAGATAGATAGATAGATAGATTTGCACATATATACTATACATACATACACAGATCTTACAGAACTATTGTAAGGATTGTATTAGTCAGCTTTCTGTCACTGTGACAAAATAACTCAGACAAACAACTTAATGGATGAAGGGCTTATTTTGGCTCATGGCTTCAGAGATTTCAGTCTATGGTCAGTCATTTCCATCACCTTAGGCTGTGGTGAAACAGAAATATGTTGGAAGGGGATGGATAAATAAAAGTTAGTCACCTCATGGAAGCCAGGTCGCAGAGAGAATGAAAGAGCCTATGCTACTGGGCCTTCTCCTTCTGCTTCTGTTCATTCCAAGCCCCCAGCCTATTGGATGGTGCCACTCACAGTCAGGGTGAGAATCCTCCATCAGTTTTCAGTCCTACATGCCCATTATCTCTGAAAACATTATCAAAGAAGCACCTGGAAGTGTGCTCTACTAATTTCCTAGGTGTATTTCTTTTCTTTCTTTTCTTCTTTTTTTGGTACCAAGGATTGAACTCAGGACCTTGTGCTTGCCAGGCAGGTGCCGTGCCACTGAACTAAATCCCCAGGCCACTTAGGTGTTTTTCAGTCCAAACAAGTTGACAGTTATGATTAACCATCACAAGGATTAAATGAGATAATATATGTAAAGTACTTAGAACAATAGTGTACAAAATAAATTCTTAATAAACCTAATACGTTATTAATATTTTATCTTATGTTTTAGGATATACACATGACAATTTCAAAATCACAAAATATAGAAATAAAAGAAACTTGAAAATCAACTATTCAAGGGCTAAAAATATTCAAATAATACAAGAACGGAAGGTTAGTCAGTTATCCACTAATGTGACAAAATAGCTGAGATAATCAATTTAGAAGAAGAGAGGTTTATTTGAGCTCACTGTTTCAGACTTTTCAGTCCACTATTGCTTGGCCCTATTGCTTTGGACCTGTGGTAACACAGAACCTCATGGCAGGAACTCTGAGGCAGGGGAGGTATGTTTACTTCATGGTGACTGGAAAGCCAAGAGCAAGAAAGGAAGGAGCTAGGGTCCAAATTTCACTTCAAGGGCATTCCCTCAATTAACCTGATCTTCTTCCCCACATTTTAAAGGCCCCATCTCTTAAAGGTTCTACTGTCCCCCAATAGCACCACGGGCTGGGGACCAAACCTTTAACACATGAGCTTTGGGGGATTTCAAGATCCAAACCATAACAATAAGCAGCATAACCGATATGACTGACACAAATCTCAGGATAGGGCACAGGGAGAGACAACTGTGAGACCTGGCTAGAGATCACCCTAGCTGCTACTCAGAGTGAACCGTGTTGCTGTCGTGTGAGATCGGGAGCTGATATTTCTAGATATTCCAGTTTTTCAAAAGAAGCCAGAAATCCAGACTTGCATATAATCCCCATATGTACATGTGTTGATAGCTAAATCAAATTTATATAAAACATTTTATTGGTTTAGAAAACAAAGAATGGAAGCATCTACTTTAGAGCCTACAATCTAACTTCATCTCATTTGAAAACCAAGAAGACAGAATTAGAAGAGAAGTCCCACACTCAGGGATGCACATAATAAGTTATTAGCCAAAATCTGGTAAAACTCACATTTTCCAAGCCTTAATCCTGTGATCTCTGACATCCTTCTTGATAATGTTTCTCCTCCCTCTTCCTTTACTAAATGCTATAAAACTCTGTATTTTCTACTCTATTCTCAGGGCCACCGTACCAAAAGGGTCACCTTTGCCTCATAATTATTCTGGATTTTCTCCCACTATTTTCCACTTTTCTTCTTTGCTGAGATCAGGCCAACTTTCTTACTTGTGATAATACTTCAGCCCTAAAACCTTCAAAAATCTTTTATCATCCATTACATCAGAGCCAAGTGCATTGGTCACTGAATTATATAGTCTTGATCTGATTTTTTTTTTTTTTTTTTTTTTTTTTTTTTTTTTTCTTAGGCCCCTGAAGCTGGCCTACATTCTGATTGTTCCATGAATAAGCTGAGTTATCTTGAGTGAGCTGGCCACATTACCTTAGCATTCCCTAAGGTAAGATAGAAATAATAGAAGATTATAACATTAGCATTCACCTGATAACATTAGAGAGATTCAATGAATTAAAACATGTAAAGAGAAAACACTCTAAAATGCTAGTTATATATGAATATACCTACATTATCTCTCCTACTACACACTAAATGTCAGTAAAACAGAATTTATGTAGAATGTACCCTGTCCTCATAAATATTTAGCATATATTATGCATTCATTAACTTTTTGCTCACAAAAGAAGTGAATACAAGAGTAAATGAAGAATCTGTATAATCAAATAAACATGTCCATAAACCAGAAATGGAGCCAAAATAAAAAGCAGTAATCATATTCAAGATCTATTAGGGTCCAGAGACAGAAGCAGGCAGTGACCATAGGTGGTTACTTGACTTTTACTGGGAAATGGTGACTTAAAGTACCGCACATGAGTGATTAGTTAAGGCTGGAACAACCAGAACCAGGCTTACTGTTGTAAATGGAATGCCTTTAAGTGTAAAAGGAAGATTTGTTGCCTAAAATGTCAACTTAGCAGACACCACAGCACAGAGAAATCACAGGTATAGCTTCATGGCCAAGAACTGAGCCAAGTCGCTGGCTATTCCTGTGGTTGACCTTCAGAGTCCCCAATAATTCTGAAGAGGAGGAGTCCCAAATCACCATTTTAAATGCTACTTCTGGACTCTGGGCACAGGAACCATGCATAGACAAGTACAAATCCCTAAAAATGGAAAATAAATAAGCAAATCAAAATAAAATAAAATAAAACCTCACTCAAACTGAGCCTATGAAACAAAATTCCAAAATATATGAAGAAATCCAATGCTAGAATATATGGACAACAAAATCAATAATCAGAACATGAGTTCACTAAGATGAGCTACATGAAACAGTCTGAAATCATGTTCAGGATTTTCATAAAAGAGAAACTCTGAAGTAAGGCAAGAAAAAAAATGGAATAAGACAGGACGCCAAGGAACAAATAATTAGAAATATTGTCTATAACACATTCACTCCCTTGTTGCTTTGCTACCTTCTGCCTGCCATGGACTGTTGCCCCACTGCCATGTGCCACCCTGCCTTGAAGCCAGCCAATTATGGTCTGAAGCTTCTACAAACTGTGAGCTAATAAACTTTTCCTCCTTTAACTTGTGGGTGTTGCATATTTGGTTTCTGAAATGAGAAAAGTAACTAAGACAGAATTTTGTGCCAGTCAAGCGGGGTCGTTCCTGTGACTATACCTGACCATGTGTTTCAGGAGCCTTTGGGACTGGCTTGTGGGAAGAGTTTGCAAAGATTTGGAAATGCCAGCTGAAGAAGCAGCCCTAGCATGCCTTAAGCTGTACTTGATGGGAGATTCTGTTCAGAGCTCAGAAAACTAGAGTGCTGATAGAAATTCTTCTGACAAAGACCAAGCTTAGGAAGTTTCTGCTGGGAAGAAGGCCCCAGAGGACCATGTTCCAGAATGATGGTGGCCTAGAGAAGTTGTTCCTGGGAATTTGATTCATAGGCACTGGACCCCTACAGCCAAGAAAGAGAAGGAAGCCTGGCTACAGATTTTGGTGTCATCCACATGGTACTGGTCTTAGGCCAACGTAGAACACAAGAGTTGTGGGGTCAGAAAGACTTTCACCGCAATTTCAGAAAAAGGCTTAGGAAGCCAGGCAGTGTGTTCCTGAGAGGGCAGTGCGTGAGTGTGAAGCCAAAGGTATAGAGGAGACCCAAGAAGTTTGGAGAAGCCAGGAATGTGGATCATCTGTGGAAAACTACAATGAGGGAACAAAGTTGGCCCCAGAGAGAAGCCATGGAAGCTACAACTATTGGCAGTGCTGTAGGGGCGAAGTCATCCAAGCCCTTTGGGGTTCACAGCTTGCCACAGAATGCCAGAAGTGGACCTGTGGGATTTAATGTTTCCTCTACTGGATTTTGGAGTTGCTTTGGTCTCATTCCTTGCTATCCCCCTGCTTGTAACTTTTGGAATGGAAATGTTTCTCTTACGCTACTGAATGTTGGAAGTATTTAACTTTCTTTTCATTCATACAGAGGCTTGCAACTAAGAGTGTTTTAAATCTCAAAAGAGACTTTGGAGTTTGAATGCTAAAACTGTTAGGACTTTGGCAATTCTTGGAGATAGACTAAATGCTTTTTTGCATAGAGGGATATGCATGAATCTTTGGGGGGGGCTAGGGACAGAATGCTATGTCTTGTGTTTAGAAGTTCCCCAAAGCCTCAGCAGTCACAGGTGGGGCTTTTTCAGAGGTGGCTGGATCTAGAGTGTGTGACACTGGAATTGATTCATGATGCAATGCTAGGCTCAAGAGCACCAGGATTAAGGGTAAGAGTACTACCCGCCCTAAGTAGTCTGGATAAGATAAAAGGAACAGAAAGATGCTGTTAAGGTCCCTTGTTGCTTTACCTTCTGCCTGCCATGAACTCTTGCCCTTGTGCCATGTGCCACCCTGCCTTAGAGCCAGGCAATTATGGACTGAAGCCTCTACAAATTATGAGCTAAGTAAACATTTCCTCCCTTAATTTGTGGGGGTTGGGCTTTTGGTCTCCGCAATGAGAAAAGTAAATAAGACAATTCCACTGACAAATTAAAAGCTATTTTTATTCACACATAGGAAAAAACGGTCACTAAAACAAAAACTCAATAGTTATAGTAAAAAAAAAAATAGTGAATTAGAAAGAATTCACCTAGAGCATAGTACTAAGAGAATGGATTTTCTTCTAAATACAAAGAGTAGTTAAGGCAAAGAAATACTAGATCCAGAGGACCCAATTTAATGAAAGTTCCAGAAGGAAAGATGAGAGAGATTGATGGAGCAGCAATCCTTAAAGTTAACCTAGCCATATGTTCCCAGAACTTCAGAAAAACAAGAGTTCTCAGATGGAAAATGTTCTCTGAAATTAAAAGCAAAGAAACATATCTACAGCAGCACATTCTTGTTGAAGTTCATTAAAGATAAAGAAAAAAATTTTAAGAAAAATATGTAGAGAAAAGATAGATTACTTGCAGAAAAATAATTAGAATTATCACCAACAACAGAAGCAATGCAGTGTTATCTCAAGTGTTTACAGAAAATCTAGAATTATATACACACCCAAACTATTTTGTTTGCAAGCCCAGGGGCAGAACAGAATCTTAACTCACAACAAAACACTTATAAAATTACAAAATGAAAAAGAATAACTTTGCAGTGGAGAAATTTAGTTGACATCATCTTAACGGAGTGATAAAAGTGAAAATCCTTAATAATGGGACACACTGAAATCATCTGATAGGCAGTAATGGGAAAAACCAAGTGTTATTTCAGTGATATTTCTGCCAGTGGTGTATAACCTAAGTCTAATCATGAGGAAACAGATAAACCAAAGTTCAAGAACATTCCACAAAATAACTAGTTGGTGATCTTCAAAACTGTGGATATCATGAAAGTGGAAAAAAGACTGAAAAATTGTTCTGAAAGCAGGAGACTAAAGAGATACAGCAACTAAATGCAACACACAATCATGAAACTGATCCTTCTGCAATAAAAGATAATTTTTTTACAACTGACAAAACTGGAATGAATACATGTATCAGTTTCCCAAAATGAACAGCATTATTCTGAAATACAAACACAAAATAATAAAAAAAATTGTAAAGCTTGAATGAAGTCTGAGGTTTAGATGATAACAATGTATCAGGAAAGACATATTAAAATACTCAGAAGAGATAGGGCATTATATCTACAAAATTTTTCTTAAATGGTCCAGAAAATAAAAGTTTGTTGTACTTGCAACTTTTCCAAAAGTTTGTGATTGTTCTTTTAAAAATTTAACTTCCTGTATGAGGCACATTTTGAGATATAGTACAAAGTATCAACCTCTGAAGGATATAAGACCTTTGTCCAAGGACTTAATAACCAAGCAAAGAAGTTGAGACACATATGCAAACACATACATACCTGTTAAACAAAATTGACCCAAGTCAAATTTTAATAGAAATTTCTAACAGAGTTTTTACCACCTATACATAACACCATCTACTCAGGAAAGCTCAAACCCCTTAAAAAAAGCAAGTGTCCTGCCTTGATTCAATGTATTTACACTGCTGGCTTTATGTAGAATTCTTTATGCATAAATCTAATCCCTGGTACCTGCCTAGGGTGGAATTGAAGATAGTTTTTTCCACTGGCTGCAAAAAGTACATTTGTAGAGGAATTTTTTAATAAAGAAAAATGGAGCTCCAAAAACAAATAAAGGACTCTGTTTTACACCCACCCTACCTGGTTCCAGATAAAGTAGATTTGTTTTAGCGTGTATAATCTGGAGAGCAATCATCCCATAGAGAATTATTTTCTAAGAGAGAAAGAGCACCCAAAGTAAATGTGTTAGGAGGTTTTTTGAGTCCTTATAAAGTAGCAGAATGAAATGATCACTAGAGGGCACAGCTGGGTTATTCTCAGACATGTCTACAGAAGGAAATGTCCTCAATTTTATATCTAAAAGGGATCTATACCAGCACTTCACCCTTGAAATACAATACATAAATGAGTTCATTTCCAGAAAGATGCAATTATTTGCCTGATACAAATGATTTAGTGGTAGTGGAAAAAAATGTTCCTAAATTAAGACATTCTCTCATTTCTGGATTTCAAGATCATTTATATTTTTCTTCTGGTTCTAAGAGCATAGATATTATATTGTAACACTTATAATTGAATAATAATATCTACTCATTTTTAAGTTCCACCTCATTGCTTTTGTTTGTTTTGGTTTTTCCTAACTGCTAGTCAGCACTGCAGACATTATTGCCTTGCTGGTATCTTTCCATTTGCTTTAACTCTCAACTTTTTAATAGGAACTAAACTTGAAAAATGACCCCCCAAAAACCTCAGAAAAAATCACTTCTATACTATACTTACTACTGAATGGTGGTGCATTGAAATCTCAGTACTTTTAATATTCTGTAGAATTTCCTGTTTTCAACTAGGTCTCCTGTTCTGTTTATCAAGCAATAATAATTAAGAGTTTTCATAATAGCTCCTGCCACTTTCAGCAACCTGTGGTGTGGATGTGTGGAGAATGGGCTATAGACCGGCCCCCTATCAAGGCTATGTATCCTATGGCCACCCACCCAGCACCTCTCTCCACCCCTACAAACACTCTCTCACATACACCTTTCTTAGTTCCTTCCCAAAAATAACCCAACCCAAAACACTTGAGCACCTGAGCAATACAGCAAGGGAGAGGAAAAAAGTTAAATATAAGTAAAAGAAAAAGATATACATATAAGAACTTTGTAATCTAGTTAGAAAGACAAACCATAAAACGGGGAAATGTGGCCAGGCCATAGCTCAGTGATACAATGCTTGTCTACCATGCATGAGGTTCTGGGTTTCATCCTCAGCACCCCCCCACACACACATATATACATGTGCAAATGTTAATACCAAGCTATTTAACTGACAATAAAAATTATGAGTTACGTAGCCTGTGTCATAAAATTCTTCAGAACAGCATCATTTAAAAATTTTTTGACTCATTGTAACTTCAAGTGCTAAAATAGATTTTAGCATGACATTTAGATGTGGCATCTTTGAGAATTCTAAAGACCTGGATTAGAATATGAGTTTTTCCACCTACTGTATGAATTTAGTCACTCCTGATTTCTCTACAATTCAGATTCCTCATCTGTAAAATGGAAAAAGTAGTGCTTACTATTTAGAGTTAACATAAGGACTATATTTTCTGGGCTGATACAGAAAGTAGTTAGCTATAATAGACTATTACTTCAGAATAATGTGTAAAACTTATGGCAAAAAAATTTTATTAGAGAAACATCACTGCAGCTATGTATAAGGTATTGTGCTAATCAATACATATAGATCACATAGTCATTGCTCTAAATGAGCTTACTGAGTAACATTAATAGTAACATTAGTGTTGCAAATATTCAACAGTGTATCTACCATATAAATATATATAAACAAAAGCACATGAAAAGGAGGCTACTCTCAAAATTTTAACCTTCAGCAGTGCATATCAAACTTAAACGCCATTCACAGGTATAGTCATGAGTTGTTTAATGATAAGAATATGTTTTGAGATGTGTTGTTAAGTGCTTCTTCTTGTGTGAACATCTTGGAGAGCACTCACACAAATTTATATAGTATAGCCTACCACACACCCAATGTGATAGTGGCATAGCCACTATCACATTGAGCAGTCCACTATTGACCAAAATCATTGCTATACAGTGCATGAGTGTATACAATATTAACTAGTTACTGCACCATGTTAAAAGATTTTGCAGTGGGGGTACAAACAGTGCTGCGGGAGCCTGGAAACCCATAGCAAATTTTGACAGTCTTCAGTGTGAATAAGGATTCACCAGTCAGGAAACATGGGGGAAATTTTTCAGGTTGACATCATGAATATGAGCTTTGGGTAGGATAAAGCTGTGTTGAAATTTTAGGTCCATCGCTTTCTAGCTATGTAACCTCTGTTTCTTCATGTCTGTTCGTGGAAATACTACTGTTCACCCCAGGGGTACTTGAGGATTTTTTTCTTTTTCTTTTAACAAAATGAGCTAATATTCATTAGTTCAGCTAGTTCCCTTACTTTAGGTTGTTTTCTCATTGCAGGAGGTTGCTCCTGACTGGATCCTTTACATGCACTGGGCCAGCAAAAAACATAAGGTTACTGGAGTTTTAATTCATTTTATTACTGCTCAAAAATTTGTCTGTAGTTTATGCCTGGATTTTAGCCCCTTATAACTACCCACATTATATGGATTTGTGGGACCTGATGTCTATATGGTCTTCACATACTTTATCTGGTTCTCAACTATTACTAGCTGTCTATAGTAGACATTCTTGGTTTTATACACTCACATTTCCCCACTTTTCACTTTCCTTACTACTTATAGCAGCACCCTGCTTTTCATTAGTAATCCCATATTGTCTCATTCCTATGGTTCTGGAGACTCTGGTCGGTCACAGCAATTTATCCCCTTGGCTGGAACCGCTTCATCCAGGATAAAGTACCATGTGAGTCAAAGAGATCCAGGTCCAAGAATTTTGTTGGAATTTGGCAGGAGAAACTTCCTCTTCCTTTTGGACTTGGAGCTGAAATTGCCAGAGGCCAAAATTAAGGAAGCATCTGGCTGAGAGTAAAGCCAGTACTGTAAAGTATAACTAAAAATTAATAACAAAAAATAGCTTTTTGAGGACTTTTTGAGCACCTGGATCCAACAATGCTTGAACAAATGTATCTACTGTTCAATCTTTCAGTATGTGAACCCATAAATTCTCTTTTTTTCTTAAGCTTGGTTTTGGTTTTCTAAGACTTGCAACTGAAATAGTATTGATATTACTGAAGTTTGTTGGCCGATTCAGTCTTCTGACTCATTGAGTATTGGCTGCCTCCTTAACCCAAAATTATAGCTTTACTGACAGCCATGACAACTGAGTTTATTATAAAGCATGGAATAAACTCACCTGCTTTCTTAGATCTACTACATTAACAATAATTGTGGAAATTTCTCCTGTGCCTATGAACTATTTCCACACTCCAAATCATGTAGTAAGATCCAAATAAATTGAACCCATCACTTCCCTACCACTTCTGAAGGGCACCGCTTTAATCCACTTCCTCTTAGGATCATAATGCTACTTCTATTACTATTAGTAGTAGTAATAGGAGCAAGACTATATGCTATAGAACTATACCATTTGTAGGTTGTGTTTAATGGACTTCAATCATCATTTTACAAATATCACAGTAGAGCAGAATGAAATAGAACAGAGTAGGTTGGACTAGTATGGAATAAAAAAATACTAGAATGTATCCAATACATATTTTATAGAAGATGAGTACAAATGACCAATAAATACATGAAGAAATGTTCAACATCACTAGTCATTAGAAAAATGCAAATTAAAACAAAACTGAGATTCCATTTTACCTCACAAAGAATGGCCATCATCAAGAAATTAAATGATAACAAAGGCCAGAAAGGCTATGGAGCAGAAGGAACCCTTTTACATTGTTGGTGGGCTATGAACTAGTACAACCACTATGGAAATCAGTATGGAGGGTCCTCAAAAAATTGAAACTAGAAATTCTATTTGACCCAGCTATCCCCCTTCTCAGTATATTGCCATAAGAGTTAAAGACACCATGTTACAATGATACACACATATCTATGTTTATAGCAGCACAGTTCATAATAGCTAAATTTTGGAAGCAGCCTATCTGTCCATCAGCAAATGAATGGACAAACAGAATGTGGTACTTACACACAATGAAGTACTACTGTGCCATAAAGAAGATAAACTTTTGAGTCATTTGTAAGAAAATGGATGTACCTCGAGACCATAATATTATGTGAAATTAATCAGACATATAACCTTAAATATAGTATGGTTTTTAATATGAGAAACTCAAATTATAAATAAAGAGCAAAATAAAAGATAGATAACAAGAAGTAGGGAGATAGGTCTTTCTTCAAGGGGAAGAGGATCAAGAGATGGAGGCAGGGAGGGAAGGGAGAGCAAAGGGATGAAAAAAGGAAGGAATACGTGTTACGTACATGTGCCAACTCCACACCAGGAGTGTAAACATTGTGTACTGCACACATGTACTAATAAAAAGTTCTAATTAAACATAATAGAATGTATGCAATAAAGTAAGAACACTTGTTTGCAATTTTTAATTTATATTGATTGCTTACATATATATCTAAATACTGATTTCCAATATGAAGCACATTTTTTAATGTGTGTGTTGTGATAAAAGAAATAACCTCTCCAAAGTAGATAGTATATAACAGAGCCAACTCCATCTAAGCACAAGACTGTCAGGTCATTGTGAAAACCATATGACATTTATAGATAGGAAATTAGAGTTCAGAGAGGTTAATGTAAGGAAAATGACAATAGCTACCATATAGAATTGTAAGGATTAACTCAAGTAATGTGACTGTAGGACACAGAGTGGAACACAACAAAAGGTAATTAACATTAAACAATTTTGGAAATAATAATATAACTATATTAAGAACAGTTTCTCTTCCTCTGCATACTTTTTTCATGACAGCACTAAATGGCTGCAATGTATTCCTCTGTATTTATAACTACTTCTTTGCTTACCCAATCTTACACTGTGAGACATTTAGGTTGTTTCGGTCTTTTTACTATTTATCACAAAAATTAATATCTTGTGGAAAATTTTATATAGAAATATTTCTGCTGTGGGACAAATTCTGGGAAAGAGACTAAATTAAAAGGCATACACCTTAGAAAATTTCAACTTTACAGTCTAAAACAATTTATACTTTTTTCTAATAGTTGTTCTAAATCTGGCATCTATAAAATTGGGTATTATTTATCAGTAGTTTTGTAACAACTTAAAAATCCATTTGTAGGGCAATTCATGATAAGACTAGTAAATGTCAAAGGTAGCTATGTAACAACCTCATCAAAACATCCCTGTGTCTGACCTCCAGCTCTCCTTCACCTCTTGTACCTGACCTCAATTTAGTTTTAAATTTCTCTTTAGGGCCCTTCTAGTTTCCTCCCATAGATAGCTACCCTTACTATCAGATGTACACTTCTGGACTGCATACAGGTTTATCTCCTGAATGTAGAGAAATAGAAATTGGGGAGGACCCTGCTTTATTTTCCTACCATAGTGATACTGGGGTGCAACAATACTGATTGCTTGTTTTAAAAGACTCTAAAAGATATTATTTGTAAATGCTCAATACTCTTTTCCATCCCCATTGTTTCAACATCATTCCTCTCCTTTCTCATGCCTTTCTTTCAGGAAATGCCCCCAATTCTTTGTAGTCCTACTGAGAGCACTATTTTATTAATTCCTCCTTCTCCCTGATAGGTGGAAACAAGATCCAATCCTGACTTACAATAGTATCAAATTCTTCTGGACATAGAAATTAACCCAAGGAGAAGACACAGGGCACAAGAAGAGTCAATCAGAGTCTCTCTGAGACTAATTTACAAATTTTGGGAGAAGGAACTACTCTCTAGGTAGTTACAAAATTGTGAATATGGAGCATGGTGCTACTGGCAACCATATTCCTCAGCTGCGTCGAGGCAGTTGTTCACTTGAGAAGAGAAGGAAATCAACACAGCAAGATAATAAAGAAAGCAGAGAGAGAGAAAGACTTGATGACATCATCGAACCCTGCATCCAGCAGGGCTTGAAGTCAGTGTGACTTCCGTGGGAAACAAAATTGTTTTGGAAAAGAGACGGGGAAACTTTGATTGTTTTTTCACTTATAGTAATTAAAAAAGCCTTGACTGACACCATTGGGAAATAAGTAGCATTAATAAAATGTATCTTGAGTTCTGAAAGGGAGGCATATAGTAACAAAATGTATGGTAATAGGGCCAGAATCAGGTTGTGTTATAAAAACATGAAAATAATGGTGGTTTCAAAATGCCACCAAGAAAGTTATTCCTTTTCAAAGGTGCCAAAATGAATTTAAATAATAGATTTAAAGTGAAGAGGCCTAACCATCATCTCAATTCTACCTCTAGACAGGTATACAACTTGACCACCTTATGTCACTTCTTTGGGATTTCATTTCTTCATTTGTAAACAAGTATGCAGGATGGTTTAATTATAGTTATCTGCTATAGCTCAAAAAAACTAGCTAGCATGTCATCTGTCATCATGGTCTAATTTGTTCAAGAAATGCTAGCTGATGATTGGCCTTGGCCTGGGTCTAAGGCTTAGATCTGCTGAAGTGGGAAAGGGAGCTATTACATTGGATATGGAATTGAGATCTCTCCACTCAAAATACGTTGTTATTATACTAGACAAAGACAGGAATAGATACCAAAGAACACAATTATTTTAACATACAGTGATTTTAGAAGGCATTTGTGTTGGGCCAAAAATAACTACCTTGTAGAACAACGAAGCCACTGAATTGACTTCATAAAATTAATCTAGATTGAGTGAATAAACCTTGATTTACCACCTTCCCTTCTGAATGTCTAATTCTCTCTGGAATAACTGTTCAGATAAAGGTCACCAACTGTTAGGACATAGATAGGTTTTGTTGGAACCACATCTTTTTGATCCACCAAGTATTTTCAAAATTTTACTTAAAATTTTTGCTTAAAAAATTTGGAAATTTTGCATTAAAAAATCTCGATTTCGGGTTTCTCTTGAACCAGAAGCTCTCACTGGTAGTGCTGATCACATATACTCACTTGGCAACAACAGACTGGAGCTGAGTAGCAGTTGTTTCATTCAGACAAGACTGCTTTTTCCAAATTTCCACAGACCTCCTGGGACCATGGTGCACACAGAGGTTACCACCTGCCCCCTGTAGATTAGTTAGCTTGAGACCATTTTTTAGAATTTGCTTACGAACGTGCCCACTCACTATGTGCATGCACTCAATATGGTAACAAATGACCTTAAGTAGCACTGGCCCTGGCCTCCACATGGCAAAAAAAAGAAAGAAAGGAAGAAAAAGAAGAAACTGCAAAATATGGCCAAGAAATAACTGCATAGTCAAGAGCAACTTTCCAGAAATTACATCTGCAGAATTAACTGAATACTCAATCTTGCACATAAAACTACAGAAAATTTCTCTAATAAAGAGATTCAAAGGTTTAATAAGTTGTTTTTTTTTTAAACTGGAAAATTCTATCCTGGGCTCACTAAGTATAACTAGAAAAAAACTCAATAGTCAAGTAAGAGAATAAAAGTCTAAAAGAAAGAGGTATTCTGAAAAATCCACGATAAGTATTCCAGAAAGAAAATTCACTCAAGAAACAAACAAAATTATAGTTCATAGTTTTCTAAGAGTGAAAAGAACATTGTTGCTATTAAATGAGTACATTTGAAGGTCAGAAAAAAATTTAACAGATGGAAGAGTAACTATCAAATTATCTGTTTTAAAGTCAGGTTGAGCCAGGGATTTAGCTCAGTGGTTCCGCCGCCTACCTCGGAAGCTCAATGTCCGGAATTCAATCCCTGGTATCAACAACAACAACAACAAAAAGGTCAGGTTTCTCGAGCTGTATTTTTCAGAGTACAGACTCCTTTTTATGTGTATAGTTGCCTTGAAATTTGACAAACGTACAGTATATAACCACCGCCACTACAATAAAGAATATTTCTAACACTCCAAACTGTTCCCTCCATCCCTACGTATTTAATCCTCTTTCATATCCAGACCCCTAGGAGCCATTTATCATCTTTCTATCACTATAATTTTGTCTTCATCGCAGTTCAGATACTTTTAATTTTGACTTCTTTCATTTAGTATAATGATTTTGAGATTTACCCATTTTTTGCATATATAAATAGTTTGTTCTATTTCATTGTATGAATACACTGTAATTCGCTTATTCATTTACCAGTTGATAGAAAATTTTTAATTGTTTCCAATTGGCACCACTATGAATAAAGCTTTTATAAACATTTCGGCACAAGTCTTCACAGGAATTTTTTTTTCATTTCTCTTGATTAGATGTGATACTGTTGGGTCGCAAAGTGTGTATTGAACCTTATAAAAAATTGTCAAATAGTTTTCCACCAACAATTGATGCAACAATTGGTAAGAGTTTCAGTTGCCCATAACCTTGCCAATCCTTGGTATTGTCAGGCTCTATGAGTTTAGCAATTCCGGAGGTGAACAACAATATCTCGTTGTGGGTTTTTTTGTTTTTTGTTTTTGGTACCTGGGATCAAACTCCGGACCTTGCGCTTGCAAGGCAGGCGGCAGCACCACTGAGCTAAATCCCTGGATAATTGTGGTTTTAATTTGTATTTCCCTATGGCTGATGGTGTAGAACAATTTTTCGTGTGTTTATTTTGATTCTCTATATCTTTTTGATTGTTTGGTCAAATTAGTTGTCTTTTTTTTTTTTTTTGGTACCGGGGATGAAACTAGGGTCCTTGTGCTTGCGCAGCAGGCAGCAAAACCACTGAGCTAAATCCCCGGCCCTTAGTTGTCTATTTTAAAAATTAAAATACCTTTGTATTTTGAATACTATATATCCTGGATGTTTTGCAAATATATATATGTGTGTGTGTGTGTGTGTGTGTGTACAATTGGATGATAGAAACAGTTTTTATAGATTCAAAAACAAACAAATATTAAAACATGGCAGTTGTAATGAAAAACCTAACACTGTGTAACAGAAAAAGAACTAGGGATTTAAACAGTTGTTGAAGAAAATCCCCCAGGTCTTAGAGCAGGACAAAGACCTGAAAGAAGAACAAAAGATAAGAACGTTAGATTTATAATTGAATAAATAGAAGGAAATACTCCAGAATGCCAAAAACAAGTCATTCTTCAAAACAAAAGGACACACAAAGTACTGGGAAAATTAAATTAATTTCAAGAGTGAAAAAAAAACATTTTAAAAAGCAGATTAATTCATGAAGGAAAAGAAATTAGAAAACATATTGGCTTCAGATGTATCTTCTGCAACTCAAAATGAAAAAAGTACTTTTACAGCTATGTTTTTCAAACACTGGTGTCTTAGTGAATCATAAAATCAATTTTAGTGGATTGTTACCAGCATTTATTTTAAGTCCAGAAGAACAAAATAAAATTGCAATATAAAAGTATCTGGCATATGTTAAGCATAAATAAATTTGGAGTGTGTGTGTGTGTATACATAAGCGAATGATTTTAAAACGATAGGGCTGAATTATTACTAAAATAAATGCAATAGCAATTGCATCTGTCAAGGTTCTAGTCTGTAATAGCAGAAATTAAGTTAATTTAACTCAGGTGAATTTGAATAGTAAAAACCGATTGAACATATGCTTGGGGCTATATTGTTTATCTATTGCTTTATAACAAATTACCCCAAAACATGGTGATATAAAATTAGATTTGTTATTGCACAGTTTATGTGAAGACATAAGTGACGAATCCTCTGGCTCTGCGTCTCTCAAAGATTGCCATCCTTTTCAACTGTAGATGTCAAGGTTCCATTGCATGTCGATCATTTCCAAGCTCTCTCCAATGATCCTTGGCAGAACTCAGTGAATAATGGGCAACTATGGATTGAAAACGTCAACTCCCCAGCTGGTTCTTTGTCATGTGGACTCATAAGGTGCAAACCACTGCAGAAGTAGCAGAGCATTGCACCTCACTTCTGGCACTGCCAACTCAGCCAGTTCTGGATTCCAGACACCTTCTACAGCATTGCATACAAGTAATGTCTAAATAGCCACTGGCATGGTCTACAAAAATTGCAAAGGTCATAAAAATGTTTCCTTAAAGAGAACATTAAAAAATTAAAATAATTTTATTAACTCACAAACAAGCTGTGACTGTTAGGAGAAAAAATATCCTACAAGGGGAGAATTAATAGATGATCATATGTATATAATTTAAAATTTTTATTATGGAAAATTTCAAGGATTACTAAGCAAAAAAGGAGAGTAATGTTATTCATCCTCATGCATCACCATCCAACTTTGGTAATTATCAATATTCTTGCTAATTTTGAATAACCTCTTCACACATTTTTTTCTAAGATATGTTGTAGTCTATTTCAAACAATATAAATGCTATATTAGGCTATTAAATATTAAAGACCTACTACATAACAGGTATGTAAGCAAACATACTATGATAAAAGTTGGAACCACAGTGTTCTGTCTTACATGGTGGCACACCCTTACACTGTAGGGCACACATCTTTTTTACATTTACTTGATCCAAATTGCTCTGCAGAGCCTATTTCTTTTCCTACCTTCAATAAAACTTTGTTGCCATTTTAAAAATTGGAATATAATCTTCCAAGGTACATTAATAAGTTCTCAAAACACAGCATAAAATTTCACACAATAAAATTTGGGAAAAAGTATAGTAGTAACACATTTAAAAAATGTCAGTGCTGGGGATTTAGCTCACTGGTTCTGCCGCCTGCCTTGAAAGCGGAAGGTCCAGAGTTCGATTCCCGGTACAAAAAAAAAAAAGTCATAATTAATCTACCTTGTGCAATCTTTTTTCTTCCAGTTTTTATTGTACATGTCTGCAGTACATAATGATTATATTCCTTGTGTGGAGTTGGTACATGCACATAACACATCTTAACTCATTTTTTACTTCCTTTTCCTCCTTCTCTCCCCCATCCCACCATTTCTTGGTCCCCTTCCCATTTGCAAAAGATCTATTTCCCTATTTCGTATTATTTATATTTTATTTTGCTCTTTATCTACAATTTGTGTCTCTCATATAAGAGAAACCATGCAATATTTAAGCTTGTGTATCTGATTTATTTCACTTAACATGATTTTAAGGTGCATCCATTTTCCTACAAATGACTCAAATTTATGTTTATGGCAGGACAGTGTTTCATTGTGTATAAAACTCACATTTTTAATCTATTTATCTGTTGATGGACATATAGACTGCTTCCAAGATTTAGCTATTATGAATTGTGCTCCTATAAAGATGGGTGTGCATATATCCGTATAATATGATGTACTGAACATTTGGGGGGAAGATACCTAGACAGAAAATAACTGAATCAAGTAGAATTTCTAGTTTTAATTTTTTTGAGGAATCCCCATGCCAATTTCCATAGTGGTTGTACTAATTTGCATTCATAGCCTATATAATTTAAAATCTTAGTGCATGTATCAAGCTTTTTACCAAGCAGACTTTATATAGTGTTTTCAAAACTCCATGAAGCATTTTACAAAATATAATAAAGGGAATCTTAATAGATTCCAAATAGCACAATTAGTAAAGGCATACTCTGACTGCAGTATAATAAAAGTAAATGTTGTAGAGCAACAAGGCACAAATAAACATGTACAAGTCCACTTATCAATTAAAAATAAAATGTATATAACTGTTGAGTCATAGAAAATCAAAGCATTAATAGCAGACGAATTAGAAAATGCCTGTAACCTATAAACATGACAATACAACATTTAAATTCATGAAGAGTGCACACAAATGAACTCAGAATTCAATCGATAGCTTTAAATATATTTATTATTTAATAAGAATGAATGAAAATGTGTACCTACTATCTATGAAATGCCTCTCAGCTTCAAATTCACCCTTTTGGGTTGTTCTGTGAAAATGACCAGGGCCCTTTAAAAATTTTTTGTTTTCTACCTACTGTGAGGCCTTATCAGTAAAGAATGCTGGAGAGACACTGCAATCACAAAGGTGTCCTGCTTTCTGGTCCTGGTGTGTTGACTGGAAAGGCTCCTGCAGTGAAGGTGGGTGGCTCCTGCAGCATTTGCAGTTCCATAAGGACTTTGCTTCTGCAGCTCATGACAGCCAGCAGCTCCCAGAGTTCAGCAGCCTGCCCCCTGCAGTGCGTGCAACCTCTCCAATGCCAGGCTCCTGCACTGCACAGTAGACGACAGCACTCTGTGGCTGGAAGCTTCCCTCAGGGAGATCTTTTGGGTGTTTTTGAGGTACATAAGACACCTCTTCGTAAACACCATTCCCTCTCATACTAGAAAGCAGATTTTCAGCAAGTTCCACCAGAGCAGCACCACTGCAGTTTTCCACCAGTAAGTGAGCCACAGCTGCATCCTCTTCAACAAGGTCTGGCTCTGAGCACCAACGCCTGCCTCACAAGTGCAAGGTCCCCAGTTCGATTTCTGGGGGAGAGAGAGAGAGAGGGAGGGAGGGGAAGGAAGGAAGGAAGGAAGGAAGGAAGGAAGGAAGGAAGGAAGGAAGGAA
>NW_004624730.1:31700841-31733941 GCF_000247695.1 Heterocephalus glaber
GAAGGAAGGAAGGAAGGAAGGAAGGAAAAAAGAAAGAAAGAAAGAAAGAAAGAAAGAAAGAAAGAAAGAAAGAAAGAAAGAAAGAAAGAAAGAATTCTCCAGAAAATCACAGTTCATACAGTTTTCCTGTGAGGTTTTCTGGCTTTCAAAAAAACAGATGAATCTGAGGATAAACTGTTTCAGAGGGTAAAGAAGACTAAGGTTTCTCTAAGCCTTATAATAAAGTACTGACAATAATATTAATGAGGTGGTAGCATTTTAAAAAATAACATAGGGCCGGGGATTTAGCTCAATGGTTCCGATGCCTGCCTGGCAAGTGCAAGGACCGGAGTTCAATCCCCGGTACCAAAAAACAAACAAACAAATAAGTGAATTAAAAAAACATAAAGAGGGCCTGGGGATTTAGCTCAGTGGTTTCACCGCCTGCTGCGCAAGCGCAAAGACCCGAGTTCGATCATCGGTACCAAAAAAAAAGAAAGAAAGAAACCAGTTCAGATATTTATATATTGTAACAAGAAAGAGAACAGCAATATTTATTAAGGTCCTTATTGTAAGCGCCAAAATACCTACTGTAAGACATGTCCATTGGCCACAAATGTCCCAGAAAAAAACTTGGATTTTTTTTTTTTAATAATCAGAGTAGGATAGGCCTTTCAAAGTATGACACAAAATAAAATAATGAAACATTTGACATTTTATAATAAGTAAAGGAGAACTTAAAAAAAAATCAATTCTTCTAGCTGAATGCAGTCTAGCAGCTCCCCATTCAGGTCCCCCCCACTTCCTGTAATCATTGACCTCCCCCTGGTACTGATAAGGTATCCATATTCTTGTAATTAAAGTTTTGTAACCCCAGAGGAACCATATGCTCTGTAAATAACTGTGTTCTGTAAACAAAGTTTATGACACTCTGTTCCCACATGATTCATAAGACACTGTCTTCTTACAGAGCTAAATTACTAAGCTGTCTGCCCTCATTGTGTTCTGATAAACTCACTTACTGCATCACTAGAAAGACCACCCCCTTTTGACTAAATGAATAAAAACTGGAACTTTTCTTTGTTCAATCACTCAGCCTTGGGACATGAGTCTGCTGAGCTGGTGTTCACCTTAATAAATCCTGATTCCCATTTGGTCTCTCTTGTCCCTTTGGGAAAATGCAACACATGGAGCTCAGAAATATAGTAAAAAAGACAACAATCTAGAAAAATATTTACAAATATACAATGGACAAAGGACTATTTTCCTAAATACTTGAAGTGTTCACATTGAATTTAAAAAGCAACATTTAACACAAACACACACAAATGTATGGCCAATTAGAGCATGAAATATATATGCTCAAACATAACATATACACAAGGCTGACAAAAAAATATGGTGTGTGTTTACACTTTTAAATATTTGTTACAGTAAGACACATTTCCATTAATCCCCCTTTTTAAACACACTTGTCCTATCATTCTTTGTCACTTTCTGGAACAGTTCTGGAAGTGTCTTTAGAGGGTGTGGTCAAAAATACAGTGAATGCAGTTGTTGAGTGCCATCCTATGAGAAGGCACAAGACAATGTGTCCTCCTCCACCTTCTTCACTGGATCTGGCACCATGTGACTTCTTGCTCGATCCAAAGTCAAAGTGACTACAAGAGGTAAACATTTTGAAAGGATGTAGAACATCAAGGCAGCCACAGCAGCGCAGCTAAAGACACTCATGAAAGAGGCCTTCTAGGACTGCTTCAGAAAGTGCTAAGAACAAGGGGTTCTGTGTGTTAGAAATGAGAGTACTCCGAGATGGTTTAGGGGTAGTATGTATTTTACTGTAATAAATGTTTTAAATTTAAATACATACCACATTTTTTGATAATACCTCATACACACATTAGAGCTCAGACAGAAAAATCTTCCCTTTTTTTTCTTTTCTTTTCTTATTCAAATTCTGTTTGTCCTGTCCTCAGGAAAGCTTTCCATTCTGCCCAGAGAAATTCTTCAGCATCTATAACTTGGTACTCAAAGTTGATATCCTCCCTATTGGTTTGGAAATACTAACGCCTTCTTTGAACTAATAACTCCTGCATGTGGAATAGTCAACATCACCCTAAATGAACCTAAATTTTTCTCAAAGTCAGATATAAGGTCCATCTGCATCAAAATCATCCAGTTGCTTTAGAGAATGCAGATTCATAGGCCCTACCTAGGCCATAGCATGAAAATCTGAATATCAGAGGAACAATGTAGTCTATGCAGGAGTTGACCTAGAGGGCTTTGAAAATGCTTCTCAGGCAACCCATATGTATCCTTGACTTTGAGAACACTGCCCTTGTGAACCAATAGTAAAATGTCTGCCTTTGTTTCATATAGAATTTAGAAGGTGCTTTTCATAAGCACTAAGTCTGTGCTCACAACCTATCTGGGTGATTGTTTGAGCTATTGGTATTACCCTTACTTTAAGGATAAGGGTGGGCTGGAGATTTAGCTCAGTCGCCCTGCACCTATCTTGAAAGCACAAGGTCCTGAGTTTGATCCCTGGTACCAAAAAAATAAAATAAAAATAAAGATAAGGGCACAATTTCCAGAGGAATTTGGAACTTGGTCACAGAATCCTGAAAATGGTAGACCGCAGGTTTGATTATCTTTTCACAACTACAAATTCAATCTCCACCCTTTTAATATGAACTCCATAAATCTCATGTATCTTCTTGTTTAGAGAACCAACTCGGAAGAGTTCTTCAGAACAAATCAAGAGCAAATGGCAGCAAAAGCAGTAGTGAAGGATGCAAACACCTTGGGAAGGCATAGCTCTATGAGGTAGGAGGCTATTTCACAGATGTGGCAACTGAGAGCCAGAGTGGTCTCTTCAAGAAGCAAGGCAGGGCTGGGGATTTAGCTCAGTGGTTCCACTGCCTGCCTAGCAAGCGCAAGGTCCCAAGTTCGATCCCTGGTACAAAAAAAAAAAAAGAAAGAAGCAAGGCCAAGAACATTATCTGTAATAGAAGATAGTAAAAGGAATTAAAGAAATACTGTGGTAAGATGAGGTAGCTAATGTTCACTAACCCTGAGTTGAGCACTAGAATAAGTGTACTTGCTCGGCAGCAGAAGCAGCACCAGCAGCAGTAAGAACAACAATAATGACCCCAAAACAGAGTCGAGGAGCCATGCACACCACCCAGAGCTTCTGTAATGCCTTAGTTTGTCTAGCCCCTTTCTACCCAGATGCTTGAGGATCTCTTCCAGAGTAGCACTTGTTCTCTTGACCCACAGTCAGGCCAGGTTGTCCCAGCATAAAGACCCTCAGGAAGAGGTTCTGGAAACCCAAGTTCCATATGTGCTCTCTGCTCCCTATGCCATGCACTTCCTGCCAGTGTTTGAATGTTCCCTTGCTTTCATCACCCTCCCTTCATCCACTAACCCCTTCAGTGTACCTCTCCCCCTTGGCCCTTTTTGTGTGTGGGGGGGTGGATACCGAGGATCAAACTCGGGACCTTGTGCTGTCGAGGCGGACAGCGGAACCACTGAACTAAACCCCCAGCTCCCTTAGCCCTTTTGATATCTCATTCCCATGGTGTCTAGATGGAAACTGTCCCAGCATTAAACTGAGACATTTCTGAATTACTCAAAGAGCCTGTCCACTGAAATGATCTATTCCCACAGGAGATCATGACAAAACCCTATGATAACTTTCTGCTGTTTGTCCATTGCTACGTAGATTTCCACAGGGGAGCTGTACCATTATTTTTACATCCATTCCTCTATTGATAGGTAATTACATAGTTTCCAATTTGGGCATATTACAAATATTGCTGGTATGCTAATAAATTTCTGTTGGATACTTGGCAGAAAAATTGCAATATATTTCACCATAGAAAATAATACAAAAATGTTATCTGTTTTAGTTACTTTTTGCCTTGCTGAGGCAAAATACCCAACACTTACAATTAAGGGAGGAAAGGTTTATTTCAGCTCACAGTTTGTAGAGATTTCAGTTCCTGTTTGGCCGATTCCAGGGCAGGGTGGTATGGCAGAGGAGCATCACTGTAGAGAAACAGCCCATAGCAGACAAAGGCAGCAAAGCAGCAAGTGAAGTGACAAGCAATGACCACAGCAGCCCTCTTTCTGTCCCTTACATTCTATTCACGCTACTCAATGTTAGGCTGAGTAGCACTCACACCCTTCATCCTACCATCACACCATGAATCAATCCCAGCATCACATCCTTAATCCTACCATCACACACTCTAGATCCAGCCACTTCCGCAAAGCTCCACTTATGACCATATGAGGCTTTGGTGGGACATCTAGTCATAAAATTATCTAAATACATTAACCTGCTTGCTTTCTCACAGGCAGTATATGAGTTATTACCCATTCTCCTTAATATTTAGTATTATGAAACTAACATTTTTCGCCAATGTGTTGACTACAGTATTTTCACTTTTCTTATGACTACTAATAAGAAAGCACTTTGTATATGCTTTTTCACCTTTAGAATTTATTTTTATATGCATTGTGTTCAA
The DNA here is from genome assembly GCF_000247695.1 of Heterocephalus glaber. The sequence goes on from NW_004624730.1 coordinate 31,705,353, forward strand.
GAGTTTTGCAAGTTTTCCTAATTAACTGGAATGAGTTCTTTATGTAGTTTAGATAATTGTCCTTTGCCATTTATGTGTGTCCCAAACATTTTCTCCCATTCCCTTTTTTGTCTTTTCCTTCTTTATGGTGTCATTTAATTATTTTTAAAAAGTATACTTATAATGAAATGTTTACTCCTCAGGAAATAAATAGTTTGTTCTTTGACTTTAACAGACTAAACCAACGAATTATTTGGATGAAAGATGTGAAAGATGGTTACATATTCTATGCCCTATTTAATGTAATGCTTTAAATTTTACAATCATCACCTATTTCTTCATTTGACAAACATTTACTGAGGCCTACTATACACTAAGATTTGCTCTACTTCTTAGGAACACATTAGTAAACAAAAGAGACAAAGATTTGTCTTAGAGGAATTTATAAGGGGAGATTTAACAATATTTTTATTTTAAATATATATGAAGTATATATTATGAGTCATATTCATGTATACGAGTCTTACTTGGTTTCTATCAAACTTTAATTTTGAATGTCTGTATGTAAAAACAAGGCACAGAACTGCAGAAACATTTTTTTTTAGGAAACATTTTTAGAAAATAAAAAAAAGATATTTATCAAAGCTACTTTTGATTTGTCACTAATTTCAGCAGTAAATTTTCCATAAAGCACCTTGAAACATCAGGCCTAAGCCACTCTAATAGATACAGATAGTGGAAAACCATATAAAGAAATTTATTTTAAAACATTTTATTATAATGAGACATTTTAAGTCAAAGATGCAAGTAGTTTAAACTTGCGTCTGGGCTGAATTTTTCCATATGCAGTCATATTTAAATTTCACTTTGAATAAGTAACACATTCACAGTAAAATAAATCAATGAGTACACAGGGTATGTGCAACACATGTATCTCATTCCTCTCCAGAATTATCCCCTTCAACCCTCCACCCCCGCCAGCCATAGTTAGCAGCTTCTTGTGTGTTCTTCAGTCCTATGTGCAAACACACAGGGAATATGTGTGCTTCTACATTTTAGCTATTTTGTACTTCTGGGTTAAAGAAGAACTGCACACTGTGGGGAGGAGAGGCTGATTAAGACTGAGGACAAAGTGAGACAGTTTCTCCCAAACTCAGAGCTGGGCCAGGTGAAGCTGGACTGGCAGGGCCTTCACAAAGCCTCTGTCATCCCAGATTGGTTCCCTATGGTGGATCAAGCTGGTTGAGGATTGTGTGGGTCCTGTGAAGAGGTGGTGATGCCCTCTAGTGTAGACTGTACTCTTCCACCTCACCCGAGGCATCTGAGTGAACATTTATGCAGAAGGCTCCACCTCTTCCTTGAAAATAAAATACTGCTTATGTCATGCCATTTTCACCTCCTCCTAGAGTTCTGAGCCTTTTTGTCTCATCACAGGCACCATTTTCCCCTGGCAAGTATTTCTACTGCATGCTCAACCCCTGCCTTTGCCTACCTGTCTCAGTTTAGCTTTCCTGGGTGCAAATTTAGAGTGGTCTCTTGTCTCCTTCTGATAGCTCCTGTCCTGCCCATACCTACAGTCTCATACTTCTCTTTCACCAGCCTACTGGCCAGTATTCTGAGAAAAATATCCTAGGTCCACAAGGTCATTGGCCTTAAGCGGCTCAAGTTAATATATGTAAGGCATGGTTTACAAATATTCCTCTGCTCTGCTCTACAAGTCTCTCCAAAATAGGGTTCCCCGGTTTATTGAATGAGAATACAATATCCCCAGTTGAATTTGAATTTCAGATAAACAATGGATAATTTTTAGTGTAGTATAGGAACTACAATCTTTCATCTGTATTTTATCTGCCAACCCTACTCCAAAATCAGTTGAGCGGTTAAATTAAACAATTGTCCTAATCTGCATGTCTTTGCCCTAAAAACAAAGTTCTAATCCTCCCTTTAATGGCCAGGGCCTATGCATGGCACAACATCTCACCAGTTTCAAAACTGGGCATTTTGAGCAGCTTTGGGCCAGTGCAGGAAGAATTTCAAAGTGGTTGCTAGGTGGCAGATTTCCACTCTGGAAAGTATTTTCCAAATTCTATTTGTACTGCTGAGTGACAGTAGCTTGGTATCAAGTACAAATGTGTATGGTTTAGACTCTCTGTTACTATTTTTCTCCAAATTTAAAATATATGGCAAAACTGAGTTTAAATAACATGTCTAAACAGCTTTGTCTCTGAAGCCAAATGCCAGCATGTCTAAGTTAAACAGAGAACCAAGCAATCATGGAGCTTAACGTATTTCAGCTATTTTTCCCTGCTGGATTTTTGAGATAGGTAAGAATGGACTTCTTCCAAACAAATCTGAGCAGAAGAAAACTTGAAAGTCCAGGCCAGTCTTAAGTATCCCCACATGATTCCTGATACAATTTTACCTGGAAAATGAAGTACACACAACAGATTTTTTTAAAATCTTGAGTTCTTTTGCAAATACAAAACTCTTCACACAACAGAACAGTGTGTTCTATTAAGATACCTCTTTGTTCAAACTATCAAAGTTCATGAAACAAGAGTTGTGATTCCACATGACATTTTGTTAATCAAGAGAGAAAACGGGATCCAGGAAAGGACAGAGAAGGAGGTAAATAGATGCTGAGAAATAATCACTCAAAAACAACAGTAATGATAGCACTTGAAAACCAATTCCCTCAAAGGACAGCACCCTGTTTAGAGCTTGGTCATGTTAGTGTAATATTAAAAGCTGACTCCAAATTAAACATAACAGAATTAAACCACATCTGAGCCTTGCTTCAATAAAGTGTTGGCTCTTTGTTTGTTTGCTTATCATTCAATACCTGACCTCTCTCAAGCACTGAGGGATAAGAACAAAGCAAAGAATCATGCTAAATTAGCGCTTGAAGGAACTTTAAATTATTCTCCTTATTGGTGCTCAGATTTTGCAAAGAAAAAATTTAAATATGTATCAACAGGAAATGTGCTGGTACATTATGTCATAGTAATTGGAATCATCTGAAATTGCTGATATTTTGACTAACAAAAATGGTAGTTTAATTTGGTTCTATCTAATGTACTGAAGCCGTTAAAAGTACATGGTAGTTCTGTGAGTATTGGTGTGAAACAACTGCTATACAAGCTAAATTATAAGAAATAGAGTAGGGTAATGTTAAAGGGTGTTAGTATGTGTGGAGTATGTGTGGGGATGCACCCACCATATATCTTAAAATACCACAATTGGTTTAAAATGGATGCCTCTAGAGAAAATTAGACACGAGTGAGATATTTTATTTTTGTGCACTTCCAATTTTTGCCACATGTACGCATTAAAAATTTTAAAGCAAGCAAATGAAACAAAACCACAAGGAAGCAGCTCTTTAAAGGGGTGAAGGGTCTGTTCACGCCACACAGTGAGCTCAGAGTAGAACCCACTGACAAAAGTGCTGCTCAAATGCTTATCTCATCCCCATAATTCAAAAAGCAAGAAACAATTTGTAGGCCTGACCTGGGGCTGTGAGAGGAGCTTTCCAAATTGACCTTATGGTTTATCTGGGAACTTGATCACTCCAGATAAATGGAGATCTTCCCTTCCAACCACTGTGTTGCTTGAGGTTCAATATATCAGATCTGATTTATTCTCACTGTGATCAGCATGAGCAGATTGAGTGCTGTGTGTAAGAGCTGGGAACAAGGAAAAAGCCCTTTGCCTCTGATTAAGTCTTCCTACCATTTCCCTTAGCTATGGCCACCAAGAGTCTTCTGGGATATGTTCATTGAGTCTTTACCCTTCTCTCATTATGATCTATTTTCTTTGCCCTGGAGTTAGGAATGACAATTTTATTCTAATTATTTGTTGTTCAGGACAAAGGGAAAGTTAATTAGAAATCTGGTTTTTTTGCAATTGCCTCACCAGACCTCTCCTGTGCCCAGCATTTGTCCTACTTCTGTGTTCTATTTTCCTCTAGCCACTGGACTGGTCATATCCAAATTACTCTAATCTATACTAGTGAGGAAAAACTTCATTTTGTGGTTGAAGAAACTATGGTCTTACAGATTAAATGACTTGTCCTCACTCCCACAACTGGAAAATAGCAAACACAAACTGAAAACCAGCTTCCTGATTTCCAGCCAAGGGTCCCAAGTCTTGAAATTAAAACTGCTTATTTCTCCCCTCCCCTCCAGCTATTGCCCTATTTTTTCCTCCCTTTTATTGTCAAAATTCCCACACTTCCAGTTAAGTGCCTATATTATTTTCTGACTGCTTTTTCCATAATCCCTGAAAGTTGAATGCTATGTCCATCAAGTGGGAAAGTACTTGTAAACAAGTAACATTTTAGCCTAAGACGCCACCAAAGGTGAGTTTTTTAGCCAGGCGTGGTGGTGCATGCCTGGGAGGCTGAGGCAGGAGGATCACGAATTCAAGCCCAACCTGGGAAACTTAGTGAGACATTGTCTCAAAATAAAAACTAAAAAGGGGTAGTAATGTAGCTTAGGGCAAAAACCCTGGATTCAGTCTCCAGTCCTCCTAAAAAAGATCCTTGTAGAGCATGGTGTGTGTGAAGTGACTAATAGGTTATTATTATTATTTTTTTGGTACTGGGAATCGAACTCAGGTCCTTGCACTTGTGAGGCAGGCGGTGGAACCACTGAGCTAAATCCCCAGCCCCAAGTGACTAATAGGATTATGATCTGAATTTTCTTTGGGAAACTCTTGATAGCTGTTCCTACTTTGTAAAACTATTGTAAGGACTAAATTATTTAATATACACAAAGGACTTCAGATGGTTAGGTAAAATGTATAAATATACAGTATAATATATGTTTTATATATATATTATTATATGTGCTACAGAAGTCTTTTGGGGACATTTTTTTCTAAATAAGAACTAATCAATCCTCAAAACCTTTTTTTTTTCAAGTATCCTTTCTAGATTTCGCTTTGTCATTTTGACTTACCATTTCATTGTCTCAGGAATCATGGGAATACTATCCTTTTCAGAACATTTACTATCTGGAAGGTGGAAATGTGGAGCTCCAGTTAGCAGGTAGCACCTTGCTATGGCCCAGGTAACCTAACAGATGGCTGCAGTCACACAAGCGAATCTAGGCAAGACCCACAGAACATCTGCCAAAGCTGCCCACAGAATGGTGAGAAACAAATAAGAAAGGTTGCTATTCTATGCTAATGTCTGCCTGGTTTATTTGACTGTAGAATATAATAAAAAATCACTTTTACTCTGGCTTTCGAGAGGTAGAAATGCTAATATTTTGGTAAATATCACAAATCTAGGCATTAATTATATCTACATAGTTACTTGCAGTTTGTGAAACTCAAAGTAGGACATTGTGTATAAGGGATTTAACAGCAGCTTTTTCATCATAAAAGAACATATTTTGGATTTTTAACTGAATGTTTATATATCTACACTATTATTTTTAGTGGTTGCACTGCACAGCATAGTTTACAACCAGTCACCTACCACAGATAGTCTAAAGTTTTGGCTACTATAAGAAATGGTTTGATGAAGATTCTTGAATATAATTTTGTATACACACATCAAGGATTATTTCCTCAGGATTAAATCTTAGGTATGGACAGTGGTTTCACTGCCTCCTGCACAAGCGCAATGAACCTAGTTCGATCCCCGATACCAAAAAAAAAAAAGAAAGAAAGACAGACAGACAGACAGACAGACAGAAAGAAAGAAAGAAAGAAAGAAAGAAAGAAAGAAAGAAAGAAATTGCTCCCCTTTGGGCTGAGGATTTAGCTCAGTGGTTCTGCTTCCTACTCCACAAGGGCAAGGACCCAAGTTCGATCCCCAGTACCAAAAATCTTAGGTATGGAGTTGCTAGATTGAAGATTTGGTTGTTTTCAAGTTTTTTATTATTATCTAATTTCTATCCAGAAAACTGTACCAGTTTACATTCTCACAACAAATTATTCAGATCACTCTTTTGCCTGCACTTTTACTAACAGTGAGTATTGCTTTATTTAAATCTTTGTGAATCTAATGGATGAAAAACTACCATCTCATTTCTTTTTAAATTTTGTGTTTATTACTCATATTGACTATGTTGTGGGATTTTAAGAGACAGGAGAGACCAATGGGTGATACAGGAGGATTTATTCCAGGTTTTATGTGTATACTGGCTCAGTGGACTAATGTCCAGTGTCTGAGTCCAGAACAAAGGAAAGGCTCCAGTTTTATGTATTTGGTTGAAGGAGATTGGCATGAAACTTGTGGGGGCCAAGAGAGCTTACAGAAGCCAGACAAAGAGACAAAAACAATCACTCAGTGATAGCCTTGTTACTTAACCTTGAAAGAAGACAGAGCCTAGTGAATCTTGTGAGATAAGATGACATAAAGTTTGCTTACAGGACATAGTTGCCAATTTTATCTGTACCAGAACAAGGAGTGGAGCTCGAGGGGGGCTGCTCAAGGCTAGGAAAAACTTGTTTTTCTTTAAGTCCTGCCTTAAATATATTTTAATATATGGTATATTTTTGTGAATGGGCACCCGTGTCTTTTCTAAAATGGTTTTTTTTCACTCAGCTCGTTTTTCCATTGTTAGTTATCTTTTTCTAATTGATTTGTAAATGAAATAAATATTAACACATTGTATGTTATTTTAATATATTTCAATATTTTTCTCTAATTTCTTTAAGAAATTTCCTTCAAATTTTATGGACTTATATGCTTTACTTAACACAAAAAGAGTACACTTTTTAAGTTGTCAAATCTGTCAAACTTTGGCTTTTTTATTTCTGATACTAGTGTCAATAGATTGGTTTTTTTAAAAGGATACCAGAGTTGAAGTCCCTTTAGAGAGTGTCAGCTGCTATCCAGGTAAAATCCAGAACCTTCAATCTGTGTCACACATCATGTTCTGTTCTCATCATATCTGTTATGGTTTGTGTCCAGATGTTCTCCCAAAGCCTCATGTGGTCATTGGTGGGGCTTTTTCAGAGATGGCTGAATCTAGAGTGTGTGATGCTGGGATTAAGGGTATGTGATTACTAAATCAGTCCACTGATTGGTTTGGCACTGCCCTAAGCCCAGTAGCCTAGATAGAGTATAAAAGGGGCAGAAAAAAGTTGCTAAGGCCCCTTGCTTGCTTTGCTACCTTTTGCTTGCCATGAACTGTTTCTCCTCTATGATCCCTGTCTGCCATTAACCCTTCCATGGAGCCAGCCAGTTATGGCTGAAACCTCCACAAACTGTAAGCTAAATAAACCTTTCCTCCTTTAACTTGTGGGTGTAGGGTATTTTGTCCCAGCAATGAGAATAGTAACTAAGACAGTATCTAACCAAGTTTATCACCCACGTCTTCTAAATAAAAAACCTTCTGCTCTGATAAACATGGTCTGTTGGTTATTTCAGCAATGGGCTCTGGAGTATGACAGAGAATTAAGTTAGGAGTCTGAGTCAGCCATTTGCCAACAGTATGAAAAGCAATTTCTGAGCCTTGACATTTCATATTTAAGATCAGATTCATATGAAGTCAAATTGTGTAGTGAATAAGAGTATTTAACATATAGTGAGCACTAAATGAATGTTGGTTCTCCAATCATCTCTCCATGTTTTTGCTCATGCTGGGACATTTCTCTGGGATACCCTCCTCTTCTTTCCCACCTTGGAATATTTTGCTCAGTTTTATCTGCTTCATAAAGGTTTTCATAAAATAGGGAGCTTACTCATGCATCTTATTCAGTTTGAGTGTCAATACATTATCATTTTAGGAATGTTTAATGAGCCAAGATATAAGCTTCAGGAAGGCCTGGTCCATTGCTTCACATTTAAATATATCAAAGAGTATTCATGTAAAGTATAAATAGATAAATAACAGGTACATGGGACATAACAGCAAAGATAATAAGACTAATTAATAAATTTCACTTAAAGACATAATTGACTTAATAAATGTAGCCCTATATCCTTCATTACACCACTGAATATTCTAATAATTCAATACACCATTGATATATACCATTCCAAAAATTCAGTATATTCTATTTCTCCAACTTGAAGAAGCATTGAGCCTCATCTTTTAAATTCTCTGAAAGTAGGATGTGTCTTGGTATCAAATAAATACCCACAGGCCAAGTGACAATGATGATACAGTTGACATTGCCTCTGTATTTGTGATTATGACAATAACTGTTCAAATTGTCATCACTTCTGTTAAATTCTATGCAGTGTAGTGTATATGTATCAAAGACAGCTACTAAGAAATTCAAATGAAAACAGGACAAATTGACACCTCAGTTCAGGAGAAAGAAATTCCAAAGCAGTGAGAGACAACAGAGCAATAAAATAGTTTGTGTGTCACGTAGCACTTAGAGGCAAGGCATGGAACTACAATTTTTCAGAAATTTCTGGTCATTAATAAAGAAGTTGCATACCCTGTAACAATATATAATTCAGTTGAACAATAAATGTTCAATTGAACATTTCTATGTTTTAGTCAAATAAGATAGTAACAGCATCAAATTTGCAGCATCATTGTCAGGGGTTGGGAAGAAAATCCCAGAGACAAGACTACAATATTCTTTTAAGAAAGGCTGTATTATCAATGATATTGTGTTGAAAAACACATGTATGAAAGCTCTTCCTGAAAAATTAGGCTCTGAAGAATTAGGCTTGATATACAAAACTAATCAATTTATTCTACTGACATTTTACTTTCTTATACATACATGTTAGTAAAATGTCCAAGTCTAAAAGCACTCAGCAAATATACAGTAAAACTATGTGATACAACATTTGTTATAGTTTAATTAGCAGTTCTTTTGATTTCTTGATGGTACACATAATTGGAGATGTCACAGATTTTAAAATATATGAAAAAATGAATAAAAACTAAAACATAGGCACCAGGTCTGTGAGTCTCCAAACTTTAGTGGTAGAAGGTGTTTCACTGTGTTGTTCTGGTGGTATTATGTTGTTGCTTAGGAATGAGGTAAGCAGATCCTGTGAGTTCCTCACAAACTTAAATTACACTTGTTTACAGAACCAACCTAATTTGAAGAGAAGCTAACTTCTTGTATCATCTCCTACCGGTTTAAAAGTCAAGTCACAGATTCCATTCTAATTTGGGTAAACATTGCATATGTCATTAGCTAAGCACTTTTAAAATTATACTTTTTCCAAAGCAAAAGTAATGTGTATTGATATAAAAAAATGCCCCATATTAAAAAGTGTTCAGGTATGAATATATAATCAATCATATTTCTTCCAATCAATATATTCAGTAAATTTCTTTTAAAAAATATTTCTTGTAAATGTTTTGACACCATTTCTTTTTCTAGCTTACAAAAATATCTCAGATCAAACCAATATGCTTTCATTGTACAATTTTGATAACTACAGAAATGTATAAAGATGAAACACATCATCCTTTATTTCAACACACAAAGATTGCTTCTTAATATTTTGGGCCATTGCATTCCATGTATCTAGAGCAAAAACAAGTAGTAAAACTTGCATACAGGATGCTCACTACATTCCCACTCAGTGAGAAATATGAAAGAGAACTTGGAGAAGGGCTCTGTCTTGCTAATACCACCAATAATACGGATGTAATGTTTTAAAATCACTTATCTCAAGTTTGCCTTGAAATTCCCACACAACATGAGTTTGGTGCGAACACAATCAACTTTCTGCTCTGGCAACGAAGCACTAAGGGAAGAATGGTCACTGTCCTCACTATATTCCTCTTATTCATCCATTTATTCATTTATTCAACACGTGTCTATTACGTGTCCACTATGTTCCTGGAATACATTCGGGAAACAAACACGGCCCTTACCCTCTTGCAGATTATAGTGGAAAGACATAATGAACACAAACACATAAATACATACGCACGTATATATTTAACATTTTTGATAAGTGTGGAAAAGGAAGACAACAGGTGGCTGGGAAAAATAAAGGGGCAATGGTCTATTTCAGGTGGGATGAGGGAGGCCTGTGATAAGTCAGAAAGTGAAGAAGGAACCTAAGTGTACGTTCAGAAGCTGCTAAACTTTAAGGGTGGGCAGTGAGGGAGACAGGAAACGGGACAAGACAGGCTGAAGAGGTCACGCAGCCAATGCAAAAGATTTTGAATTTTATTTAATGCACTACTGCCTTTTTCTATGTACGGATTCAGAATTTAATTTGATGTATAGTTGTGTGTGTGTGTCTGTGTGTTTGTTTTTTGGGGGTTTTTTTGGTACCAGGGATCGAACTCAGGTCCTTGCGATTGCGCAGCAGGCGGCGAAAATGTGTGTGTGTTAAAGTTCATTTATTTTTACTAGGTAACACTTAAGGATTAAAGCATGCAAGATCCGAAGATTATTCAAAGAAAATTCTCCCTCCTTCCGTTTCCTAACCACCAGCTCTCCTCCCCTCAGCTGCCAATGTGTCTCCCTCCGGAAATATTCCAGTCGCAAACAAGCAGATCTATTTGTCTGTAATATAAGGCACTTTAAACAGCGCAGGAAAGGCATGGGTTTTAAAACCGCCCGAACGCTGAGGCCAGGGCTCAAGCATTTCACGCACTACTCCACCTCCAGTTCAGGGAGGAGACAAGCGGACTGCACCTCTGTAGTGTTCCTGCCCACGCCGTTGTCCCGCTGCCGCCACCCCGCAGCTCCCAGCAGGCACTGGCAGGCTCAGCACCCAATTTAGGTGCACGCGTGGGCTTCATTGGAGGCTAGGAACGGAAAGACCGAGGCTCCCGGCGGGCAACGACCCTGGGGAGTCCGCGCCTGGCCACGGCGGGGCGGAGCCACGGCGGGGCGGGGCCAAAATCAGGGGCGGAACCGGCACCACGGGCGGCTGCAACTTTCTCCGGCGCTGTAGCTGAGGCGCTTGGATCCCGCACTCGGGCCACCCACGGGGCAGTGGGCGCTCGTAGGCCCCCGGCTCTGCAAACTCCGAAGGCGGAGCCGCCTGCGAGCCGAACAGCGGGAGCGCTCGGGGACCCTTGACGGGGGCAGCCGGCTGGATGGCGGCGGAGGGAATCGTCCCGCGGTGAGTTTCCCAAGAAAGTTGAACCCGTCCCAAGTTTCCTGTGCTTCGGCTTGAACCCAGCGAGTTGGCGTCGGGCTCGTTCCGTGCGGGTGGTCGTTGAGCACGGGAGTGACGCGAAGGTGTCTGGATTAATCCGTCTGGGAAGCAGCCCAGGTTTCTTCCCCGGACTCCGCGCGGCGCGGGGCGCAGCTTTTCGCCCGAGAAAGGGCGGGTAAGTGGCGCTCTGTGGCGTCCCGCGCAACAGCCGGTTTACCGCTGGGCTCGGAGCTGGCGCGTCTGCGAGACTTGTCCAGTTGTTCAGAGAAGGGTTCCGTAATTTACTCCCAGCTAGGCAACCTTAGGGGCTGACCCGAGGCCCTGCTATGGACGGCGAGAGCGAAGTGGATTTTTCTAGCAACAGATTAACCCCTTTATGGCGGAGGCGGTCGACCCCTGAGCCCCAGCTGCTGGGCCGGAGCAAACCGAGGCCCCAGTCCTACCAGAGCCCCAGCGGGTTGCTGATCACGGACTTCCCAGTGGAGGAGCTGGGGACGCTGCCGGCGGCGCAGACTCCCGCCCGGCTGCCCACCTCGTCGGACGGCAGGACGGTGCAGAAGAGCCCCCTCCTTCTTTGCACCCATCGGTGGGCGGTGACCAATGGGCGGACGGTCTCCCCGGAATACAGAGCTGCTTCTCCTCGACCCCGACGGTCCAAGTCACCCCAAGTCCCCAAAGCGGCTTCGGGCGGCTCCCCGAAGTCTCGGGCGAATGGCACGGTGACGTCGCCTGCCCCGCCGCCTCCGCTGAGCACCCCGCGGACTCCTGCTGTTCCCGCACCCTCCAGCCCGGAGGACCCCACCGGAGTGACTGCCAGCCGGCTGCCTTCACCCACTATCAATGGTCTTGCCTCCCAAAACGATTCCTCTGGCTCCCGTTCTCAGTCTGCGGAGACGGCTAAGAACCCAGAACGGAGGCCTTCGGGACTCTGTAATGTGCCCCAGAAAAAGTCTTCGGAACAAAACCTCCCCCTCCAAAGGCTGCCCTCACAGGAGAACGAACTACCCGAAAATCCTTCCGTGGTTTTGAGTACAAACAGCCCTGCTGCCCTCAAAGTGGGGAAGCAGCAGATCATTCCGAAGAGCCTGGCCTCAGAAATTAAATTAAGTAAATCCAACAGTCAGAATGTAGAGCCCCACAAGAGACTCCTCAAGGTACGCAGCATGGTGGAGGGCTTCGGAGCGCCCCTGGGTCCGGCAGGGGAAGAGAGGGAGGTCGACAATGACGTGGATAGCCCGGGGTCTCTGCGGCGAGGCCTGCGGTCCACATCCTATCGCAGGGCCGTGGTCAGTGGCTTTGATTTTGACAGCCCTAACAGCTCCAAGAAGAAGAACAGGATGTCCCAGCCTGTCCTGAAAGTGGTGATGGAAGACAAGGAAAAGTTTTCCAGCCTGGGAAGGATAAAGGTAAGAGTGGGCAGGAGTGTTGCCCATTCATTAAGCCAGAAGTGAATGAATGTGTTGTGAGAGAGGAGCAACATAGAAAAAATCAGAAATAGTTGTTCACTTTTACTTCTGCTTCTACTGTTGATACCTGGGCACATAAAGTGCTTGGCCATTCTGTAGAGCTGGCAGGCAGGCACCACTGAGTTTAATGCAAGCTTAGGGATGGAAGTGAAACTATCACTTTTAACTTTATAAGCTCAGGGAAAATTTGGAATGCAAAGGAAAAAACTGTATTGCAAACTAAGCATTGGCTGAAAAGTCCTGGGAGCTTTTAATACAGGGAGCTGAAAGGAGGTGGGAAGCATGGTTAGATTTGCACTCTGGACTGTTGGCCAAGTAGGCATGTGTTTATTTAGAGGTGTCAGTGGTAGCTTTATTCCAGCTGATATAAAAAATATGGCTTCCCTTTTGATTCTTTTGATTACTAATTGTTTTTTGAGTGTCAGTCACACACTCGGTGTCATTCAGATAAAATGTGAATTTTAAAATCAATCACCAGAATCATAAAGGACAGACAGTTTGAGATATCTATATATATCTATGTATAGATATATAGACATATATAGATATATTTGCTTGTTTTCGTCACCATGGCTTTTGATTGTATTTTATTCCCATTTTATGCGTTTAAGAAATTGGTAGCACAGAACTGTATGATAGGGTGGTATTGTTTGCTGACAAAAGGCCTCAGAATTGCACTTGCTAAAACACTGTCAAGTAAGACATAAAGAAATAGGGAAAACTAGAGAAGGATATTTTAGAGTGTGCTGCCTTCCCCAGAAACAAGACGGATCTCAGCAAGAGGGCAAAGATTCCTTTGGTAGTCACATTTTTTCTTGATTAATCAGAGAATTGGAACCAGTGTATATAAATGTCACATATGTGATAAATACACAAACAAGCTTGTTTTATTTTAGAGCCTATGGTTTTAAAAGACATTACATAATATTTTAAGTGTTTTTTCCAACTCTGCGAGTATAGCAAAGTTCACTTTAACAGTGATGTTAAATCACAAGTCATGAAATGAGTTGAACTGCTGGACATCTGAGGATTCTCTATTTTGATGGAGTGTGCGGGACATTGTACATTTTATTTCACTGTTTCAGTGAATTGTAGTGGTTGTATGACTGAACTGCTCTAAGAATCATCTGCTGTGTGCTTCTGGAAATCTAATGAATGTAACAAAAAAGTACTTTTACTTATAATAGCTGTATTTTCTATTTGGCTCATTCACACATAGTTTGCTTTGCTTTTTCTTCTTTTTGCTTTTCTTGTCTCTTAGAAAAAAATGCTGAAAGGACAAGGAACATTTGATGGGGAAGGTAAGCATTTAATTTTCCAGACTTTTATTGCTGTTTCAATGTGGAATATCATTTATAAATTGAAATCCAACTGCAGTAACAAAAACACTTCAGATGAGAAATATGTCCCTGATTATACAGGGCAAAGCTCTGCACTAAGCAAAATTTTTATCAAGTAAAACCAATAGTGAAGAAAATCAGTGGGTTTTTTTGTAAGCTGCTAACTTTTTCATTTAATGTCTTGGGATTTTTAATTCTTCTCTAATTTGGCCCTATCCCATCTCCCTCAAAAAGCAGAGAAAGCAAGAGCAAGCTCTAGCTTTTCAGTGAAACATTTGGAGGCTGGCATTTAGATCTGAAGTCATTTTTCCTTTGGTCATGTTTCCTTTGCCTTAATAGTCTTTTCCCCACATTTCCACTTTTTTTTTTTTTCATTTCTGACTTCCAGTTTCTTTATTAAGTTTAAACTTTGGGGAAGCATTACTCTCCTGGCTGGCAAAAACATACTCTTTTAAGAATTTGTAACCCATGTAGGATTTTTGTCAAGGATTTCAAAAACAAAAGCAGCTTCAACCAGGTGGTCAGACCCTAATCAGATTAGTGGACTTGGTGTAAATAGATGGGTCAAGTGTCACCCAACTGGAAGAGCATGAAAGGAGCAGTCCCAGCTGCAGGCCTCATAAGGCTTAAGGGTCCTGGGAATAAGGAGGGTGCTTCTCTCTTACTTTCTGATTTATTTATTTATTTATTTATTTATTTATTTATTTATTTATTTAGGTACCAGTGATTGAACTCAGGACCTTGTGCTTGCAAGGCAGGCGACGGCACCACTGAGCTAAATCCCCAGTCCTTCTCTCTTACTTTAAATGTTGAGGTTTTCCAACTTTTAATGAACAGTGAAGAAGATAGGCATGTCATTCCATAACTAAAACTAATATAAAACCACCCAGAATTATAAAATAGTATCACTTTGGGTGATTACAGATATCTGCTTATATGATTTCTGTAAAAATGAGTTTGCCACTGAAGCATTTTTAAATTTAAAAAATTCATTCATTGTACCAATCTTAGGAAACAATGCTGTATAGAGAAGTAACCCAGATACAGTATTTTAGTTAGTTAGGATAATTTCATCTCCCTCATTTTATAATTGAAGAAATAGTAAGGTTTGTAACTTGTCCTCTCTCACACAGGTGGTAACACAGCCAGCAGCAGAATGCAAGTCTGGTTATTAGTCCACTTTTCTGCTTCTCCATGAATATGAATTGAACAGAGCCTCTATTTAGTGTCTACTTTATATCCCTGGAATTTTATATTAATTCTTTGACCTTTGTCTCTGAGGGTTAATTTTTTTTTTATATACTGGGAATTGAACCTAAGGATGCTCTCCCACTGAGCTACATCCCCGCCCTTTTTATTTTTTTAAATTTTCAGATAGGATCTTGCTAGGTTGCCCAAGTGGGACTTGAACTTGCAGTCCTCCTGTCTCACCCTCCTAGAGTTCTGGAATCACACATGTATACCACCATGCCCAAGAGTTAAAACTTTTTAGAAAAAGTTTAAATTAACTTGTAAGACAGACCTTCACTATAGCTAGTTTTATGTAATTTCCTTCTATAAAGAGCTACTTCTGTGTATTTTCTCGTCTTGTCTCATATATAATGACCTCTTTTTTCACATGTATGTCTGTGAAAAGATACAGGATTCTTAACAGTCAGTGATTATCAAGAATGCACCTCAGGAAGCAATCTGGTCCAGTGGTGGGAACCTATGATTCTGACTTTCTATCCTGCTGCTTCTGCTCATCAGTTGAGTGATATTGAGCAAGAACTTTAGCCTCACTGATATTCAGTTATCACCTCTGAAAGAAGGGCTGTGACACCCATGCCTTTGTGAGAATGTATGAAAAATCTTAACAATGTCATGCATACAATTTGTTCCAGCCACCAAGTACTTGAAAGATGGAGGAAACTCAGACTACATACCTGTTTCTCACATGCAGAACAGAGAATAGGAAAGCCTTACATAGATTTCAGTGTTACTCTAAACTGCTTGCATATAGACCTACTTAGAATTGATGAGAGAAGAGGTAGGTGTTGGCTTGCTTTAATAGATGGGAAGTGTTTCTAACTGCATGTCTCAAACCAAACTCATAATTTTCCCAGTAAACCTTTACCTCTTCTGATGTTCCAACTCATGCTTTCTGTTGGTGGGACTTGAAGACCTAGGAAACATCTCTACACCTTTCTCTGCCCTGTATCTAGTTGGTCACCAGTCAATTCTTGCTACGTTGTATAGCCTAGGTCTCTTATCAGTCTGCATTGGTTGCCCCAATTGCATCCTAAATGCGTCTCGTGCGAGGTCAGTGTTTCCTGCCAGTGGGTCCCCATTGCATTCAGGACGAAATACAATTCCAGTGTGAAAGAAACCCAGTTCTTTAAGTTCAGAGAAAAATCCAGTTTTTAACATGCCTTACAAGTCCCTGCTTGATTGAAACTGTTTGGCTCATCTTTCTAAGCCCTCCTTGCACTTTTTGACCACTAGACAGACACGCCCAAGCTCCAGCTACATTGACCTGCCATAGTTCTTCTAAGGTATTGCATTCCCTCTGGTTTCAGAGCTTGTACATATGCTCTTTCCTTGAGCTCTAGCTTCTCTACTTTCAGATCTCAGATTTTCCACATTGATACTTCCCAGATTCCTGGACAAGATTAGACTCTGCTGGTCTGTTCTCAGCACCTGTATGTAAATCCTTCCATTTGTGTGTATGTGTATTAAATCAATGTACCCTCAACCCTTTAGTGACTTGTCATTGCACTTGGAGTAAAAATCAGTCCTTTTCATGACACTGTTGCAAGGCTGTATGTGATCTGCCCTCTACTTATCCTACCTTCCATCTTCAATACTTTGATCCCTCCCTCGTGGCACTTGGCCACCCTGCTGTTCCCTGTGCATGCAGCAATACCAAGCACAGTTGTACGCCAAGGCCTTCGTACTTGGTGCCCCCTCTGATGAGATGCTTTTTACCCTAGCTGCCGTCTCACCACATAAAGTGCCACTTTAAGTGTCACTTCTCTGAGGACTTCGTAAACTGTCCTTTTAAAAATCCACATACCCTCCTTCCAGCATTTCCCACCCCTGCTTCCATGTTCTATTTTCCTTCGTGATACAAAGCCACATCTGAAGTACCATAAAAGTTGAAAGTTTATTTATTGAAGTTCTCTCACTTTAATATCAGCTCCATGAAGAGATTGGGATTTAAAAAAATTTTTAATCCATTTTTGTAGTCCCCGTGCCTAGCAGTTGCTGGCACCTAGTAGGCATTTTCTAGATGTCAGTTGAATGAATAAATGCACAATTGAATTTGACTGTCTCAGTAATTGTTAGAACATGAGGAGATGAGAGATATCTTTGTTTTCTGATTTTTTTGTCAGACCCTGGCACATTGTAGATATACAATTAATGTTTGCTAAATAGATAGATGAATGGTGACGGACCTTGAAGGAGATGTAGTGTATGAACTCAGTTTAACCTAGATAACAATGATTTCAGATGTCCGACTGTCCTTTGTGAATAGTGGACATAGATATAGAAACTTTGCTTCCATTGAAATGTCATGTATTATTTTTGAATGACAGAGCCTCTTTTTCTGTTGTTAGTTACACCAGAGACCATAGAATGTGTAAATTGGAAAGTTGTTCAGGAGAAGTAGTGTAGTGATTGGGGGCAATTAGTGATATGTCAGGCTTTTTTATTTTCTTGCAGAAAATGCTGTCCTATATCAAAACTACAAAGAAAAGGCCCTTGACATTGACTCTGATGAAGAGTCGGAGTTCAAAGAACAGAAGTCAGAGGAAAAAATTGTGATTCACCATAAGCCACTGAGATCTACGTGGAGCCAGCTCTCTGCAGTGAGTGTTTCTCTTCTTTTCTAACTGGAAAAGACCAAGTTTTGGAAATCATGTATAGATGTGGCTGTGGTTTTTTTCTGCCAGTAACCCTATAATCCTAAGGAAAAAGACTTCCTTTCAGATTGTGAAATGTTTATCAAAACTGTAGACTCTAATAAGAACATGAACTTTGACACTTATCAGGCAGTTGGTTTTGATAAAATTAAGTTCCTTTAGACTGTTGTACTGTGAAATCTAGAAACTTCCTCCTGTATTTTTTTCCTTTTTTTAAAATATAGTGTATATGTAGTAATATTTCGAGCTTTATCATAATTTGGCTATATATGCAAGTATATTCATTTGTATGTATGTATATGGTGCATGTTTATATGTAAATTGTGCATAATAGGGAGCTTATTACTATCCTTTTTTGGACATTCATTTGATATAGATATATTCATGTTTTCTTGATATTCACTGATGAATATTCCATTTCTGTCTATTGTGTGTGCGTGTATCTGACACTTATTTTTGTATCAATGAATTTCTATTTTCTGCATCAAACATATTTTTAGTCGTAATTTATTTTCCACCTGGCTTGCAGTATGTCATAGACAGAGGTTGGGCATAGCAATCTAATGCATTAGTAAGTTGAAAGGAATTCCCACGGCTGGCTTGGGTAGTGGGAACATTGCATCAAAACAGGCCAGTACACCTCCAGGAGTCCTTAGGCGATATTAGAGCAGAGGTAGTTTCCTCTTAAGCTACAGTGAGCATTGTTTAGAATCAGAAGTCTCATGTATCATGTTATCTCACAAGCGTAGGAGAAGGAACTATGTGTGTTGGGCTTGGAAGTATGTGTGTGTGTGTGTGTGTGTGTGCGCGCGCGTGGTAGGGGATGACTTCCGGTTCGTATTCTACCTCTTCTGACCTACATGAAAATTCAGAATTCTAGAAGCAAAGTCCTTTCTTCCTGTCTTGCTCCATCTTGAAGTTGGTCCTAAGGGGAATGTTTTTATTTTTAGTGCCTCCAAGGTGTGGTGCCCTTAATGTTATGCCACAAATCACAGTGCCTACAGTGGCAGGGTAAGTGGTGTGAATATGTGATGGTCATGTGTGCTGGTGATAAGGAATAGTGAGTGTTGTAGAGGACAGGCCTTCCATAATTGAGGAACTACTACTTTGCTCTAACCGGTTAAGTATAAAGGCTCAATGTTGACAGGTCTTCTGATACAGAAATCTAGATTTCTATGAGTACTTACTGCATTCAAGTTTTAAAACATGTTATGTTAATCCAGCAAAACACTTGTGAGCCAGACTTGGTCCCTGTGCTAACTTGGCAGTTTCTATGATATTTTTATGATTTTTTTGGATGTGGTAAGCTGTAACACCTACCCACAAAGTTGATGTATTGGACGCCTCATACCTTAATCTAATGATCTCATTATACATATTTATTAAAGCAGATACTTAAAAAAAACTGGCAACAAGGTCCGTAATGAACATGTTGACTCTTTTAAAGTCAGATGACTGTCATTTGATTCATGCAGTAGTTGGTACGGCCCATTTCATAGAGGATCTGAGAAAGAACGCTGTGTGTTTTTTGAGTGTTCTTTCTGTGGCAGCAGCTGTGTTTGTTAGCACAGGCCTAAGTCCTTCTGTTAGCTTTTGAACACTCAGCAGATATGTGGACTTTTGTGTCAGCTCCACTCTGATCCAACTTAGCTTCACGGCACTAAAAATCATGCTGCCACGTTTATGCCCTCTGCAGTTTGGCCCTCATAGATGAACAAATGCACATGTAATTAAATAATAGTGCATATCCTTCAGTACAGCTTCAAATATGTGCTTATATTTTTATTTGACAAAGGATAAATATTTTGATGCGCCTTTTGGTATCAAGATAGATGTCAGAGAACTCTCATATAAAATGTAAAACTGTAAAGTGTTCTAACTTAATGTAAAGGGCTCTAACTTTAGTGTGTGTTATCTTGGATTCGAGTGTTCCTCAGTGGCTTGTGTGTATTTATTGTGTTGCTTGGCAGTTGTGCGTAATCAAAGTAGCATGATCGGACTTTGTCACATAGCATTGCTTAAGTCTCGCCTCAAATTTTCTTTGCTGTTTATGTCCTCTTTTCACTTGAAATTTACCTCATTTTATTATGAAGCACTTCACATGTGCAGAAAAGTAAAAAAAAAAAAAAAAAGTAAAGGTAATAGATCTCTACGTACCCACCAACCCAGACTAAATAAATGGTAACATTTAACATACTTGCTTCAGCTTCTTTTTTTTTTAGGCAAATCCAGCTCAGCTCCCACTGCTCTCCTATCCTTTTTTCCCTCTTCCTTCCTAGAGGTAGTCCCTGTCCTGAAGTTCGCTTCTGTTCTTCGGTGTGGGTTTTCTACTCATCAAAAAGATGCAACTTGCTTTAATTTTTCAAAAAGTAGATATAATACTACCAAACAGCAGCTATTAAGTTTTAGAAGCCTATCCATAAACTATCTAAATTGCCATTAGGACCCTAAAAAGAGAAGGCTTTGAGAATGATTATGTCAGGGTGTTTCTTATGAGTAATCAGCATTTCTGTTTCTGTGTTGGACTCATGGCCTGATCTGTCCTCACAGAGGAGCTGCAGCGTTGAGGGCATGTCTCAGATTTCTGCTATTGATATTTTTTTTTTCATCATCCTTCCTTGCTTAACTTTTCATATATCAAATTAATGGGACAGCCCCACCTAATCTTGTATGTATGACTGTAATACAAAACTTCTTTGAGTAAGGCTTTGATGCCAGAAAGAATGGCACAAGAGGTTTTCTGACACTGTGTTGGGTCAGTTTGGCGCATACCTTGACTTTGTCCTTAGGAGGGGAATGTGTGAGTGCATGTTTGGTTAGTCACTGTTTATTGTTTCATTTTCTAAAAAATCTCTTATCTTTGTTGCAAACACCTGCCTGCCTGCTGGGTTGATGAAACTTCCTTATCAGTTGACTATAAGAGGCATTCGGTATGCCAGAAACTCTTTTGATGTGCTGCAATTTGCGGTAATTTGTGGTTGTTACATAAGGTCTTTAGGTTTTCATTCTGTAGTGTAATTTATCTGAGTATATTTGTTTATATGTCTCTTTTGGTTTCATTGGACAGTGCTAGGTAGGACACTGCTTAGACACACAAGTGACAGGTGGTTCGAATTTACAGTGTTGGATCAGGTTTAATTGTAGTGTTGTGATCATCTCTGAATAAAGGACAGGCAGGACTGTATAAGAGAGACATTTCTTTGGGACTAGAACGATAAATATTTAGGCTACCATAGACTTCTCTAGTAGGATTAAATCAAATTAAGAGTGACTGTTTAGCAGTGGTGCCTCTGCCAACAGGCTCCACATATAGATATGGAATGTTCTCCCTGTCAGGGTGCAACCCGAGCTCCTTGATCTCATAGGATGAGGACAAGCTTTTTCTTTGTTCACTTGATTGTCAGAGTATGTAGATCTATTCTTATTGGAAATACAGGATTTCTTCACTCCTGGGACAATAACTGAGCTGTGCTTCAGGCCTCCAAGAACACAAATACATTTGAAATAACTTAGGTAGTAATAGTTCCCAGTTTGGGGTTGGTTATATGTGGAAGGGATTTGAGATTTTGAACCCGAGTTGTTTCTGACCTCTAAAGATGATTATCTGGAACTGTGCCCAGAGACGAGGAACCTGCTGCACATAGGTGAATTGCCCAGTGACTCACCTAAATTGGCAGCTTGAGGACTAAGCCAACAGTTCTTAGATCTCTGGGAAAAGTTTGTGGGTTTGAAGAAAAACATTGATTGTGTTAGTCAGGGAAAGAACACTAGGTACTTGTTACCAGTTAGTGCCAGGTGTGCAGCCGACTAAGTCTGGGATGAAAAGTGAGCTTCAAGTTTGTCCAAAAGATCGATCCTCTGGCAGGATCCCAGAAGTATTTACTGTCTCTTCTAGGTAGGTTTTTTTACTAGAGTTTTTTTTTTGTGTGTGTTGCTTTTTGTTTTTCATCTTAGCCCCCCCATCACACACACAATACATACAGTACTGCTCTCATACTAAGAGATGATGTTGCAAAACTAGTGTTTGTTTTGCTAACTTCGGTGGCAGCACCAAAACCACACTTGCTAGCCGTGCCCTGACCCCGTTTATTTGCCACGGGGCGTGTTTGTGGAATTTCTGTCACCTTGAAATACCGTGTACCTTTGAAGAAAGAGTTCAGGCTACAGCAGTAGAAGCTGAAGCACACTGGCATATTTTCCACACCTAATATAGTCATCCTTCACCATTCCCTTCTTTGGCACTTGCCAACATGTGGCTTTATCATTGTTCTTAAATCATTTTGAATTTCTTCAGTGTACTTACAGAGTTTAAGCTCTTCGGTCAGTTTTTCTATTTTCATCAGAGTACTGAGATTTCTTCAGCTCTTTGTCGTGGCCAGTGTAATGTGAGATCTAGAATTACGACCTCAGCCTCTTCTGTTCTGGGCTTGGCACTTAAGGCACATACAGTTTGCCTTTGGGAGACTTTCTGGAACTTGGAGGAGGAGAAAGAAAGATTTGAAAAATAGGAATTTGTCATATAGGCTGATGACTACCAAGCTGTTACTCTGAAATCAGATTAAATTACAGGCTTGTTCTCAACTAGGTATGTGTCCTTTGGGGAGATGAATGGGATACATTTGCAAAAAATAGCAGTCTATAGAAATATGGAATACTTAGGTAAAGGAAGAGAAGGTTCCACTCTTTTGAGGAGTTCTATGTAACTGTGGGAAAAAGCTTTAAAATACTGAGCTTTAGGTTATGGATTTCATCTTAGCAGATTTTTGTATTTGCCCTCTTGACCTTAAGGTGTTCTCTTGTGGGGTGTCCTTGTTGGGACTGTTTCTCAGGGGCAGATCCACACAACCGCCGGCCTCCACGATTTCAGAGTATCAATCACTATCAGAATTACTATAGAATTTTAAAATATGGAATTAGCCCTTAAGAATTTATTACTTAAATTTTGTAGATTTATCTGGAGGACTTACATAGAGCCTGCTGATTTTTCTAGATGATTGGTCTGTACTCTTTTGTCTTAGTTACTTTCCTCATTACTGAGACACAATAACCCAACACGCACAATTTAAAGGAGGGAAGGTTTATTTTGGCTCAGGTTTCGACGTTTCATTCCTTGTGTGGTCGGGAAACAGTGGAAAGGTCTGGTGCAGAGGAAGGGAAAGCCACTCAGGGTGTGGCAGCTAGGAAGCACAAAGAGAGGGTCAGGAGAACGGCTGGAAAAGGAGATACATGCTTCCAGGTCATGTCCACAGTGACCAGACGCCACCTTTAACAGCAGGACAGCCACACTACCCTCATAATCCAGTGACCTTTCAGAAGCCCCGCCTATGAGCAAATGAGGCACTGGGAGACATCTAGATATAAACCATAACATCTGTCTTAAGAGTATTAGGACATTTATTTTCTGTATTTCTATTATTTGAATAGATAAGGAGTATAAAATTAAGGGATATCTATGCAGCAAAGTATTACTATAAGTAACAGAAATTTGTACATTAATTCCCCATTTGATGTAGAAAATAAACTCTGGCAGTAAACTGTAGTAACACAAAAATGGAGCAATTTCCAGTTTAGATGCCAAGAAACTGCTTCTAGTAGTGGTATGCAAAGGTATATGGTTGTGGTCTGCCCAGCAGGGCAGCAAACTCTTTTTATCCATGTGGGTTCAAAGTCTCAATATGAGCAGGTGGTCCTTGGCTTGCAGGAAACCTGTCTTCTTTGGATAATCATAATTTTGATTAGTTTGCACACCATTAAATTATTGTTTTATTGATATTTGCAGGGGACTCATTTTGTCCCAGGGATTGTACTGAGTGTTTTCAAATACAGTATATGTAGTCTTTATGAATATAGCCTGAGGGCAGCTTTATGCGGGGGCAGCTTAGACATAGATGTTGAATATGGCTTCTGTCTTCCGATCTTGGTTAGGATCTCAAGGTTACCTGGAACAGAGCCTCTGACATTCCTCAGATAATGGACACATGTGTCTAGGGCTCTGGCAGGAGAGAAGTATGTTTCCCTTTGGTTCTCTGCCAGTAATGTCACTTGAGTAACTGCCTGTTACCGCTCTTCTCCTCTTGCATGGATTGGCTTATTTTCCCTTTTGAAAAGCATGCCTGTTGTTACCCTGAGAGCTCCTGGTACTTAGAGTTGCTGAGATCACAAGGAATTTAGACTTGATGTTACCTTGCATGGCCCTGTCCCACCCTCCTGTTAACTGTCAGCTCTCTGTGGAACTACCCAGCTTAGTGTCTGGAGAAAGAGGATCTGCGTGGCTCAGCTACTTTTCCTCCCTTAACAGGAGAACTCAAACATACGTTGTCACGGGACCAGTGGCTGCCCAGCTCTTTCCCAGTCAGCTTTGACCCCTCCTGATGTATTATGAAACGTGGCCAGCCACTTTGGGCAACTTCTTTTGCAAAAGCTGTAAGAACAGCTTTTCTTGTAGAAATCTGTGGGAGTATGTTAAGTGACATGACTGATGTATGTAAATTTACACATCATGGAATGGTCATTCCAGCCATGGTCTGCAAACTGTGGCTTACGACAAGAAATTATAATTGTTTAAATGAAATCAGAATTGTGGCCCAGTGCTTGTGTTTGGGTTGGGGGTGTGTGTGTGTGTGTGTGTGTTTATCTTGAACTTAAGTTTGACAAAGCAGAAGCTACCCTTGCTATTTGGAATATATTATGGTATTTTCTGTTTTTAGCCTTTCTGCTTTGTTATATTTTGATAGATAATAATTGGAGGTTCGTGGACTTTCTCTTGCCATTCCCTAAAAGGTTATAACTTGTAGTTTGAAGAACACTAAATCTAACTAACTCCCAAAACATTTGTGTTCTGGCACTGTGGTAGACGGGGCCAATAAAACAAGCCTTCACTATAGAAACTTAGAATACAGTATAAAAGACAAATAGAAATGAAATGCCTAACTGATGGTTTTGAAAGAATGTAGGAGACAGTGCCAAAGTGAATGACACAGAAATCTTAGAGAGCAGTGAATTCAACATCAGGAAAGTTCTGTCTGTGGGATGTGAAAAATCAGATGGATTAGAAAGGCAGGAAAGGAGGAATAAAATCAATGTAAGTGGTGTCAATAAAGTTTGATACATAGGTAAATGAAAGAAGAAGGGCCATTATGTGCTTATTTCTCAGACCTGTGTACAGTAAAATAATTCCTGTCCAGTGAAACTCTTATGTGCTTTGTACATTAAATGTAAAACATTTACTTTATCATCCACTTTTCTGAAACAGGCTTTGGTCAGGTTAGATTTTTATTATAAGTTTAAGAAAGTAATTGCAGTGTCATTATTTTTCCATATAATTTACTGTCTTGAATTTTGTTATTCCTATTTACCTGCCATTTTACAAAAATAACAAACAAAAAGAAAATAGCAGCTAAGGTATTGACAACACCCTTACAAAGATGTGTTCTTTTTCTGTGTGTGTGAGAGGAGAGGTGTTGTGGATTGTTTCTGCCTGCCTTCCTCAACACCTCCTTGAGTCATGCCTACACTATGTGCAATGGGTCATCTCGGTCACTCTCGCTCTGGCCCTTGCTTCCTCCTTTATCTCTTATACTTGCAGATCTGTCTGTCATCACTCATTTTCAACACTGACTTATAAGCCTTTGCTTGGTTTGGATTTGACTCAAAAATCTTTCTTATTTCCTCCCTTTACCTTAGTGTCTTCATTTCTCCTCTGTACCTGGTGGTTGTCTCTTATTTCCCTAGCTTTTCTTTTGGGCAAAACCAAATAAATACAGGTGGTTTTTTTTTTTTGTTTTGTTTTGTTTTTTGGTACGGGGATGGAACTCAGGACCTTGCGCTTGTGAAGCAGGGAGCGGAACCACTGAGCTAAATCCCCGGCCCAATACAGGTACTTTGACATCTTAAATAATTCCATTGTCTCCCCTATTTATTTTATTTCTTTTTGTGAGAGAGAATGCTAAACAGATTTTAGTTTTTCTTATTGAAAATGATCATTTAATTTCAAAGTCAAGACATGTTAATTGTAGGAAAATCAGAAAACCAGTAGGTAAGGAGAAAATTCAACTTAGTTGAACTCTTTCCCTCAAATCACTGTTGAGAATTTGTTTCATAAATTTTTCGGTCTTTTTATAAAAATGTACATATATAGAGAATGTGATATAGAAATAGTTTCATGACCAGTTTTTTCTTTAAAAATGTTGTAGTTATCTTTTCATGTCATTAGATCTGAAGTTTCATATCTTTTCTCTGAACAGTGTTACATCTTTCCAAGTCATTGAACTTCCTTCCATACCATTTTAAGGCTCACATACTATTTCATCAGTTAAATAGATGGTTGGTTCTTTTCATTAATTCTCCATCCTTAGTCATTATTTTGTTTCAAATTAGTTTGTTTAAAATTCAAAATTTAATTATAGAAGTGATACAAATAGAGCCACCCCATTAACAAATTAGTTGTAATAATTAAAACTGACAGCTGCTTTGTTCCCCATTCCCAGGCTCTTAACTGTTAACTACTGTTGGTCTGGTCTGCTCCCCAGTATTTTATTAAATAGTCTACTTTTGAAATAGTTTGTCTTTCATGAAATACCTTTATAAAATTGCCCTCTCATCGCTTCTCGCCTTTTGGCTAAGATTAAGTATAGAATTGCCCTCTTATCCTAAAGTTATTCTCTTTCTACTTCTGTGTCATTAGCTTTTCATGTGTTAACCTCATTTCCCCTTCTGATTGTTGGTAGATACATAAGAACTGCATCTCAGGCTCATTTGGGGATAGAGAATGAATAAATCTGGGCTCGAGGTCAGTGATCCACAGGGGATACAAGTCAGAGACAGCCACAAGTAAAAGAGGAATTTGTTTATGGAAGAAATGTCAGGACTAATTCATAGGCTAAGTGGCCAGCATTATAGCCCTGTTGATCATTTAGCTTTCACTGCAGCAGAAGCTGGGAAACGAATGAGGTTTGGGGCTATGCAGGAGGAGGAGTTTGATTTAAGGCAAGAGTAGCTGTAGATATCAACTCAGAAATTTATAAAGAAGTTTTAGAGGTTATTGTATTATGGTGGCAGTTAAGAGCTAAGGATTGGAGGGTAGGCAGGCAGAGAATGTCAGGCTTTTTCTGTGTCTCTATTTTTTACTGGTAAACTAGGATAGTAATATTTTCCTTGCAGAGCTGTGAGGTTTCCATGCATGGAGAGAACTGTCCTTGGTGCATAGTAAGCATTTTATGCAATGGTAGTTTGAGAGATATATTAAGAACCAGCAAGAACTCTAAATCAGGAATTGGCTGGCTGGTGAAGGCTGCCTGAAAATGAAGAAATACATGCTTATCTCCAAGTCATAAAACCACCACAGTTTATTCTTATAGATTTGATTATCTATCTGTTTGTTGTTTGTACTCTCAGCTTCAGCTCTATACTGAAATAATTTCAGTTCATTCAGGAACCTTGGCTGTGTGTATGAGATGTGGCACAGATGATAGGAGAGTGGAAGCCTCAAGCCCTACTCTGATTTTCTGATTTTCTGTTATATTAATAGACCTGATGCTACCTTCATGAAGTCAACTACTTGCTATTTCTTGAGATCCAGAATCTTTGCTGAGCATTATAGAATTAAGTTTAATGACAGAAGAGCAAAGAGATCAGTTTTTGAACAAATGTATTAAAAGTCACTGGTGCATTACTTGACACATTTTTAAGTTTAGTGTAAGATTTTGTCAAATGTAATATTGTCTTCTACCTTTTCTTTTCAAATACAGTATTCAATTTACTATTATTCTCCAAACAGTGATGCTGTCCACATCTTGATCTCATTTGTCTGGTCTTTGATTGCACACTTCTCTGCCTCTTTGAAACCCATGTTCTTTGGTGGCTTATAGTTTAAGGAAAGCCATGTCTCAGGAACTTTCCCTGTGGATGAATTGGGGCTGGAGAGAGCCTGTGCCCTCTGGTTACAGAGACACTATTTCTGTACCCTGGCGTATTTTTCATTCCCAGAACTTCAGACTTTCAAATTGTTGCTTTTCCCTATTGGCAAAACTTCTAGGTGATTTACAATTCAGGAATGACCCTGATTTTGTTAAGTTGATAGAAAGGCGCTGAGAGTAAGTAATTGGGTCTTTTGATATAATTTTATTCTGCATCCCCTTCCCACTTGAGATTTTGAGAAAAGGAACGTGGAGAATCACCACTAGACTTCAATAAGCAGCTTATTTTCACCAAGTGAGTAAGCTCTGGCAAGTTGAAAGTGTTTGGGTATCCAGTGTAACTTAGTGCTTTATGAAGCCATAGTGACCTTGGATTATATATATATATATGTCCTATGTAATTTTTAACTTTAAATTCTCTAGTCTTTTTGGTTGATCAGTCTGGGAGCCCTTCCATTCTTCTTTTCCTTGATTGGTGGGGAAAAAAAAGAACAAATACACACTCATCTTACCAAGAAATAACAACAAATCATGGAGGACCTGAGCACATACTCCTGTTTGCTCCAAAGAAAATGCTGACCTTGGCCTTACCGAGGTCCAGAGTCACACGGAAGATGCTTAATCACCCCGTTGCAGATAGGCAGGTCTGCCCATGCCCTACCGAGGTCCCGAGTCATGCGAAAGATGCCGAATCACCCCGCTGCAGACAGGCAGGTCTGTGCATGCCCTACCGAGGTCCCGAGTCACGTGGAAGACGCCGAATCACTCTGCTGCAGACAGGCAGCCACCTGGTTCCACACTACAGAGACGCAGAGGACACCAGACCACCACACCAAGGTACTGAGTCCTGCTGCTCCCGGCCCAGAGGTAGGGGCTTCTGAGCCACTGTCCCACTGCTCCTGGTCCAGAGGAAGTGGCTTCCCGGTCAC
>NW_004624730.1:31739476-31754461 GCF_000247695.1 Heterocephalus glaber
AAAAAATTAAAAAATAGTGACCTTATCAGCCATGAGTAATGCTCTAATCTCATCTCTCTCTACAGAGGTAGGACTGCTTCTCTTTGCACAGAGAAGTTTGATGTAAATGGCAATGTTAGGACTCTGTAGAGCCTAGTGGACTTGACTTGCAACCTATTCCTGTCAAGAATCAATGGATATTGAACAAAGTGGATTTACTGACAGTTCTCTGCATAGTTAAGACACTTAGTGTCACTGTACTGAATATAGTAATGGAATCACTGGCTGAAGTCTGTCCCTTCTTTCCTGAGATATTCATCTTAGAATCTCAGAATTACGAGGTACCTTAGTTAGGGATGCTATAACAAAATGCCATAGATTGGATGGCTTATAAACAACAGGAATTCATTCCTCACAGTTCTGAAGGCTAAGAAGTCCACAATCAAGGCAGAGTTAGTACAGCTTTTTGCCTTAGAGACATTTTCCTTCCTGCTATGTATTCATATGGTGGAAGAGGGCACGGGAAGGAGACTCTTTGCAACCTATTTTTATAAAGGTTCAAACCCCATTCACAAGGGCTTCACCTTTTATGATCTAGCCACCTCCCCAAAGATTCTGCCTCCTAATGCCATCACCTTGGGGTTTAGGATCTTTACGTAAGAATTTGAGGGTAGGGGTATACAGATGCACAGACCCTGGCACAAAGTGTCAAGGTGGAAGTTTGCATGAATTTTAGATGAATATCTAATAATTAATTTTGGGTCTATACTTTAGGATATTTACTGTTTTATAAATTTTGTAAATCATAAGTGAAGAGTTTTAGAATGGATTACAACACTGAATATATAATTTATAATTATGAATTTAGAAGTAATATAGTATTAATCTCTACATTCACTATCTTAACAAGCCACAGATACAGCTACATGTTTTTAAACAGGTCAGAACTGTAGTCTTTTACATTCTGATTTTTAAAAATTTGAACTAATTTTTATTCACTTAAAGTGTTAAAGATACTAATATATGTTAAACTTTATGTACAGTCTGCCCTGGTCAGATTTGAAAAGTTTTGTAAATTGGTTAGACTACAAAATCAAGAACCCCAAATCAAATCTACTTCTTAGTGATTCATTAAACTACTTTCACAGTTCTATTTGTTGATGGCTCTTTTTTTTTTTGTAGTACCAGGGATTGAACCCAAGGCCTTTGGACTGAGCTACATCCCCACAACCTGCCTGTTTTAGTTACTTTCTTGTTGCTGGGACAAAATAACCAACACCCACAAGTTAAAGGAGGAAAGGTTTACTTTAGCTCACAGGTCCTAGAAGTTTCAGTCCATAGTTGGCTGGCTCCAAGACAGGGCAGAATGGCTGAGGGGGATGGCAGAGGAGAAACAGTGCATGATGTTGCAGGTAGGAGGCAGTGAACAGTGATCCTTCCTTTCCCTTTTTCTTCTCTTCAGGCTACAAGCCTGTTGGTTGGTGCCACCCACATCCAGGTTGGGCTTTCCTATTATCCATACCCAAAACTGTGCTAAACCAGTCAGTGGACTAATACATTATCATAGACCCTTAATCATATTCACACACCCTAGATCCAGCCACCTCCCTAGAGCCCCACCTATAAGTGCATGAGGCTTTGGGGAGATATCTAAATATAAGCCATAAGACCACTTCTTCATTTTTTAAAAGTGAGAGTCTTGCTAAGTCACCAAATTGTCCAGCCAGGGATTGAAACGTGTGATCCTTGTGCCTCAGCTTCCCAAAGTGCTGGGATTACAGGTATGTGCCACCACACTTGGATTGTTGCTGATGTATTTAAGTACATCTAAACCAGTGGGGAATAAGAAAGTTCAGGTGAGGTTGGTTTGGCTGTGTGTGTTCCCATTTGTATCCAGTTGGTGCTACCAATATGAAATGTATATTTTAAAAGTGAAAGAGTCTCCTGTGTGGGAGGCTTGCCCGGCGGGCTCTGGATTTGTCTGGGAGGCCAGTTGTTTGATATACAGTGAGTGAAAAGCTTCAGCTTAAGAGAAGGAATAGAAGGCTTTATTTGATCACAGCTCTAAATCTCATTCTCCAAACAGTACCAACGATAAAGGTGATACTATGGTTTCTGCCTGGAAGAGAAAAAAAGAAGGAGCCTGTGCAATTAGTATCTTTCACTTTAAATAGCAAAATAGGACTCATCAGTTTTAGTAGCTGGTGTGTTATTTTTTTTCTTTTCCACAAGTGGAGACAAGGGGAGCCTTTGAGGATATGTGATAAATTTGACAATACCTTAGATTCTCTTACCAAAAATGTGCAAACTGCAGAGAGCATGTGGATTTAAAAATTGTATAGGTATAAACATGTTTCATAAACTTTTTTTATCATGCACAAAAAATCCTTGACTCTTCCAGTTATTTTGACTTAAATTTACTGATAAGATTTTGTATTAGAAAATTTCCAGAAGTATTTCTTATTAAAAAGGTATTTTTTATTAAAAACTGTGTACACATTCTCTCTTTCCTTCTTTTTCTTCTTCCCCTTTCCCTTCCTCTTCTTTCCTTTCTTGTCTGTATTACACTCCTGTGTTCTCACTCACTACTGATTTTTTCTGCCTTCTGTTTCTCTTTTTGAGACCCCTTTTGCAGGTCATTCTGTTTTTCTCCTTGGTCCTGCTTCTGCTCACGACATTGTACGTCCAGACAACTGTCCTCAGGTGCTACTTAGAGTCCAACGTGGAAGAGATCCTCAGGTAGACAAAAGGACTCATTCTGGAGGAAGAACCTGGGCACCTGTCCTGTCCAGAGTGTGAAAGGGCTGAAGTAGGAGGACAGGCAGAGATTGGACAGGCTCTGGCAGCCAGCCACAAGGGACTGCTTTGTCAAAACTCTCCAGAGCAAACTTTCAGGCTTGGAGAATGTGCTCTCATTCAGTTTCCTTAATCATAATTCAAGAACACTTCCTGGAGTCTTTTTTTACCCTGTTACAGTGGGTTTGTATGAACTGCTGTTTTTTTATGCAAGGCTTTTTGATTAAAGGAATATTTTATTATTTCTCATATGAGTATTAATGAAAGATCATGATTCTGAGCATTAATAAATTACTTTTTTCAAAACTACCTCTTCTTTCCCTCAAAGCACAAGAACTTTAACTGTGATTTCCCTTTTTGAGAAGATGAAGTATATATTTTTTTATTTCCTTTTTAAAAAATTTTTATTTTATTGGTACATTTTAGATATACAATATAATGACATTCATCATTGGAAATTTGCACCTTTACATAATCTCTCTTGGTTCTTATTTTTTCCTCCTTCCCCTGCCCCTCCTTCACCCCCTTCAATCCCTCCCTATTTACAAAGACTTTGTTTCCATTTTTTCATTTTCTCATATTAATTCCATTCCCTTCTTTCCTTTCCCCTACCCCTCCCACTTCCCCTTCCCTTTGCCCCTTTTCTTCGTGTATCAGGGATTGAACTCAGGACCTTGTGCTTGTGACGCAGGCGCAGTGCCACTGAGCTAAATCCCTGGCCAAAGATGAAGTATTCTTAATCCCTCAATAAACGAGCTTTGTCTGCATCTCCGGGTATTTTATTCTCTTCCCTTTAAGATGTTCAGATCTGAACTCTATTTGGATGGAGATGCCAGTGCATGGAAATTCTCTCTGGTGACCTCACCTGTAGAGATTGTGGGCATGGTGCCTGCATATGCATCTGCCCGGACTTTGTATCAAGCAGGAAATCCTGTGAAATTCCTGCTCAAGGTTAATCAGAGGGAGCTCTGAAGGGTTTCAGTTTTCTGGCTGGTCACCTCCCTTATGAAAATGTGTATAGAAACTCTTTTACCCATGAATTCTTGCTGACACCTTGACTGAGGGACAGAATGATGGCTAGGGCTAAGAACATTCTATAATATAGGTGCACCATAACAGCACATAGAAACTTTGGTACAAACCTAGCAGTAGACGGTATCATAGTGATCATATCCCAGTTCCAGAAATGAGATGCCTCTCATTGAGAGCAGGGGGTCCCAAACCCATATGTTATGATAGAAATGTGAGCCCTGGAGTTGAACAGGCAAAGATGTAGATCCTGGCTCCTGTTAGCTATATGCTTTGGGATCGTAGGTCTCAGTTGTCTCTGTCTGTGAATGGTATATACTTTTCAGAGTTTTTATGACGACACAGTGGGGAAAAAGGTATAAGGTACTTAACACATTTCCTGCCGTAAGATAAATGTTCCATAAATTATTGCAGTTTTACTATTGATTTAGTGCTCTTTCTTCTTTACTGTTTTCTAACTTCTTTCCAAAAACAAATTAAATAACATGTAATTGTCTTCAGTTTCCACAACAGCACAGTGTAGAGAGAATTGTGCATCAGTGGTCTTCACACAAGGGTGTGTATCACATCTCTAAGAATTTGCAAAGATTTTGCAAAGATAGTCAGGAAGAGTTTTAAGGATTCCATTTTCCACATCCTCATCTTCTGAGTAATTTGGTTTATAAAGCCAGGACTGTGCCCACAATTAAAGCCTCAAAGCAGGTTATATTTCACACTTTCCTTTTCACAGCTGCCCTTTGCCATTTTACTATAGAAAAACATCTCTTATCCATCTCAAATCTTGCTATGATGTCCTGTTTCAAGGAGTAAAACTTCTAGGACCCTCAATAAGGTAGTCCCTATTTGAAATGTTGGTTTCAATGATTTTTTAAAAAAATTTATTAATACATGTTTGTAGTACGTAATGATTACATTCACTGTGCGCAATTGGTACATGTACATAACACATCTCAATTCTTTTTTTCCCCTTCTTCACCCCTACTTAAAATTTTTTTTTCTCTTTGCCAGCATCAGTTTTATTTATTTAAGAAATCTTTATCAAGTTATCATAAGCACAGATTAACAGGCCAGAAAACATAAAACACATAAAACAATTGTACCAAATTGAGATACACTTAGGTACATTGTCAGTACTGGATTACAATAACTTTTTTTGCTCTTTTTTCCCTATTGTATTTTATTTAGACCATTTTTATATACTGAGTTTCTCATATAAAAGAAACCATGTGATATTTAAGCTTATGTGTCTGATTTTCTTCACTTAACATTATGGTCTTAAGGTGCACCAATTTTCATACAAATGACTCAAGTTTATCCTTTATGGAAGACTAGTACCCCATCATTGTGTATAACTACCACATTTTCTTTATTCATTCATCTGTTGATGGACATATAGACTCCTTCTAAGAATTAGCTATTATGAGTTGTGCTGCTATGAAAACAAGTGTGTACATATCACTGTAATATGATGTCTTAACCTCTTTGAGGAAGATCCCTAGAAGGGGAATGGCTGGGACAAATGGAATTTCTAGTTTCAGTTTTTTGAGGAATGTTCATACTGATTTCCATAGTAGTTTTACCAGTTTATACTCCCATCAACAATGAAGAAGGGTTCCTTTTGCCCCTGCATCCTTTCCAGCATTTATTATTGTTTGGTTTCTTCTAGCCATTCTTTCTGGAGTGAGATGGAATCTCAGTGTTGTTTTAATTTGCATTTCTCAAATAGCCAGCATTGTTGAATATTTTTTAATGTATTTATTGGCCATCTATACTTCTTCATCTGAGAATTGGCTATTCATTTCAGATGCCCATTTTTGGTTGGAACTTTAAATTTTTTTGAGTTCATTATATAGTCTAGATATTGGTCCTTTGAGGAGTAGCTGGAATTTTTTTTCCATTCTGTAGGTTGTCTCTTTGCTCTGTTAGTTGTTTCCTTTGCTGTACAGAAGCTTTTTAACTTGATGTGATCCTGTTTCTTCATTCTTGGTATTACTTCTTGTGCAACCAGGATTCTGTTCAGAAAGTCTTTGCCTATACCTATGTTTTCAAGAGTTTTACCTATTTTATCTTCCAGCAAATTAGATGTTTCTGTTTTAACATCTAGATCTTTGATCCATTTTTATTTTAGTTTAGTGCATGGTGAGAAATATGGGTCTACGTTCAATCTTCGGCATGTGGATAGCCAGTTTTCCCAGCACCATTTGTTAAAGAGATTATCTTCCCTGCAGCAAAAGTATTTGGCCCCTTTGTCAAAGATAAGGTAGCTGAGTGTGCCTGGAGTTCTGTATCCTCTATTCTGTTCCATTGATCCATAAGTCTGTTATTTCTGCCAATAGCATGCTGTTTTTTTTATCACTGTAGCTTCATAGTATAACTTGAAGTTCAGCATTGTGATGCCCCGCCTAGCCCTTGTTGCACAGAATTGGTTTTGCTACTCTAGGTCTCTTCTCATTCCATAGGAATTTTAGGAGTACTTCTATTAGTTCTGTAAGGAATGCTACTGGTATGTTGATTGGATTACATTATTCTCTATAACAATTTTGCGAGTATGGGCATTTTGACTGTTACTGTTTCTGCTTATCCAGGAAGGAACAGGGGATGTATTTCCATTTGCTGATGTCGTCTTTGATCTCCTTTTTCAAAGTAGTATAGTTCTTATTGTAGAGATCTTTCACTTCTTTGATTAGGTTAATTCCTAAGTATTTTATTTCTCTGGATCCTACTGTGAAAGGCATTGTTTATCTAATTTCTCTCTTAGTGTGTATTATTAGTGTATAAGGATACTATTGATTTTTGAATGTCAGCTTTGTATCCTGCTACACTACTGAGTTTGGTTATTAGTCTAGGAGTCTTTTGGTGGAATTTGGGGGTTTTTCTACATAGAAGATCATGTCATCTGCAAATAATGATAATTTAACTTCTTCCTTTCCTATTTGTATCTTTTTATTTCTTTTTTTTGTCTAATTGCTCTGGGTAATGTTACAAGAACTATATTGAACAGGACTGGTGGTAGCAGAGATGCTTGTTTTGTTCTTGATTTTAGAGGGAACTCTTTCAGCTTCTCTCCATTTAATAAAACATTGGCCGTTGGTTTTTCATAGATGGCTTTTATCAGCTTGAGATAAAGACTTTCTATACATATTTTCTTCAGGGTTTTTTTTTTTAAACATGAATAGATGTTGGATTTTGTCAAATGCTTTTTCTGTGTCTATTGAGATAATCATGTGATTTTTGTTCTTCTGTTTATGAGATGTATTACATTTATTGATTTGTGTATGTTGAACCATCTCTGCATTCGTGGAATGAATCCTACCTGGTCATGATGTATGATCTTTTGGACAATTATTTGCATTCTGTTTGATACTATCTTACTGAGGATTTTTACATCTCTGTTCATTAAAAAGGTTGGCCGGTAGCTCTGTTTATTGGTTGGCTCCTTTTCTGGTTTTGGAATCAGAGTAATGCTTGCTTCCAGGAGTATTACTTCCCTTTTCATTTTATTAAAGAGCTTGAGTAATGTTGGCATTAGATTTTCTCTAATGTTCTTTTTGGCTGTCAATTCATTGGGACCTGGACTTTTCTTAGTTGGTAGTTTTTTTTACCACTTCTTCAGCTTCATTGATTGATACTGGATTATTCAGGATTTTTGTATATTCTTGGTTTAGCTTTAGTAGTTTGTATGTATCTAGGAATTTATGTGTTTCTCCCTAATTTTCCATTTTATTAAAATACAAGTTCTCAACGTAGTTACCAATGATATTTCTGGATTTTGGCAGAATTTATTGTGATTTTGCTTTTCTTTCATTTCTAGTTGCATGGATTTGGATCTTTTCTGTCCTTTTGGTAAGATTTGCTAAGGGGTTATCTATTTTGTTTATTCTTTCAAAGAACCAACTTCAATTCCTTGATTCTTTGTTGTTGTTTTTTGGGGTTTTTTTGGGGGGGGGCCAGGGATCGAACTTGGGACCTTATTTTTGAGAGGCAGGCAGCAGAACCACTCAGCTAAATCCCTGGCCCCCTATTCTTTGTATTTTTTTAATCTCAATTTCATTAGTTTCTGTTCTGATCTTTATAATTTCCTTCCTCATACTAGCTTTGGATTTGGATTGTTCTTGCTTTTGCAGACCTTGAGGTGCATAATTAGGTCATTTATTTGAGCTCACCTGTTTTTCTGATGTGGGAATTCATTGCCATAAATTACACTGCTGTCATTGTGTCCCATAGGTTCCTATATGTCATACTGGCATTATGGTTTGATTGTAGGAACTGATTTCCTTAATTTCATCTATGACCCACTGATTATTCAAGAGAGTATTGTTTTTTAAATTTTATATTATTTTTTATTAAGTTTATTGGTACATTTTAGGTGTATATCATGATCACATTCATCATTGGGAATTTGTACCTGTACATGATATATATTGGTTCTTCTTTTTTCCCCATTCTCCTTCCCTCCCTTCCACCCCTCACCCCTCCCTATTTACAGATTACTTTGTTTCCATTTTTTTGTTCTTTGCTCATCATTTTTTCTTTCCCTTCTTTCCTTTCCCCTACCCCCCCCCCCATTTCCCTTCCCCTTTGGACGTTTTCTTCTTATTTCACATTATTATACATTTTGGTCCTCATTTACATTTTCAGTTTCTCACACCAGAGAAACTATTCAGTATGAAATTTTATATTATTAATACATGTGTCTCTTACATGATATTTACATTCCTTGAGGGAAGGACCTGCACGTGCGCACATGCACACACAAGAAAAAAAAAGAAATTTCTCTGTGATATTGAATATGTGACTTTCTTTTGGGATCTACAATTTTGTGGCAGTGTCCAAGTCAAGATATGTCTCTGCTCATGCTAGTAGATAAACAAGACAGTCAGACCCTACATCTGTGTAGGTTGGAGGCACAAGCAGGCAGTAGGATTAGGGCAAGTGCACCAATGCTGTGACTTTCAAATCCAGAACAACTCAGGCTGAGCTTGGCTTCTGGCCATGGGAATGGGGCATGTGTCCTTTAGCCTAGACCCCTCAGAGGGTCTCTTTGTCATAACTCCTTGACTCTGGCTGTCCCCTGTGGGTGTCTCTCACTTAGTCACTGTGGGAATGTAACACTGGGAGCCCTGAAGTGCAGCCATCCTTCAGCATCTCTGAGTCCCAGTTTCAAACAGTTGTCTCTTTCTTTCTTAGAATGTCATCCTACTGAGCACTCTTTCCAGGGACATGGTGCTTTCCAGCTGTTGCTTGTCAAAGGACTCATGTGGGAGCAGAATCCCCCACTCACTCTCCCTGCAGATCACAGCACCCATTCCATGACCGTGATTTTTCCCTGAAGTCCTCTGAAGGCCCCAGCTTTCACTTTGTCTTTGTAGATTTGGTCTCCCTTTTCCATGAGCCAGGAGCCAGGAGCTGGGGAGAAAGTACAAATTGTCCTTTTCCTTCTTTTTGTTGTGTTTTGTCTTTTCAATTTCTCTCTAAGTTTTAATTTTTCTATTTAATCTTTCTTGGTTCATGGGAATCTACTTTGCTTTTTCTTTTTTTCTTCCCCAAGTTGTTATTTTCTAGAGTTTTGGATTCCAAATCTCGGCAAGGCTAATTTGTTGTTGCTTACCGTTCTGCCATTTTCTGGTTGGAGAATCCTTATCCCTGCTTAATTGTTTAATTCCCCACTGTCCCCCATCTGTTAATAATCTCACTGCCTGAAGCTTTGCCCTCAAGCTCTTTAATTTCTTTAGCTGAGAGGCATTCTTAACAAGATTTTGGTTTTAATATTAGTGCATTACAATGGTGTGATTTTTTTTATCATTATTAATAATATTTGTGGTGATTATACAATCCAGGAGAATCTCTTATACTCAGAGATCAGTGGTCACAGGAAATTTTAGAAAGCATGTTAAAATGACTAATAAGAGACCACAACTCATGGGATTATAGTATATTAGGAAATGTTGAGGAGAAATTGACACAGGGATGTAATTTCAACAAGAGAGAAAAATATAAAAATCTCCAACTTTGAAGGAAAATATTTATTTTTAAATGAATTAGGGTGGATATCAAATCATACCAATTTTTATATAACACTGGACACATTTTCTGTGTCTAGATTTAAAATTATCAGAAAAATACATCTTTTTAATTTATAATAAAATTTTAGTTGTCAGCTAAAAAATGGATTTAGGGAAACATGTTTGAAAAAATTTTTAGGAAGAATGACAGCAAAAAGTTCGTTTTATTTTACTTGTTATATTTCATTGGTGTTGATTTTCAACATGAGGGTAGGGCACTCTGCTTTCTTGCTGCTCACTCTATTAAGGGCAGGATTTATTGATTGGTATTTTATATATCAGCCTTTTGCTAATTTAATCTCTTGACTGAAAACCATGAGTGTCTCCTATATGTCAACCTCAGTGCCATGTATATTGGAAGGAGCACCAGCCCCTGCCTTCTTGGAGTTCATGAGTTGGACTCTGCTCTTGGATTTAGAAACTGGATTGTGCTGGGGACTGGAGCAGTCAGATACAAGTGTTTGACAATTGAGATAGGTCTTTCGGTCCTTCAACAAGTAACACTACTGCATTATTCCAAGGACACTATTGGTGTTGATAACTTTCGTAGGTACTGTTGCTTCTCAAAAGAACACTAGGCTGGGGATGGTGTTGCACTTCTATAATCCCAGCGTTCAGGAAGCTGAGGCAAAAGGATTGCCGTGAGTTTGAGGCCAGTCTGGGTTACATGGTGAGTTTAAGGCCACCCTAAACTGCCTAGTGAGATCCTGCCTAAAAAACAAACCAAAAGAACATTCATTAGCTTAACATCCTTATTTGTCAAGTTTAAGTATGCTAAAAGACTGCTGATGTTTGGCCAGGATATGAAGGAAGAGTTTGTTCTTCTGGATTGGTGGATTTTTCTAAAGAGCCCTGGTATTTCATTCCATTTGTGGAATATTTTAGAATATAGTGTTAAAATGACTTTTATGTGTGATCCTGGAGAATGAACTTAGAACCACTAGCTAATTTTCTTTAATATTAGATTTCTTCATTTATGATTTGAGAAATTAACTTCATGTGTATTTTAGAAATAGCTAGACTTAAGACCAGAACAAAAACTCTCAACCTGTTAGGATTATGTCCTAGACACTTTACATTTCTTTAATGTTTAACTGTGTTAATTCATGACTGTGATTAAATATTATTTGAGGGTTTTGATAACCAAATGTTAATGTGCTGCATTCAGCATTTTGGATAATAGCTTCATTTTTGAAGGGCACAGTTATGCCTCACATAATAAACTATCAAAGTAAATGAGTTCAACTCTGTTTGTTTTTTCTAGGTGAAAAGAAATGGGCTATCTCAAACAGTAAGCCAGGAGGAAAGGAAGAGACAAGAGGTATGTTTCTCACAAACTGTGTCACAGCTTCAAATGTGGCATGGGGGTGGTGGGTCTGTACTTTTGGGCTTTCATCTTCTAGATGCACTTGCTAAGTGTTGTCTTTTGGGAATGTATTTGTTTTCTTCTTACAAAATTAGCAAGTGGTCATTGTTAAATAAAGGTGCACACACATTAGTCCTCAAGAAAGCAAACATTTATATATCTCAACATTTGCATTTAAACAACAAAGCATATAGTTTAAGTATTTAAACTTGAAGAAATATTCTGAAAAATGAAACAGACATTAGATCCTGAAATTAAAAAATGATATCACTGGGAAAACTAGTGAAATTTGAATAAAATGTATACATTAGTCTGTAGACAAATGTACCTCAATTATATAATGTACTCTTCTTAGAAGCAACTGTGTAATGGATACATGGAACTCTGAACTCTCTTTGTGAGTTTTCTATAATATAAAAGTGTACCGAAATGAAAATTTTACATGTTACATATTCACACATGAACGCATGTGTTTGTTAAATGTATGTAAATAATATGACTGTATACAGTTTTTTATTTCTTGCTTTTTATACTAAGCATTGTTTTTGAGATTCATGTTAATATTTCATGTTTGTAGTCATGCTAATGCATATTAATTTAGATCATTTCAACCACTATATACTATTCCATTTTATGAATATCATCTTTTAAATTTTTTATCTAATTTCCTGATAATGGACAGTGGGTAACCCTTTTTTCTTTATTGTTAACATTGTATTATAAACTTTTTTTCTCACTATGTGGGTGTACTCAAGAATTTCTCCAAGGTCCTAAATCCAATAGAACCCTTCTATTCTTTTAAATTTTCTATATTTTAACCTTGTTTATTCACATTATATTCTGATAATATTTATGCAGATTTTTGATGTAACAAGTTAATGACAACTTCAAGTATAACTTTATGCTTCCTTTCTATTCCTATGTAGCTGTTTTTAGCAGGTCTAACCTGATTTGCTGTTAGGTAGTTCATGACTCTGTGGCAGGATATTTTAGCAATTACTACATTAAACTTGTTACCACTTACTCATCTTCTCATGTGGTATGTTCTATATAGTTCATTATTTTTTGTCTAAATCCGTGTATTTTGGTTGTGATTTAAAACAGTCTTTATTGTTGAAAACATCTGAAGTCATTCCAAGACAATATATCTTACCAGTGGCCTTAAATCCATTATTTTTGGCCAGAATGAAGAATTTTTCTTAGTTTGACTTATATTTTGGGCAGATCATTGTATTGATTGAATTGACTTTTGCAAGATACACGTTAAATGAGGCTCTTAAAGGTCTTACTCTTTACTTCAGGCAGTAGTCACTTAATTCCCTGGAGCAACGCTGTAGCTAAATAAGCACATCTAAGACAGACCTAAGCCTCTAACACCTTACAGATGCTAAAAAGGAACTCTGAGATTATTGCTTTAACATGATTTACAAAACATGACCCACTTCTTAGCTACTGGGCCTCCACCTGCCTGTGTCTGTCCTGTTCCCAGGCAGTTCCTGTTAACTGTGTGCTTTGGAACAGGGGCTTTAAGTGCAAGAACTCCCGCAGTCAGAGTGATGAATGCATGGTTACCAGGGAGCTCACCGGGACAGATTTTCACCACCCCTCCCTGAGGAGGAATTCTCCCTTCATCACCATTCTTAGATCTGAATTTGATTTTGTTAAGGAGCTGGCTGAAATCTTTACATAGGGCATTGGTGTCTGTCCACAGATGTGCGTTGGCATTGTCATCCTTCACACTTACCAGGAAAACCACGGTGTGCCTGACACCAAGAGTCTGTGTGAGGGTCCTTTTCTCCTTCTTGAGACCTAGCAAGAGTAGAGAGGTGGCTTGTTAAATGGACAGAATTGTTTTCAATTGTATGAGATTACATAAAAGAATTCCTGTGGCTCATAAGAGCCTTTGGAGGGTAGGTACAGTCATGCCAGAATATTTGTTACTGACTGCACATTAGTCAAATTGAAAGAGAGAGAAAAAGAGCACACACAAAAGGGGAGCAAAGGAAGACATTTGTGAAAAATATTCTCTGGATTCCGTGATGACTGTAAATTCTTACTGTTCCTAAAAGAAGTGTGCTTTGAAAGCAGGGCTGGAGAAGATGACCCTGAAGGTTAATTAACATCACACTGAGATTTTGTGACATGCCCAGCTTTCCTTCTATAGATTCTACCCTATGGCAAAGGCATGACCCTGGGATGTAATGTCATCCAGCTTCTTTCCTTCTCAGTATTTACAATACAGAAAGTAACACTTTCTCCAGTGTTTTGGGGTATATGTTCCTTATATTAAAACAGTAGTTTAATAATACATGTTTCTAAATTCTTACCTTTTTGTACTTCTCAAGATACATCATTCGTATAGCAGAACAATGAGAGCTCCATCAATTCTTCAGTTAAAATAACGAATAATTTCTTTCTTCTTCTTACCAGGCAATCTTTGAAGTCATATCATCTGAACATTCATATTTACTCAGCTTAGAGATCTTGATTCGAATGTTTAAAAATTCTAAAGAACTGAGTGATACAATGACCAAAACTGAGAGACACCATCTTTTCTCCAATATTACAGATGTCTGTGAGGCAAGCAAAAAGTAAGTGCACTTCGGTTTGCCTTTGCTTGTGCCAAGGCGATGCTTATTAACAAACACCTATGTTATCTCAAAAGGAAGGATTGTGACATTACAAAACCTCTCCTCCATTTAGTTGGCTATTGTATTCATTCCCATCAAGTGATTTCGAAAATTGTTTTAAATTGTTAGTGGACAGAAAGTTGTTAAATATGTAATTAATTGTCCTGGCCTATGACTGGTGACTGCGTAAGGTCTCTTCATTCTTTCTCTTTCCCACGTATCCATTCACTTTTTTCCTTTGGGTTACATCTGCAGTCTTGTTTGATAATAGTCTATGACTTGTTCATTTTAGTACAGAAAGAGCAGGTGTTAGGCTTAGATCTTTCGTAGGGAATATCTGGATAGAATGTAATATTTTTTATTATATTTAATATTTTCCTTTACTTTTTGTCATGAAAAGTAGATAAACTTGCATAATAAATTTTCTTGCAGCCCAAATTTGTACTTAACAATAACATTTTTCTGTTATCTTTGCTTTTTGCTTAAATATGTCCAAGTATATAGTTACAATATCTTACTGATAAATACTTCCATAAAATAAAGTTTTCTTCTATAACCACAGTGTTACAGTAAGATCCATCATTCTTTCATTTATGATTCTATTTTTTGATTTTTGTGCAAGTAGATTGATATGTTTTAGAATTCCAGACATACCAAAGATTCTACATTAAAAATGCCCTTCCTGGCCATCCCAGGCTCCTAGGGCCAAGAAGGTGAACCAGTCCCAGCACCCGGAAGGAAGCTCCCCCACTGCCATCCCAGCCTCCTAGGGCCAAGAAGGTGAGCCAGTCCCAGCACCCAGAAGGAAGCTCCCCACCTCCATCCCAGGCTCCTAGGGCAGTGAAGCTCAGCTGGTCCCAGCACCCAGAAGGAAGCTCCCCACCTCCATCCCAGGCTCCTAGGGCAGTGAAGCTCAGCTGGTCCCAGCACCCGGAAGAAAGCTTCCCTGCTGCCATCCCAAGCTCCTAGGGCACAGAAGGTGAGCCGCGTGGGCGCCAGAAGCACAACCCCCCATCGTGGAAATGAGAAGACACATAAACAAGCCTCAAAAACAGACTTTCAGATCACCTACAGCAACCCCAAAGGGAAACAGGATGGAACACTCTGATACTCAACCACCTGG
>NW_004624730.1:31757296-31812552 GCF_000247695.1 Heterocephalus glaber
AAAAAAAATAAGAACCAAGAGACTCATGTAATGGTACAAGATCCCAATGATGAATGTAATTGTACTGTATACCTAAAATGTACCAGTAAAGTTAATGGGGAAAAAAAAATGCCCTTCCTGTATTGTTCTGTGGCCACCTGAGAGGCAACTAAAGCAAACATTTTCTTTCTTGCATATTTTTTAGAAATAGTTTATGATTATAAAGAAAAAATATTTTTTCTTGTTTTTAAATGGTAGCATACTATTGTTCTTCTCCTTACTTTTTTCATCTGTCTTCGAGATCATTACATGTCTGTGCATTAAAAGAGCCATGTGGAACATAATACCTATGTATGGTCAGTAGATATTAAATTAATGGTGTTCTTATTTCCCTATAATGTTGACATGAATTAAAATTTGAGATAAATACTAATATTACATGAACAAAAGTGAGGGAAAGAAGACATTTTCTTATAATTGCTGCAAACCAAGAATATTTGCTTTGTAAAATCAGCAGTGCTGATGTGAAAGTTCTTAGCCAGTCACGGGAAATGGTCTGCTTAACAAGAAGTGGAGAAAGGTATTAGTGTTTCTTCTGCTCAGAAAGATGGAGGCTGTTAGAAGCATTTGATGTGAAAAGTTGACAAAATCATAGAGCAAGTAGAAATGATGAACATAACTAAAATCATCGTATACCAAAATATGAAAACCCAAGGTGCTCCCTTTAGCTTGAAGGCAGCTCATATTCATTTATTGAATCAATATTTTAGTTATTTTGTATAGAATATTTACCATGTATACCAAGCTTAATACGTACACTATTCTTAGTGAACACAGGGTCTTGAAGCGGTAAGATAGATAACAAAGGTTTGATATACACTCATGCATCACTCAAGAACAGGGATAAGTTCTGAGAAATCTATTGTTGCAAGGGAGATTTTCTTGCTTGGGAACACCTTGCAGGCCCGCCCAGCCTTTTGGCCTGCTGGCCCACACCAAAGGAAGAGGAATTATCTTGAACCATATATAAAATATATGGTTAATGTAAATGAGCAACAAAATTTCCTTAATTTTTTATAGTATTAGTTATTACTATATTAAGAAAAGGGGCAAGCAGCCAAGAGGCTGCAGGTCAGACACACCTGAGTATATTTACACAAACCTAGGTGATAAAGCCTAGGTTTCACCTAGGTTAAAGTGTACATCTAAATGATATAACGTATTGCTCCTAGGGTCATGATGAATAAAACAACATGAAATTAAGTCAAGCATAGAAGAAAATAATGCAACCAGGACACAGTAAACATGATGGCTATGAGGCTGCCAGGGAAACACAGTATACTCTTTTATGGTAAATGTTTTTATAAGGAGGCATAGACTCTAAAAATAACAATAAAAAGTATAGTGTAGTAAATACATAAGCCTGTGTCATATATAGTT
The DNA here is from genome assembly GCF_000247695.1 of Heterocephalus glaber. The sequence goes on from NW_004624730.1 coordinate 31,758,716, forward strand.
GTTTATCATTATCAGGTACTATGGATAGCTATTGATAGCTCCTTATGTGATGCTGCTTTTTGAGATAAGGACTCACTATGTAGCTCACACTGGCCTTGAACTGGCAGTGATATTCCTGCCTCAGCCTCCCAAGTGGTGAGATTACAGGTGTGTCCTATCATGCCCAGCGCCCCCTTATGCGATATTTGATGTCTTATATTTCAACTAAGACTGTTCAGCTTCTACTTAATAATTCCGTATCTTAGTAACTTACATTACAGAATTTTGATTTAATTAGAAACAGTCATTTCATACATAGTCTTTAAAATTCAAAGTACTCAGAAGACTACAGAGTGAATTTTGTGGCGTAATGGCTGCATGCTGAACTTTAAGAATGAATTTTAAGTGATGAATACTTCCTATCATACAAGAGTTTATAGTCCCATGAAAATGTAAAATAAAATCTTAACTAAAACAAATGACCAGTATCTGAATTAACTACATATTACTGATTAAGTGTAATTTGTTAAGTGCATCACAGGAAGGGATTTCTTCATTGTTTTCTTTTACATAAAGAAAAGTTGTAGCTGTAAGTGGCAGCATACTTAGTGTAGGGTAAGATCGGAACTTCCTGACATCCAGGTGAGCTGCTATCTGATCCCTTTTGTAGTGGCTCAGGTTCTTTGCTGTTTACCAATAAATAACACTAAGAGGCCCTTTTATGTAAGTAGGCATTGTTTGCAGACAGGCAACAGAGACAAAGATCATGTTCATTCTGGGTGTGTGTGTCTGTGTGTGTGTGTCTTTATCAGTGTGGTACGGTCCTATCGAATTCTCCTCTTCATAAAAAATTGCTCATTTCATCAGCACGTATTGAGCCTCCTCTTCTGCAAGGCTTCTAAGTTTCAGAGCATTTCTGTCTGGCGGCTGCTGGTCTTCTGGGGCTGGTGGTGGCCGTGGGGCATCCCCAGTGAGTGTGCAGAGGTAGTTCAGAGCAAGGCACTTCCCCTAAAATGGGTACATTTGAATCACCCTGAAAGCCATGGGCTTAAGGGCCCTTGGTGAACCCCAGGAAAGGAAGAGGGCAGATGGTAAAGGCCTTTATGCCCTTTCACTTTCCTGAAGAATGTCACTGTTAGTAATGTGAAAAAAATATTCACAATTAAGTGGGTGGCTGATGTGGTGGCATTGGAGAGAATGGTGTGCATTTGCATTAGAGGGGAGGTAAAAATGAGGAGGTATTTGAGGCAGTTGAAGTAACACCACCAGCTATTGTGGGAACCTAATTGGGGGCCCAGAGTGGAAAGATGCAAAAGATATTTAGAATGTAGACTCTGGGGTCCTGGTGGAAAGAAGAAAGAGGTTCGTTTGCCTCCAGGACTGACTATACATGGAGTTCCTGCTAGCCAGAATATAAGAGAAAGGGGTTGGAGCTTAGTGAGGGAGGTAAGAAACTTGGTTTAGGGTATGTTAAGTTTGAATGACTGTGGAGCATGAAGGGAAGTTGTCCAGTTGAAAGGAGAAAAACTGATTAGGACTCCAGAAAAATCTTAAGCAGTGATGCAGATTTGAGCCACAGAGGTGCTCTTGTCACTGTGTGTTTAATGAGATATTGGATCCTAAAGTAGCAGATTTTAAGCAGTGGAAGGGGTGGTGGTATTGAGCTACTGGAAATGCATTTTTGGTTGCCCTCTTGACTCAGGGCTCTCCTGGCTTTAGTAGGTGAGGGTTGGCATACCAGACATGCTGAAATTGGTAGCAGTCCTAGACAAACATGAAGTGTCCCACCCACATACCAGGGTGCCTTTCTTGAAATGCATAGGTGGTGTAAAAGAATACTAACGTCAGAATTTGGGCAGAGAAACATTGAAGAAACTTGTGGTTTAGGACAAATGAAGTAAATAAAATAACAACTGCACAGTGAGCTTGGGCCTTCTTCAAGCCAGTTGGCTGTACGAGTTCTCTCTGTGGTTGACATCCTCACATTTCCCTCTTTGTAGGTCCTGTGGGCCTCAAAACTGTTTGTTTCCTAATCCTCCTGCGTGTGAGGAAGAAGCTGGAATACTGCTGATCCTGTATTTGTCCCCTCCTAAGAAGGGCACCACTCTTTTCTTCTTCATGAGATGCCTACAGCGAAATGCTTTAAGTTCAGATTGGATCAGAATGGCTTTGGGTCAGCACCAGAACAGAGCCTTTGACCTCCAGCCTTCTAACCACTTTCTTCCGCCTTAACTGTGCTAACTTCTGAACCCTGTCTCAAATTCACCAACTCTACCTGATTCATCATCTCCCGGTCTTTTAAGGACCAATGATATCCTAAAAGCCTAATCATGAAAATGGAAATCAGAGTGTTGGATATCTTCTTTCATTTAGAAATGAATAGGCTTGTTTACATAGGTCCTTCCTTTTTTCTTTTTGCTTCTTCTTTCCCAAATCTGTGTTCATTTAGATTAATTTATAGATAATTGCTGTGTTACTAGCAAAAACCCTGTATGTCTGATTAATTTATACTACTTTGCAAGAGAATGTGATCTAATTGTTTAAATTTGAGATATATCCCTGGTAAAAGATAGATACTATTAGGAAAAGAAGTTGTCTGTTGTATAAGACCGAATATTCCCCTCCTCTTGTTTAGAGACTCTAAGGTATAAGTCTTTAGTGTTAGAAAAAAATTTTAACTTCAGTTCTGAGTTTTCTTTCTCAATAGCTGTTTTTTTAAAAAATTATTTATTTTGGTACTGGGATCAAACTCGAATCCTTGCACTTGGGAGGCAGGTGGCATAACCACTGAGCTAAATCCCCAGCCTGCTTTTGTTTTGTTTTTGTTTTTTTCTCGGTACTGATGATCGAACACCGGACCTTGCGCTTGCCAGGCAGGTGCGGCGCTGCGCCACGGAGCTACATCCCGGCCCTCATTCTCAATATCTAGATTATGCTAACAATCTTTTGTATTGTTAATTGTACCCTGAAAAGTAGGTTGCTGAGGAACTTTCCAGGATACTTGTTTCTCTTTAAAAATTAAAATGTTAGCATGTTGTTGGAAAACCTGTGAAGCTAAAACTATTAAATTTCTACAGAGTAAAATAAAATATCCATCAATGTGCTTTTGTATCCTGAGGAACTGAATTTGTTCTTAGCATATAATGAACAGTGAATGCCAAATTCTCCAATTCCTGCTTTGTGTAGTAGAGTACATTATAATAATAGTAAACATATGAAAGAGTACTCACCCAGCACTTGTTTGTCCAAAAGATTTTTTTCCCTAATTTTAATAAAATTTTATTAAAATTGAAATATCATGGGATATTAAATATGATTTTAAGTCCACATGTTTTATGAAATGACTTGATTTTGACCCTCAAAAATGACATTTTGTTTGAATATTGGCCTACTGTATCAGTACTGTGAGGTATGTTTTCTATTTGGTCATTAAAACTAAACTTTAGATATTAATCAAGTAACAGCAAACCTTGAAAACTCTTTAATATTATTAATGCAAGCATTTCATTCTTTCTAATTCATAAAGCTAAAATTTAAAAGAAAAGCATATTAAATTTAACTAGGCCAGAGAATATGGAACTCTTTAAGTTGTAGAGCCTGTTTAATTTTTGTCCTGGAGTAATGGACATTGCTAATACTCCTTTTTAGCGGTTGTTCTCACCTCCCTCAATATATTCTTATATATTTTGGTAAATAAACCATTACTCTATTTTACTTAATTTAACACATAAACTCCTCTTTAGAATCAGTTTCTTCAGCTGGCAGTTGAAAGACAGTGACACCCAGAAGCCATCTTTATGACATTCTTTGACTTTTTCTCTATCCTGAAATGAATGAGCAAAGAAGTTCATAGGAGAATCACCACTAGTAGTCTGCAGTAACATGGGTATTCCCATGGTGGTCAGCCCTGATTGATATCCAGGTTTGGAATAACAGCAAAGGAATTAAGTAGTTATTTATCATTTCAAGTAGAGTAAGGACTACAGATGTCTTCATTGTAGATGCAGTCCTTTTAATTAAGTCTTCAGAAAAGAGGTGATTGGTCTGAAGCCTTGTAAAATTGAACAGGAGACACTGCCAGTTAAATAAGGCTCCTTGAAGACATGTGCTCTCATCTTCCTACTCCTCTGAAATTCCAGTAAAAATGATGGGGAGTCAGTGCACAAACTTCCAAGAGGAAAACAAAGAGAAAATAGTAACAGTATTTGGGAATGAAAAACCTGACCTGGATACTCAGTAAATATTTCGTGAAATCCATGAAAGTTAAATCAAACTGATAGTGAAGAAAGCCAATGGCCAGGGATTTAGCTCAGTGGTTTTGCCTCCTGTTGCACAAGCGCAAGGACCCTAGTTCGATCTCTGGTACTAAAAAAAAAAAGCCTAGAAGCAACCAAGTTTAAGCCACAGAGGCTCTGAAAGGTACAGGACTTGATGAAATTGGAGTGCAGATGTAGCTAAGAACAGGGCTATGAGAAGTAGGCAGACCCCATTCCCTTCTGCAGCCCAGCAGAGCAGGACAGTGGCCCTCTGTACTCCAGCAGCAGGGCAAATAGGTGGACACTGGACCAGAGAGCCCAGGAATATGTCAGGAGGGAACTACCAGGAATATGTCAGGAGGGAACTACGTAGGGCACAGGACACTGGGGTATGATGGCAGTAGAGACCCAGAGCCTTCTCTCCCACTGTCATTATGGAACAGTGCCTGCCAGCCTTTGCCTTTTTTGTTGAATCCTAATAGCATACCATGGGTTAAATAGCATTTTGTAATTTGCATTGGTGATATTTACATTCCAGTACATTTTTATTATTATGTTATGCTGTTACATTTTTACTATTATCCCTTTTAAGTTTTGCAGGAAGCATCCAGTTGAATGTTGCAGCACCATATGTAAATTCTCAAACTTTAAAAATACATCTATTTTAGGAACTTGCTGGGCAAGTACTTAATGACTCTAAATCTTAGTTTCTTCCGCTAAGAGGGATGATAGTTTACCCAACCTTATAGGGTTGTCTTGAGAATTAAATAAGATACTAGATGTAAAGTGCTTAACACAATGCTATGGCTCTCAAATGGCAATTATTTTATTATTACTGTTGTTTTGATCATCTGTGTCTGATATGCTGAAGTGTCTTTGGAATTTTTATTTATTGACTTTTGTGTGTACAGCCTATATATTTTCTTATGACAACATTGGTCTAGGGCTAGGATAAAGCACAGTTGTTTTTTTATATAGATTCTAGCACAATGGTCTGCATGAACTTGTTTTTAAAAATGGTTACAGTACAGTGTTACAACAGTTTAGCAGCCATCTTTATTTTGACATTGAATAAAGTCAGAGTAGATGGAGTCTTTTATAATAATGCAACATATATTAGTTACGATTTTAGGGGCAGAGTGAAAACTCAGTTTTTTGCTTCTTACCACCCTCGTGTTTTCCTTGTGAGTGGTAAATTCCTTGGGCCAGTGTTTCAGAGCAGGCCCTGGCATGCTCCAGCTGCCAATTAGGCTGTTCTCCTGGTTATTTTTTGCAGACATTTGGACCAGTATACTGCATGCTTTTCTGGCCTGCTTGCACTGCCTTTGCAAGCTCCAAGAGCCTGGGAATTTTGGTTTTTCACATGGAGATTTAAGCTGGGATAATGATCCTGGTTGGGGCAGCCTAAATTGTTACCAAGCTTAGTCACTAGCTGTTATCAATCTTAAACTAGACTAGAAATCTGTGGAAAAAGAAACAAAGGCTGGGGTTTGGTTGCAGTATTTCATCTGCATTGCATTTGCAGCTGTGGATTTTGAACCATTACATGGATTTTTTTTTTTTATTCTGCCCATTGTGAGTGAAACAAGCAGGACCACACAGTTTTTCTGGCCAGTGGAAAAGATCTTAATGTAAACTTTGCGATCTAGCCAACTTAAATGTACTGCTTGATTTAAGCCCAAAGAGGATGGTTGGTGAAGTAAGTTTCAAAAGCAGGCCTTTGAGCTTTCTGATCATTAGTTTGTTGTGTGTTGCCTCTAATTGCTACACAACAATTATTAACATCTGGACGTCAATTTTATTTTTTCCCATCCATTGTATTTCATCTGATTTAGTCCGTTATAGGATGTTGTGAAAGTACCATCATTTCTCTTTTGCTCATCGAGACATTGAGGCCCAGATTAATTATGCAGATTTGCTTAAAATCATTCACTTAAATGAGAAGTGACTAGTGAGTTTTGTTTTATTCTTTGGAGTGCATTCACCAAGACTGCTTGTTCAAAAATACACATACACATTTAGTCTAGAGGACTAAATTTCAATTTAGACTTCTGCTAGGGATTACATAGCTGATAAATTTTCAGGATTTGCTGCTGTTAGTATATATTACTCATGGAACTAGGCATAGAGAGTGGTTAGACTCATATCATATTTGAATGTCTTTGACCTCTTAGAATATGAAGACCTTAAAAACCAAATGCATGTTGTTTATGGACATCATAGACTTTATCACCCTCTTGCTTCCTAATGAGCATTGCCTCCTAAGTAAGGGGTATTGCCCAGTATCTTTATCATAAGCAGTTTGTGAATATGTTTCCACAGTTGCAGTACTGCAGTATGCTCTAGGAATGAGGTAATTGATTATAAAAGTTCCCTATGGTTCACACATCATCAGATTAAAAAACATCCAGAAAGTTCCTAAAACTATTTCTACAGTAAGTTGAAGAAGAAAAGAAAATGTATGTTTGGAAAATGCTGACTTCATTGTTTGCTTCTTAGTCTGAAAAATCTAGTGTTCCCAAAATAAATGTTGGTGAAAAATTTGCAAGTCTTTTTAAGGATTTAAATGAAGGAATTCTTTTTCTTTAGGTGACAATGTAAATACGAGCAGAAGCATGCCAAAATTTATTTTAATTTTTTAGAATGTCCACTTTGGGTAAAAACCTGTGAAAACATGATTTTCTTACAAAGTCCTGACATCAGTTTTAACATTCTCAAAAGACAGGTTGTTTTAATATTGTTTTAAATATTAATTCAGTATAGTGTTACCATTTTCTATAACTTAAAGGATGTGGATTAAATCATACAGCCTTGTGTTTTTAGATTTTTAAGGTATATTTATAGAAAAATATTCTGAGGAATATGTGTATATGGTGAATGGTATTTGTTAAAGAACTTTACAGATACTTTATCTATACCGTGTTTTCTTTGGATTTTAAAAAAGTTTTCGGGAAATGATTTGGACTTGGAAAAAAATTTGGTGGAAAGTTTCCATAGAAATGTCAAGATTGGCTAAGATTGACCTTGTCACTTGTGGGGGATTCAAACAAAGGTCCCTTTGTAAAAAGAAAAACTGTCTCTGTATTGGCAGTTCATTGGAATTTCTTTTCTAGCAGAGAAGAGTGATATGAACAACCAGAACAGGGTACAATGGGAATGTTTGTGCTTATCTGCTTGAGTTGTCCTGCTTCTTCTTTTACATTTTGTATATGCAGTATCTGATGCTCTGCACTTAGATACACATACATAAGCATGTATTTGTATATGAATGTAAAATCTTTGAAGAGCATATTGTGAAGATATTTTATAGGATATAACCCATTCTAGAAAGTTGAAGTTGTACTTGAGTCCATTCTGTTGAAGACAGCAGAAGTGATTAAGCCATGAAATTATTCTCATTGATTTTACTAAGTAGCATTAAATAAAAGACCTTCAAGAAGAATTTTTTTTAACTTTATCACAGATTTACCTACCTTATCTTTGATTTTTGGAACATCTGATGTAGTCATTTAACAATGCATGTTTTGCAGGTTTAAAAAAAAATGGTCAAGGCCGGGGATTTAGCTCAGTTTTGCCTCCTGCTGTGCAAGCGCAAGGACCTGAGTTCGATCCCCAGTACCAAAAAAAAAAAAAAAAAGGTCGGTGTGACAGAAGAGTGTGCTCACCTCCTTTGTGTTTTTGCCAGCTCTGGTGATCACTGTATTTAATCGCCTCCTGTTATGAACCTTCGCTTTTACCTTTATCCCATTTTCTTTTTATGTCTTCCTGACCAATATCTTGTTTACTTCCACAAAATTACTTTTGGAATCAAAATATAATTTTTAAAATTTAAAATATCAGAAATCATTTTACCAATTAAATTTAGAGATCAAGATACCATTTTATCAGTATCGGTGAGAGGTATACACTAGGTAATTTTCTGTTACTCATGAAATAGCCTTTTCAATTTAGATGGGAAAGCATAGTTATTTAGTCTCAAAATACACTTCCCTTGCATGCTTTTGAGCACAGCATTATTCTGGACTCTTTGTAGACCTTTGTCTACAAAGAGAAACTCACATGTCCAAGCTAGAGAAACTTTGTTTTTGCCTTTGTTTTATTTCAGATTTTCTCAGCCTGGAATGTTTCCCTGCTTTAAAGTCTAGTTTTTATTAATCGTATTTTTCTTTCTGGAGAATGCAGCAAGGAACCTCAGTCTCATCCTTCCGCTGTCATTTCCTTCCTCTGCATATCAACTGCTGAGTTAACCATCAGTGTTTATCAGAATAATCAAGGAATTCGAAACTGGCTCTTCAGTCCTCACTTGCTGAGGATGTGTTATCACCAGCTCCCACTTGCAGAGTTACTTATTCCTACCAGAGCCTTCCCAGGCAATAAATTCTCCCCATGATGATATGGTTCAGAAAAGTTGAGTCTCACCAAGGGTGAGCTTTGCAAACTTTACTCAAAGCTCAGAAGTCTGACTTCTGTTAGGATCTGAATGTGGTAAAAGCCTTTTGGAGATGATATGAAAAAATATAGCTGTACATGTTGCTACAGTATTTTTTTAATATGGGAAAGATTCTCTGGATTAAGTAGAGATGTGAAGAATTTCCTAATAGGATAATGTATGAAAATGATTTTCTGAGAGTGAACATCCACCCTCTAAAAAACTGATGGACCAGAGGGCTTTAGAAGCAGAGCTCCCTTTTCTGTATTTTGCTTGAGGAAAATATGGCGTAATTTTAGTGGATGTATTTCTTTGAAAAAACCTGAAATTGAGTTGTAGCCATTTGAATGTGGTACAAGTTTGAATTGTCCCAAACTGCTTTTGACCCATTCCCAAAACCTACTTTTTCCCTTGTAAACTGTGTACATTTTGTCAGGGGCTGGCTCAGTGTTTCTCTATCTGAAGGGGGGCGTTCTGTTTTAAAAATCCAAGAAGCAATTGTTGAGAGGGTTTACCCTCTGCCATGCAAAGTAATAAATGTACACGGTGAAAAATTTAAATTTTGTGAAAAAGGATTCAGTGAAAAAAGCAAGTCCTCTGGTAAGGCTGATTGAGGGATAGCATCTAGAAATATTCTGTCCATATATACCAGTGGATTTTCATAATACAATGACAGTCTTCTACGTACTGCTATGTACTGGAAACTCTTTACTTTTCTTTTAGTCCATCAGATAGCCAGAGTTTTAAATGAAGAATACAGTAACACTGTGTATCCTTTTCCCCAATTCCTCCTCTCAAATAAGCCAGTGCTTCCTCTATCTAAGTCTTCTCTTTGGGAACTTATAATAATGAATAGATCCGCATTGATATTAGTAATCTGTCTGACTATATGGAAATTTTCTTTTGTATTACATCTTATTCTTTGATAAAACATTTTTAAGTTGAGGGTTTTTTGTTTTGTTTTTTTCTGAGACTAGGGTCTCACTATATAGTCCAGGTTGGCCTTAACTCACCATGTACCCCAGGCTGGCCTTGAACTTGTGGTGATCCTCCTGCCTCAGCCTCCCTTGTGCTGGGATTACAGGCATGTGCCACCATGCCTGCTAGGTTGAGTTTCTTTAAAGGATAATTTATTGAATGCCTACCTACTGTGTACCAGGTGTAGCAAATATAACGGTAAACACGACAGGCAGAGTCCCCATTCTTGTGATTTGGTGGGATAAACCCATATTAAAACAGGTGGTTGATCAACCAGGAGACTGGGGAAGTGACCTTTGCCTATCCCTTAATTACTCTGTTTTCCTTCCTCATCAGATTAATCTTATCAGATTAATGGTCTTTGACCATATGGAGAAATACCATACTAGTCACATATTGTTAATTATTTTATATTTGCATGTAACTTCATTAAGTGAGTAACTGGGGTATATGGAAGAGAGCCTAATAGACCAATGTTTCTGCAATGTAATTAAACTGATCACTTAGATATAATATAAAGATCTTTATTTAAAGAAAGACCGAACCTGGATTATGTCACAATTCCAAATACTAACCGTACTTCTAATTTGAATGCATAATTTTTTATGATTTCCTTGTTCCTGAAGGATTTATAAGTCTGGAGGATTTGGATACTACTTATCTAGCTTAAGGAAAATTTATCTGATTTGTGCTTCTGGTTCGGGTTAACTTCTAACTCCTCTTATATCATGTCCTTAGATAATGTTTAGAATTGTTAGATTTTTCAGAACTCAAGATTACAGCTTTATTTTTTAAAAAACAAGTAATTTATTTGAAATAGAAATTTATAAAACTTACTAACTGCATGATCATTAGATAATTACCTTGACTAAGCTATTGCTCACCTGTTAGGCTCTTATAGTAAATCATGTGGTATGCCTGATCTCATTTTACTCTTTTAGTTTGTTTTGTGATTGTTTCCACATACATGTTCTCGAATTTTTGAAATTGAACAAGGCAATACTTTGCTTTTTGTTTCAGCTGTTACACTATAAACAAGCGTCCTCGTGGCCATTTAATGCCATATTTTTTGTCTTTTGGTGATTTTTCTGGCCCCTAAGAACTGTGCTGAATGCTGTAAAATGTCTAGTGTTCCACAGCAAGAAGTCTGTGATGTACCTCCAGAGAAAATGCCTATGTTAGACGAGTTAACAGTGCTGTTATAAGTTATATGCTGTGTTTCTGTAGGCATGAGTCCAGTGTTAGCAGGTCCCCAGAGTTACATAATTGTAACTATCGTGAGTTCAGTGTTAGCAAGTCCCCATAGTTATGTAGTTGTAATTATCATGATACTGCTATTGGCATGAGTTCAGTGTTGATGAACAAATGTATATATTAATGGAGACATACATAAGACAAGATTATATGCTGATCAGTTGATGAAAATGTTGTGACTAGAGGCTTCTAGGAACCTAACCTGTGTTTCCACTAGGAGCTAGTCAGTTCAGTATTCACTAATTCAGTGTTCACAGCAAGTTTGTAGAACATAACTGCTGTGAATAATGAGAATAATGAGAATTAACAATAAATGCAAAGGTAGAAATGGCCAGCTCCTTGCTAGCGCTACTTGGGTTTCTCTCATCATTCTCTAAGGTACAACAGGAACAATTTAGTTTAGATGTAAGGGAAACAAAAATAACATTCCAGTAATGAAATAACTCAGGGGTATGAAAAAAATCTGTTTTAGTTGCTTGTTTTAAACATTTTAAAGATTGAGACTTTGAAAAGGCTGCTAAATGGTGTGTTACTTAGCGTAGTGCATGGTGACTGAGTTGTCTTTAGTCTGCTGTGGTTCCAGTTCCTGTCCTGTGTGGCCTTGGGCAAGCTACCTAATATCTTCATGCCTTGTTATCTGTGTGTGAGAAAAGGAAATGAAAGCAGTACCTACTTCTTTCAGCTGTCTTGGAAGTTAAATTAATCAGTATGTGGAGTTAAACAGAGCCCTTATCTACACCAATTTGCACATGTATACTAGCTAAAAATTAACATTTGAAAAACTGTTAAGGCTTTACAGCACAGTTCACTTATCATCAGGATATATAGTGTGTCCAGGCAGGTACTGTTAATAACTTTCCATATTTCAAGAGAATTTATCTGCAAAGTTTCCATGGGTTCTTCTCCACACTCCCTCTCTCAGCCATCCTTAAAATTCATTATGTTGAGCCAGGGATTTAGCTCAGTGGTTCCGCTGCCTGCCTTGCAAGCGCAAGGTCCCGAGTTTGATCCCAGGTACCAAAAAAGAAAAAAATTAGATAAAATTCCTTATGTTACTGCCTTGAACTCTTGCCAATATGGTATAAATAATTAGACTTAGCATCTGATACAGTTTATTCTGGCCCATATTATGAATGTCAATAGACAAGATTTTCCTGCTGATTTCAATTCACCAAGACCATATTATGATTATAAAGTAATGGCTGGGTATAATTTTTCTTACATTTGCTCCTCTGAAATTGAACTATGAAAGTTCCAGATTAATAACAATTCTTTCAGAGATATCAATTATTGCAGTTTGCAAACTCCAAAATCTTTATAATGCAAAACAAAAATAGCCATACATTTGTCAAAATTTGATGGTATTGCAGCAGTTAATTCTTCCTCGCAGTTTAAATGACACTTTACAGGTTAATGAAAGATATTCTCTTATTCCTTTTAATATTAATATGAGAAACTTTTTAGAGGAGTTGAACAGATATGTATAAAACCATTTCCAGTGAACAATGTGCTACTTTTCTTAGCCATTGAATGAAAGTCAGAGGTTGCAGAGGTTTGTTTTTGCTTTTTTCCAAATGTGTGAAATTGGGACTTCTAGGTTCCTGACAAGCAGAAGCAGAAGTCTAGAGTCCTTAGTAACTCAGTATACTTCTAAATAAAATATAAATTTAGGGGGTTAACATAGATTTCAGTAAGCTTTTTGGCTTCAATGGAAATTCTTCTCAAATATCCCTTCCATACCTTGTTGTTTGATAATAATAACATCTACCACCATTTATTTAACCCACTGTGCACTAAGTTCTGTAATACTTGGTTGTATAATCCTTGCCATAATGTATGCAAGAGGTAGTTCCTTTTTTAAGCAGGTGTGAAGCCAGTTGTACTAAGTGTAAGTTCTCAGATCCTAAGTGATAAGCCAGAATTCAGACCCAGACCTAACTCCAGGGCCCTCATTTCAGGGAGACCCATCCAGCCAGGTCACATGACCAAGTAAAGTAGAATGAATGTGGAAGTGGTGGGAGTCACCAAAATATGAAATGTGAGCGCAGTCCTAGCCGCTCTGGCCATGGTGGGAAAAATGTGAGGCCAGTGTTGCTAGATTTAGTATTTCAGGAAACGTGGGGAAACTAGTTGTGTGAGTGGACTTTCTTTTTAAATGTTGAGAGCTAATTCAGATTTCATAAATACATATATGTGTAACCCATATTAGCACAATTTCAATCCTTCAGCCACCCCTTTGAGAGTTTGGCTGCATACTGCATGGTCTTAATTAGCCAGATACCATAGGTGGGGCTTGTGCCTATGAACAAGGTCACACTCTTGCAGTTCCTCTGAGACCAACCCCGCTTCCCCCCACAAATTTAGCCAGGGTTAGAAGGAAGCAAGGAAAATATGTCTTAAAGGAAAATATGTCTTAATGAAAGCTGTCGCCAGGATTTAGGGAAATTAACCATAAACACTTTTAAATACACTTGCCTCCAATATAGTATAATTTTAGGCATTATCATTTGAAAGTTGTATAACTTTTATGTGACAATGAGTGCTTATCTCTCCTTCATCTCTGCACATCTGTTAAAATTAGATGGACCAATAAGTTAAATATTTCTGTCAGATTTTTTAATATTAGAGCATATTTATATATATGGTACACACACACAGGGTCAGTCATTTTTCTCTGGTTAAGAAAGTTAAGAAAACTTAAGTTGGCCTGGTAAGAAAGTAGAGCAACTACAAAAAACTAAGAAATGCTTAAAATTGGAAAATACATGGAAAAGAAAATAGAGCTTGTGTAAGAACTGAAAAGAAAGATAGTGCAGAAGACTGCTTTTGTGTTACGTTTCTAGAGGTCCTAAGTACAGTGAAAGTACCCTCAGCCTGAGCTGCAATTACCAGTGAGGATTTAGGTATAATATAATGCTTTTAGCATCTATTGTTTTAAAAAATTGAATTTACCACTGTCATAGAGTAGAGGGTAAAGCTCAGGTTTTGGAAGTCTAAGAAAAGTGATGGCATTTCTTTCATCTTGTTTTAAAGGTTTCTGTAGACCACAATAGTTAGATTGTTGACCTTTGTCTCTACACCTGCAGCTGTGCTTGAATCAAAATGTTGAAGAACGACTCAACCTGCATATATAACTGTACTATTTCTTCTGTTGGAGAAGGAGGCAGGCATTGTGATACCTTTTTTTATGTAGAACTTCATGTGTAATTAATTTTCCAAGGAAATGAAATAATGTGGTGTGATTGAAAAATGTGATGCTTAATTCCTTTTAAATTTACACTCCATTGCTATTAACCCCCCTCAACATACTCCCCCTCGGCGGGGAAGGGGAAATTAGCAGAATAAAAATATGCTGTGGGGCCGGTTATTTAGTTCAGTGGTTTTGCCGCCTGCTGCGCAAGCGCAAGGACCCAAGTTCGATCCCCGGTACCAAAAAAAAAGGATATGCTATGTACCGGAACCTAATAAGTTCAGTGAATGTAAATATTAAATGTCATAAATGAGATATGATTAATATCAACAAGAACTAAAATGGGGAAAGATTTAGAGAAGGCGGGAGGAAGGTAGAAGGGAAGAGGAAGGTGATTTAAAAAAAAGAACCAAGTTGTATTATATACATGTACCCATTCCTCCAAATGATTATGAACAGCATATACTACAAACATGTACTAATAAATAAATTAAATAAATAAATAAATAAATAAAATAAAATCTCCCTTTTTTTTTTTTCCTTTGGTACTGGGGATTGAACTTGGGTCCTTGCGCTTGCACAGCAGGCGGCAAAACCACTGAGCTAAATCCCTGGCTTCTCCCTTCTAGAAGCACACTTATCCCATTGTTCTTGCCACTTTCTGAAGTAGCTTTGGAAGTCCTCTTTCATGAGTGTCTTTCATTGTGCTGTGTGGCTGCCTGTGTGTCCTGAATAGATTCAAAATAATTTACCTTTCTTGATAATTTTGACTTTGGGAAAGAGCCAGAAGTCACACGGTGCCAGATCTAGTAAATAAGGTGGATGAGGACATGCCATAATGTTTTTATGAGCCTGCCTTATATTTTTTATTTTGAGACAAGGTCTTCCTAAGTTGCTCAGGCTGGGCTCAAACTTGACATTTTCTTGCCTTAGCCCCCAAAGTGCTGGGATTATAGGCATGTGCCACCACGCGTGGTTTACAAGTGATTTTATTTTAATACTGCTCCTGAGTCAGTTGTCCATAGCCGAATTAGGGTTTTTACTCCTGTACCCCAGAACCCCACCAAAGGAAGGTATTTATATCATATGTTTTGTTTTAGACAAAAGCCAGTGGATATTCATTTTGCATAGCTATCATGAGTTCTAAGGAAAACATTTGGAAATGGTACTGGTGTTTAATGGAAAGATACATAAAACCACTTGGAAACTATAAAGTGTTATACAAGTTGTAGATAAACTATCAGGTATAATAACACATAATCAGTCTGTAGTTGAAGTTCATACTGGCTTTGTAAGCACAAGTGCCCAAACATTTTCAGAATTCTATTTGAGAGAAATGAGAGCACCTGCCCACAGCATGAGCTGTCCTGTGCCCCGGCAGGGCCTGGGTCCCACGGTCTAGCTGTCCTGTAGCACTCCCTTCTTGCCCACCAATGCACCTTCCTCCATTCCTTTTAAACCAAAGACCATCTCTCCTGGAGGAACCATAGTGCCACCCTCCCCTGAGGAAATCACAAGCATCTAATGTCTTTCATCCTTTTCCAGTTCCTCCATCTAGCTTGCTGCCAGCTCTGCTCTGTGGCCCACAATGAGGATGAAGATCATGGTTGGGAGATACTCTTTGGTGAAATGACCAAATGCAAGTGTGTGTGTATGTGTATTGGTCAAAGCTCATTAGCTTTTTCCAGTGGCTTCCACTGCACTTAAGGTATTAAGGAAAACTACAGAATGGCAAGCTGTGGGTGATAACCTCGGTAGAAACCAGGCACAGTGTGTTCTGGTGAATGCCAGGCATGGCCACCCAGTGTCAACATCCTTTTCATGTAATAAAGGGAGATTTCACGATGATGTTGTTGTGTCACATTGTGTAGATAGGGCCATGCGTTCAGGCTGGCCTGTTTTAATTGGCTGAGAGGGCTAGGTGGGAAGGAGGTAAGGTGAAGTGTGCATTGGTATGCCTCACTTAGAAGATGTTTTACCTTTAGAAGCCAAGAGTTAAGAATTTGGTTTGGAAAGCTGGACCCTCTTGATGTTTCAGAGAAAGAAGGTGATGGCTCCAGAGAAGTTTGTAGAAGGAGCTTAGTTCTTAAAAGTGGATTAAAGTAGGAAAGAAATATGTAGGCCATAACATGTTGTAGAAAAACACTGTAGAAGTTGTGTGCTTTGGGACCAAGGTTTTAACAGAGAAATAAGAGAAGGAAAAGAGTGCGTATATAAAACAGAATACAACCACTGGTGAAATGTGAATGTTTACGCTTTATAAATTACTGACTAGTAGGAGGCAATACAGATTTAAGAGCACACATATTTTAGAAATTTCTTGGAAGTAATAGCATATTTTGTAAGTTTAAATTCACCATTACCAAAGACAGTTAAAGGCTGCCAGTGTTTTGGTTATGGTCAAGTGCTAGATAAGATTTTGGGATATGAAAAAGATTTCCTGAACATTTTCACCTTTTTTGGACTAAATTGCCAGCCATTGGACCCCTTAGAGAGCCATTTGAGAGGGTGTAAAATCAAACCTTTCTTAGCTTTCCATAAATGAAACCATTATCCCCTCTTCCTAGGGATCTTGTATCATGGTTAAGCAGTAGGATAATAGTTGAGACTTGGTATGAGAGTGTTCACTAAAGCAAGGCTGACTTGGATGAAGACACACTGTCTCTAATTCCTTGGTGTGAGTAGGGACATTTTGGCTAACTTCCCTTTCACTGACCCTACAACCGTGCTTAACATTCCCACATCTCTTAGCTTGCTGGACCTGTAGAATGGTTTCAGATTGCATTCCACAGGCCTGAAGGCACTTTCGTGTCTGCCAATTTCGGTGTCAGGAAGTCAAACAGCTGGCCTCTGGGCCTCCTGACCCTTCCTCAAGCAGCACAGCTCTCCTTCATTGTTAAAGGTCCTGGGCTTTTCATAAGAGTCACTTGAAAAGAGGCGAAACATGTACAGAATCTGCTATTGGGGAAAGTGGGAAAATAGAGTGCTCTGTATGTGAACAGAATTAGCTGATATCGGCTCTTGCCCCTGTTCCACTTTCTTGCCTTTTTAATTAAAAGAGCTCTGTTGAGATACCATAATAATATTCCATTTAAATGATATGATTTAATGGTGTTTTAATATTTTCATGAATTATACAAACATTACCACAGTCAATTTTATATTTTCATTTCTGAAAACAGATGCTGTTCCCATTAGCACTTACTCTCCATTTCTCCCAGAATTCCCCAGTTCTAGACAACCATCACTTTGCTTTTTGTTTCTGTCTGTTTGACTTTTGTGGATATTTCAAATTAATGAAATCATATGATTGTGATCTTTTATGACTAGCTCCCTCCATTAGCATTGTAACCTCTTTTAACAGTTCATCCAGTTGTAATACCTTATGAATGTAATATGTGTCAGTACTTTATCTTTTAATTTCACTGTATAGCTGTACCACATTTTGTTTTTCCATTCATTAACTCATGGACATTGGTTGTTTCTCCTTTTTGCTGTTATAAATTATGCTGCGATAAACATTTGTATATAATTAGGTGTTAATTTCTCTTGAGTACATACCTGGAAAATAGAATTGCTGAGTCATATGGAAACATTTAAGTTACTATTTTGAGAACTCCCAGCCTCCTCTTCTCTTAAGCAAATGGTGATGTAGACTGTGGCTGGCCTTCTACTAAGCACCTCTGCTTAGCCCTCCCAAGTTCCACAGCCAGTCTTTCACCCGTTTCCTCCAGTGTTACCTTTGAAAAACACCAGAAACCTCAGTGGTTCTTTGTTACTCAGCTTAAGAAAGGAATTGAAATTGCTTAACATGATACTCTAGAGTTTACAGTTTGGGCCCAGGGTCCATTTCTAATTTCATCTTCCAGTAATTTCCCAGTTTCTGCGTATCCTTTAATGGTAGGTGTTTCATTACACAAATCAGTGGTTCTTAAACATCTTTGCATCATGGTTCTCTTTGAAAATCTTCCAAAGGCTATAGATTTCTTGCTTCCTCAAAAATAATGCATGAATAATTACACAACATACCTGGCATGAAAATTCAGAGAGCTGGTGGTTGCTCTGAAGACCATTAACGAACCTTGACATCCACCACCATCATTCCCTGGGCGCAACCTGTGTGTTCTCATCTTTGGTTATACCACTCCCTCACCTCTGTCATCCCCTTCCTCCTTCTTGATGGTCATCTAGTGTGATCTTTCAGAGGACCTGGAAGGGAAAGTGTTTGGTTCCACCATTCATCCTCAGTGTTCAACTCTTAATGCAGTCCTGGAGTCAGGCTGGGAAAGAGAACAGAAAGAGTTCGCCTCCCTGGGGATGAGGTTCTGAGCATTATGAATGCAGGAAGTTTTGTTAGAATTGCCTTGGGCTGTGTATTTCACGTGCCTAGAGTGGAGCCTGGTGCATAGCCAGTGTGCAGTAGTCACTAGATATAAGCTCTAGCTTTCCAGGATGGATGAAGCTATATCAGGCAACCCCTGTGAATAATGAAGGTGCCTGAACTTGGACATGATGTTGAATATTGAGGAGGGAACAGAAGGTTAGGAGAGTTTCCAAAATGGACTAAGAAGATGTATTATTTTCCCACTGCTGCTGTAACAGATTACCACAAGCTTAGTGGTTTACTCTATAATTCTAAAGATTAGAAGTCTGAACTCAGTCTCACTGGGCTAAAGACATGGTGTCAACAGGGCTGCTCCTTCTGGAGGTTCTAGGAAGGAGTCCATTTCTCTCTCTTTTCCAGCTTCTAGAGATCACATGAATTTTTTGGCTTCTGGTTCTTCTGTCTTCAAAGCCAGCTGTGTAACATCTTCTCTCCGATTTCTGCTTCCATTCTTACATCTCTTCTCTGACCCTGATCCTCCTGCCTCCCTCTTAGAAGGCCTTTGGTGATTACTCTGGAAACAACTGTGTAATCCAAGATAATATTCCCATCTGAGTATCCTTAATCGCATCTGCAAAGTCATTTTACCAGGTAAAATAGCATATTCATAGGACATGGGCTGTGTGTGTGTATATGTTACTGGGATTTGAACCTACAGCCTTCTCATTGATCTACATTCTCAGCCCTTTTAATTCATTTATTTTTGAGACTGAGTCCATCTAAGATGCCCAGTCTGGGCTTGAACTTGTGATCCTCCTGCCTCAGCCTCCCAGAGTTCTGGGATTACAGGCATGTGCCACGACAGGCTAGGACATGAACATCTTTGAGGGTCATTATTTAACCTACCACAGGAGGCTGTAAAAATAAACATGGTATCTTTTTGTTCTTCCCAGGTGAGTCTGTATCTTGTCTGGTCCAGGGTCTCTTCCTCACATGACCTCTTCCTCACAATAATTAGGAGGCTAAGGCTAAGAATTACACATAAAAAAACAGTCGCACCACTTCTCAGACCATGTTCTAAGAATTTAACATGTCTTAATTCACTTAATCATCATGTAAACCTCAGGAGATCATACCATTATTAGTTCCATTTTATAAATGAAGAAATGGGTGCATGGAGACATTGAGTAGGTTACAAAAGGTTATGTGGCTAGTGAAGGGGAAGGGTCAGGGTCTTTGGGCAGACTGGCTCTAGAGCATGCACTCAGAATGTGATGTGTATGGTATAGGAAAGGCCTTGCCACAGGATGTAATGTAGTGTGGTTGGCGGTATGGACTTTATCTGGAAGTGAATTCGCTTACAGGTGTTTTGGTAGAGTTCACTGCTATAGTAAGAGATCCCAGTCCCCAACATCAGTGGGAAAGGGAAACTTGAGGGTTGGAGAACAGAGAAAGCAGAAAGCCTGATGTTTGGGATCGAGGAGGGATTGAAAGGCTTAATAATCACGTTATGTGTTTTCATTCCTTTGTTCTCCCCAGGAACTGGTTTATTGGGGCTTTTCTCTTCTCCATGGTGTATTTCCCTCTTCAGCTGGTCGCATTTGTCTTTCTTGAGCTGGTCACCATGTGCAGTGGGACTAGCGGCTGCCATGGTCTTATCCACTGGGTCATTTGTTTTACCTTAATAAAGGTAGAAGTGGAAATTTATTGTTTTTCCCAAATCAGGGCATGAACTTACTTAACTCATAGATCCCACTCTTCTGGTGCTTTGCTAACCAGTACTAATAAGCATCTAAAAAGAAAGTGTTGTTACTGTCCTTGATAAAAGTAAAGAGGAAGGTTGTGTGAAAGGGGTTAACTGGAACAGGCTGCTCTGAGCTGGAGCAGGTTCGAGAATGCTGGAGAGGACATGAAAGTCTATTTTCCTTGTAAACATGCATCATTTTTCTTAGGATGTTGTGACGTAGGAACCTGACCCCTTGAGTTTTTCCAAGTTTTGTCTTAGTTTCTTTTTTTCTTTTATTGATGACAACTGTAGAAAACATTTCTTTCTTTAGAAAGACAGCTTGTAGGTGTGGTTATTCTGTTTTGTAATAAAAAATATTTGTAAAAGGAAGTTTTGTTACTCATGTACATTAACTACATTATGTATTTTACATGCAGCTCGAGACAGTTTATCTTCACTCAGTGCAGCCTAGGCAAGACAGGCAGGTTGGACACGCCCAAAACAAACCCTGAGTGAGCAAAGATTTGGGGCTTATTTTCTTGTTATTTTTACCCATTAACTGAATTCTGACTTGAAATATCATATGCAATCCCTCTAAAAGATCTAGAAATAGTGCCTCAAGAGAAACATGTTCTTTCCTGTACTGATTTTTATCCCAGAATGACCAATCCACAATAGGAAAGGAGGCTTTGGCATGAAAAGGTTTTTCTTGTTTTACTTGATTTTGTTCCAGTATTCTGTGAATTCATTCTTAGTCCTGTTTCCAAGCAGCAAGAAAGAATCTACATTTTCCTAGTTTGTTTTTAATTTATAATTTGTACCCCAACTGCATCCATGAAAGGCCGAAGGCAACTTACAATACAAGATATGTACGCAATAAAGCTGTTTAAGTGAGAAATAGAAAACAAGTCAGGGATGAAGAGAACAAATGTAGGATTACTACAAATAAGATTCAACACAGCAATACCTTCTAGGCAGCTAAGGTGAAAGGGCTAGAGAATTGGTTATGTAGCTGTCACTGACCACAAAGGAACAGTTCCTCAGAAGTCATAAACCTTTTCTAGGTTTTGTGTTTTCAAAGGATTTTTGCCAGGCAGTGGGTTAGCAAAACTCTTCATGTGGATACAATCCCTGCACAGTGGGTGCTACAAAAGGAGAATAAACACACACAGTGATATTTGCCAGTCCAGGCTGACAGCTAAGAAAGTTTGCCTCCTCGCTAAGAGCCATTCAACATTGCCTCGCTCGGCCGACCCCTGGCCTGAACACGCTGATGTTTTAGTGTGGTTATTATGTCACACCTGGTAGGTAGTTGCCTCATATTCTCATTCATTATTCCTCTCCTTGGAAAGTGCCACTTTAATAGGGGAGAAGGAAGAATAATAGGTATCCAGTGTTGATTCTCAACATACTTACTGATTGGTCATTCTTTCCTTAGGCCCTAGAGATCCAGCAGTGAATAGGCATGTTTAGTCTTGATCTTCATGATTATAAAAATTGGGGGTGGGCAGCATTTTCCAATAGATGGAAATCAATTATAAACTGTAAAACTATTCATAATAACTCAGAACATCGCAGACCCATGCATACAGACTCAAAATATCCCCTAAGGACATTTTGATAAGAGTACTAGTATGTGCTTCTTGTCATTGTAGTTTACCCTCAGTTCTGAGACATTATAATATGAATGAATGCATGTGAGTAGCACTGAAATAAAAGAATCAAGTAAAAGGTTACCAAGGGAACAAACCTCTCTTTCTTCAGTGTATCTCTGTGAAGCAGGTTCAGATGATAAGTCCTTTAAATTCTCACTTTTAAACACAAACTCAGTCTCATAGTATTACAGTTTCAAGGACTTTTTAATATTATTTTTGTATTTGTATGATCCTGTTTACATTCTTTTTAGCACATCATATGGTGCTAAAGAGGAAGAACTAGGTAATAAGTGGGAGCCGTAAATAATGTGGAAGGGTCTTGAGAGGCACTTGGTTCTCAGTCTTTCTTGGGTCTGACCTTCCCTGGCCTACCAGCTCCACTTTCAGGCTTTGTGATTTGCTTGATACCTTCAGCTGGAGGTGATGTATGGAGCTGGTGTTAAACGTAAGCTTTGCGTTATGTGGTATTATGGATAAGAAAACTCTTTGATTCCAGGCACCGAAAGTACCATTATCTTATCTCTTACACCTTAGTCTCTTCTGTCATATAGTCAGGCAGATCTTAAAGGTTTTAACGTGATGATAAATAATTTTTAAGAAAAATTGCCCTAGAGTTTTAAAAAATTAAAAAAAAAATTTTGTAGTTCCTGATGTTTACATTCCATTCAGTGCGAACTGGAACATGCACATAACACATCTTCATTGCTTTCATTCCCTCCCCTTCTGTCCTTCTCCTCTCCCTCCATCCCTTGATCCCCTTCCCATTCAATTTTAAGAATCAAACAGTAGGGCCGGGGATTTAGCTCAGTGGTTCAGGCACCTGCCTCATAAGTGCAAGGACCCGAGTTCAATCCCTGGTACCAAGAAAAAAAAACACATCCCAAAATTTGTAAGAGAAGTAAGAGCCTTGTATTTTTGTATAATTAACACATTCCCTACTAGTGCTAGTCTCCTAAAGACTTCATAGCTGATCTTTATCTTGTTCAGCATTGATTTTGATGGATTGATAATGGCTGCCTTGAGTGCATATCCAGTTCCTGGGCAGAGGGCCTCACTCAGTTGATGCCTACCGTGGTGTTCTTGCTGTGTGCTCACCATCTCTGATCCAATGTGTTAAAAGAAACTGATAACTGATCAGGAGTCAACATGACCATCAAAAAACAGAAACAAAAAGTAAAGCAAAACAAAACAAAAATCGAAACAAGTAAGTCCCAATCTCACTTCCTCAGAGCATAATATAAATTCATTTTGGTAGAGTACAGAATGTTCTGTTGTTGTGTGGAAAGCATTTCCCACAGCAAGTAAGTACTTTGCTACCACTCATCTGAAATATTTTGTTTAGTGAAGATATTTTATATAACAGCAATTTAGACATATGAAACCTACTTATATGTTACATGTCTTCAGCCTAAGTGAGACTGACCTTCTCTGGCATGGTACTGCAGCTATTTAGACTGACAGACAGCTCATTCAAGCGAGGAAGAAGTCCAGGAATGATTTGAGTTTGCTTTGGGCAGATGGATATTAATGAAGGAAATGTACTTTGAAAGGATACTCTTTTAAAGAAGGACACAGGACAGTGTTGATTCTAACCAGAACTCTGCTTTCTATATTTCCAGAGATAGAACATTGAGTGCTGAGCTTAGCCTCACTGGAAGGTTCCCTAAATTGGTTGAAGGAGGACTGGTCTGGCAGGTTTTTCAGAAAGTGTAGTTGGCATTGAAGAAACTCAGGCTGAAATGGGTCTCATTTTAGTGACCCTATTCCAAGTGAAAAAGCTTTTTCTGTGGGTTTGTGTCTCCACTGGTGGTAAGCACTGTATCTAGAGTACTTCTAGAAACCCAACTTATAGTCAATCAGTACATGGTGACTTGATTTACCAATAAAGAAAATTAAAGTAGAGACTGACCTATTTAATGGGTATTATATTCTTAGTACAATAACAAAACAGAATTTCCTGAGCAGGTTTCACTTTTATTATAATTTTTAATTTAAAACACCAAGTTTGATTTTTCTCATTCATATATTTACTTATCAAATATTTGACTGTCTCCTAAGTTCTAGGTACTGTGGCTCAGTCCTGGTTATGCAGTACTCAACACAGCAGATAGGGACCTGTTCCTCCAAACCTAAGAAAGATAAAGGTAAACAAAAATCATAAAATATTTCATTGTGATCATAGTGGAAACCTGGAGGAGGAGGACAGGGATTTTTGAATCCATGAAAGAAGGGAGCCTAACCCATCCCATAAGGTGAGTAAAAGCTTCCTGGGTGAGATGAAATTTAATTTTATTTGAGACTTGAAGGATTAGTGGGGTTTCATTATGCAAACAAGAGGGCAGCAAGGGGCCAGAGTACATTGCTGCCTGCAGCCATCCTGATTATCTGTCCCGGAGGCTTTACTTCCTGTGGTTGTTGACTCTTCTGTTGTACTCACGTGCTACCTTGGCATAAATCTCCTCTGAAGGTCTTTACCAGGTTGATGATCTGTGTTTCTTCTTTACCGAGATCATACAACAATTGCCCCTCTTGGAAAGTAACATATTTCTGTGCGGTCCCAGCTGTTCTTCCTAATAGATGTCTAGGTTGAGGGCCAGCAAATAGTAACAGGTGAGCAAGATCAGCTCAGACCTGAGACCAGAGGCAGCAGCTGTGGTGGTTGGACTACCAGCCACAGGCTCCAGTGTCAGAAAAGCTCTGTTCTGGGTTCACAGTGAAGCCAGGTGCTTAGAATATTGACTCAGGTTCTCTTGATTGTAGTTTTCTTATCTGTAAAATGGCTATAATGAGCATCTTATAAAGCCTGAGGAGTGAAGGAAATGAGGCAGTGTATAGGAAGCATGTGGACTGCACCTGGCACAGTGGATGGTGGTCATGTTTATCTAGTGTTTGGTCCTTGGCATCTTACCAAAGCCTGCTGCCCTATGCTAGACACATGAGAGGACATTTTGTAGGTTGACTAATAAAAACAGATTTATTTGAGTCTGTGTTAAATGTTTTAATCTCCTTTACACATTGATAGTCTTACCGCACAGTATTTTCAAGAGCTCTCAGGAATGCTCATGTCTGACCTGCTAGTTACATTACCAGATGGTTTTTAAGAAGTGCGTCAATAACGGGACACAGGCCATCAACACATCATGTGGACACATCTTTTCTACCTACCACACAATGGCAGATATGAGCTAACAAAAGCATAGGCACTGAGTGTATCAGAAACAGCTACCTCATTGTTACTTTGTTTTTTGCTCAAAAATGCAGGGGCACATATAAGACTATCTAAAGCAGCCGAAAAAACCCTGAAGTTCTAGAAATAATCTCTGCTGTTCTAGGAAACGGTCAAGCGTGGGTTACAGACCATGAGCAAGCTCCACATCAGGCTCTTTCTTCAAGCTGGAACTTTAGCTGAATTCTCTTGAAATCCTCCCTCCTGAGTGGCTGACCGTGTGGACTCGGTGTTTGACAATTATATGTGTAGCTCAGGAGCTCACCTGGGCAGGTGCACTTATTTGCAGTATGGGTGTAAGTGTGCTGGTGATGCTGACCTAACATCAGGGCAGGCGGGGGTGCTACTTAGGAGAGAGTATTTATAGGCAACCTTATCTGGTCCACAGGATCTCTCTCAAAATCTAGATTTTTGAGAAGAGGTTAGAATTTTTATAGGAAAGAGAAAAGTTGTATAGCATGGTTGGTTGTAAAACATATCATCTTGGAAATACTACAAAGAGGAAAGAGCTAAGGTATGGTTCCAGAAAAAATTTTCACAGAGCTAAAGTACATATTTCCATTAAAAGATTGTCCTCCAGCTCGGCTTGGTGGCACACACCTAATTCCAGCTCCTTGGAGGTTGAGACAGAAGGATTACAAGTTTGAGGCCAACCTGGGCAACTTAGCAAGATACTCTCTCAAAATAAAATTTTTGAAAAAAAGGCTGGAGATATAATTCAGTAGGACAGTCTTTCTAGTACACATGAGGTCCTGATTTCAATTCACAGTTCTGCTCCTCACCCCCAAAAGTTGACCTCTAAATAAACCAGATTAGGGCCGGGGATTTAGCACAGTGGTGCTGCCGCCTGCCTTAAAAGAGCAAGGTCCCGAGTTTGATCCCCAGTACCAAAATAAATAAATAAACCAGATTATTTCATAAACTCATTCAGGTTTCATTCCAGGAATGCTATATCAGCTTTGCTTCATATTTTATTTGAATCACCATACTTCTTGGTCTCTGATATAATACTTCATTCTTCGGGAATAGTTTCTTGGTCTTTTGTAGCTCAGCTCACTTAGCATAATTTTGCAGATTTGCCAAAATAACCAATAGATTGTTTAACATAGAAAGCTTTAAAATATATCTTAATTATGCTAAGAGATAGGTGGCTTAGTTTATATTATATTAAAGTAGTGTAAACAGATATTTCATTGCCACCTTGGTTTTAATCTACTACTTTAGCAAACCTGTTACAGTGATAAATGAAATTTTTCTTTTCATTGGGAAAAGCCAAGTTACTGTTGTTTATATAGTTGCATTCCTTCAGACTGTTCACAGTTTGCTAAAGGCAAGAAACTGTGAACCACATTTGCTGCTAAGATGCTTATTTCCTTGAGTTACATGATACAGACCTTATGAATAGTTTCTACTTTTTTCAGTTTTCTTTAAATATTTCCTTAAAATTTGCATTAAAAAACCAATCGGGATAAAATAAATGGTAAACATTTTGCAGTTATTTGAAAACTAACTAACAATAGACTAGTCCTGATTATATGGTACTTAGAATTCGAGTGCCTCTGAATTTTCACAGATGTGTATTTTCAGTTGTCCACTAGACAACTCCCAGGCAAAATGAAACTGCTTCCTCCTTGTTTCTCCTCCCTTCCCTAAATCCCTGTCTTCATTAATGGTTTAATGACCCACCTGTTGCTTAGGTGGAAACTTTGACCAGAAACCCCAGCATCTTCCTTGACCTCCCATCTACTGAATTTCTCCATTCTATTAATTTTACTTTCAAATTTTTGCTTAATAGGTGTCCTCTTTTTGATTTCCTGCTGCCAGCCTTTATTCTTGTGTGCCCAGATTAGCCATAGGACTGGCCAGTTTACCATCTGTTTTGGCTTAGTTTTCTCCATCTGATTGATGATTTGCTGACTTCCATACACCTCCTGTAGTTTCTCATTGTCATACAGTAAAACCTTTGACCTTGGCTCTCACCTGCCCTGCAGGCTTCTCTCTCTGTCCCATTTCCTCTATAGTCTGCACCTCTGCCTCCCCGAGCTACTAATTTCCCAAACCAGATCCTGCCAGTGCCACTCGACCCCTTCTGCCCACTGTCATCTGTTCCTCTGCTCCCATCACATGATCCTTGTGGCTGATGACCTATGGTCCAGCTCATAGGTCCCCTCACAGTCACTCTGCTCACTGGAGTCTTCATGATACACCTCTTAGGCTGTTTTCACTCAACACATTTTTTTTTTTTTTTTCATACTTGGGATTGAACTCGGGACCTTGCACTTTCGAGGCAGGCAGTGGAACCACTGAGCTAAATCCCTGGCCCACTCAACACATTTTTGACACCAAATGAATGGGGTTTTCTTCTCACACCAACCAACCCTCCAACTCTCTGGGCACCAATTGGGTGTCCTGTACTGCAGGACAGTGAAGACAGCATAGGTTGAAGAGTTCAGGCCCAAACACTGCCTTCACTTCAGAAGCCAGTTGCAATTATTGGTACTCAGATTACCCATGTCTGTCCTAATTAGCTATAAAGTTAAGAAGTCCCCCGATCTACGTCCTAACTGCTGATTTGCTAAAACAGCTCACAGAACACAGAAAGACATTTTTCTTTCTATTACTGGATTATTGTAAAGGAAACAGCTCAGGAACAAACATATGAAAAAATGCACAGGCAAAGATATGGGGGCAGAACTTCAATGGTACCTGGGCTTGCTGTGTTCCCAGCACCTCACTGTCTTCAACCCTTTCTGAAGCCCATTGGTTAGAGCTTTTGATGAAGGTATCGTTATATATGAGTGATGAAATCATGAGTCCTTGGCAACTAAACTCAACCTTCAGCTTTCTTCCTTCTTTGGAAGTCAGGAGGGAGGGATTGAAAAACCTATCCTTGTAATCATGGCTTGATCTTTCTGGTGACCAGCCCTCATCTTGAAGCTACCCAGGGTCTCCATCTTCCAGATACATTAGCATCTGTTAGCATACAAAAGGCAGTTTTTATTAAACACATATAAATTTTACCTCTGTTGCAGATCCAGTATTTTACTTGATTGTACTTGGCTCCATGCCTCCCATCTGCCATTCAACTGTAGGTGTCCAGAGGGAAAGGATTATTTCTTACTCAGTTTTCATTTAGTGACCTATCTTCCTTTTGCCGTATGACACAGCTTCTTCTGTATTGGTTCCTGGTATTACACTGGCACATCTTGATGTATATACTATTATTTACACTAAATTAGTGCAGTTAGTGCTCGCTTCAGCAGCACATATACTAAATTAGTGCAGTTAATATTTCATTTCTAGTATTAAACCCCAAAGATTTGAGAACAGATTCAAACAGATAGTTATATGGGAATGTTTATAGCAGCATTATTCATACCAGACAGAATGTAGAAACTGACCCTTTTCATCAGCAAGTGAATGGATAAGCAATGGTTTTGTGTGTGTGTGTGTGTGTAATGTGTGTGTTGATATGTACACACACATGCTCTACATTGCTGTCTATGTACACTAAATCTGGTAACCCTAAATTGTCATGTAAATTATGAAGATATTTAAATACCATGCATATTAATAGATTTAAAATAATATGTTTTTATTTTGAGAGAAAGGACACACAGAATTGGGTTTATATGTAGGCATTCATTTTAGGTGTTTTCTCATGTGCTTGTCAATACAATAAAATATACAGTATACCCATGAACCCCCATATCTAGGGAATTGTTGGGAAAAAAATAGGGAAATCTGTGTATTCTAAAATGAACCCAAAGGCAGAGAAATGTTTATGATTATCAGTGTTATAAACCAACACTTGAAGCTATAAGGTGTATGAAAATTTTACATTTAAACAAGATTTGTATAGGCTTTTGGGGCTCCTTTTGGATCAATATTGTGAACTGTTGATATTTTTAAACCTTGTATACTGTACTAACATTGGATGAGGATAGTCTTGTCTATTAAAATACATGGAATTGGGCTGGGGATTTAGCTCAGTGGTTCCACCACCTGCCTCCCAGGCGCAAGGTCCCGAGTTCAATCCCTAGTACCAAAAAAAAATAATAATAATAAAATAAAATACATGGAAGAAGTATAAATGCTATTTTTTTTGTTTTCTCAGATTCTTTACAGAGTTGGAAGCAAGGCATCAGAATAATATCTTCATAGAAGATATAAGTGACATTGTAGAAAAACACACAGCATCCACATTTGATCCCTATGTGAAATACTGCACAAATGAAGTCTACCAACAACGAACACTACAGAAATTGTTGTAAGCAATGTTGAATGCTACCAATAGTCAAATCTAGTTTTAATTAGAGGTCATGGTTGAAATTAACGGATCACATAAATTATATTTGCAAGGGCTTCCTGAAGAGCTAATTCCCAGGGGAGAAATGTTTCAGAGGGTTACTTTTAGGGTTGAGGATATTTGAGTGGAAATATCTCGTCTGTGGAGTTTTCTCTCTAAAGTACTTACGAAATCATAGTTGGTTGTTGCCTTTGTCCTTGGTTTTGTTTTAATTGACCCTAGGCACAGGGGTGATCTTAGTTCAACTTCCCAGTTTTCTAAACTAGTACTGGCAATTAAGTGGTTTGCCTGAGGCCTTGAGTGGATTCTTAAGTAGGTGGAGCCAGAAGCTAGCACTCAGGGTTTTCCAGACCCTTGTAATCTTTCTCCTTGCTGTTGACAACTACAGTAAGTTGTTCATAGAAATTGCTGATTCCCACGCTTCCACATCCTGGGTAGTTAGGGCTGAGAAGGTGAAAGAGGGGTCTTATGAAAAGGAATAGAAAAAGATACTATTGAAGATTTTAATTATGTGGCAAAAAAGAACCCAGGGTTAACCCCCCCCCACACACACACCTTTTCTTTTGGTCCTTTGGAGTCTTGTGATGTGAGATATATGCCAGCTCCATAAGAGTCAGATTGTTCAGGCGTGTCTGTGTCTATTCTGTCTTGTTTTTAGGGACCCTGTTTATCACAGGTAGCTTTTTACATTGCAGTTGTAAATTGCTGTGGTAAAACCAGCTCGGGGGCTTCCTGCCTGTTGTCATTCTCACCCCTCCTGTGAGTGGTGGCATTTATGACTGCAGCACGGAGCTCTGGTCAGCTCTGCAGTGTGTGAGTTCTCCTTGGAGATGGTGGGTAATGGGTTGGTGATGATTGCCTGTTGGCTGCTTGGAGAAATAGTCAAGGTCCCCACGTTGTGATTGTCTCCCTCTCTCCTCCGCATCATCATGAAATGCTCATATGTGCAGGGTGGAAAAACCATATCTACCAGCTTCAAATGAAGTTTTTAGTGTAAAGGAGGGTTTGTCTGCACTATTTTTTTTTGGTACCAGGGATCAAACTGGGGTCCTTGCACTTGCCAGGCAGGCGGCAGAACCACTGAGCTAAATCCCGGTCCTGTCTGCACTATTAACATTTCAGGCTGGCTAAGTCTTTGTTGTGGTGGGCTGTCCTGTGCATTGTAGGATATTTAACAGCATCCTTGGCCTCTACCCACTAGGTGCCAAAAATGTCTCTAGATATTGTGGAATGTCCCCTGGGGGGCAAAATCACACCATTCACTTCCCCTAACCCCACACCTGCTGGGAGGTGCTGATGTAGGGACAGAGGTCGTTCTGTAACTCTTAGTGAATGCCAGGTCAAGTTTGAAAATGAAGCCTTGAATTAGAGCTAACTTTGGAATCATTTTGTTTTGTAGGATTTAAAAAATGTGAATAGTTACTACTATACATTATGTGACTCTCAAAAATAAAGGTGTTATCTAAATTACTTGAATGATATCATCTTGCAGCTTTCACAAGGAAATTAGTAATGTTTCCAGAGACTGTTGCAGTTAGTGTGCATTGGAGGTTGAAGCAGTGACTTTCAAATTCAGAGGCGCATTAGAAACACCAGGGAATCCTTGAAACAGAGCAAATAAACAATACTCAGTTTATCTCAGGCTATTTGATCAGAACCTTTGGGGATGAAGGAAGGGACCTGGGACATGAGTGGTTTAAATATGCAACAAATGTGGAGTTTGTTTTCTAACTTCTTCAAAATCTTTTCAAAGCTGTCAGGGAAAGGAAACGTCTCACTTTGAGAAAATGAAAACCACTTCTGTGTGATTTGTTTTAATTTGCTAGTCTGGTCTTTCCCAATTTATTTCTAGTGGCCATGAACCAAATGACTAAATTTTCCAATTTTATTTTCAATCATTATTGCCACCATGTTGCTTTCTGGTTCTTTTTTCTGGAGCATGGGAACACAAAGCCTAGTGGTGACCCCTCCTGCTCCTTCATCATGAAAGGTGACAATGGGCCCTGTCACAGTGAGGTAGCATGAGCTAAGGGAGATGAGGTATATTTATCAGAACCCTGGGTTCAGAGTCAGAAGACTCTACTTGACTTCTGTCTCTGCTAGCTGCTAAGTGTGTGTTATGTGACAAGCTAGGGACTTTTCTAAGTTTCATTCTTTTATTAGAGTCCTCACATTGCCTTTCTTAAACATATGTGTGATTCCATGTGAGATAATATGTGTGGGAATAATTTGCTGAGTTTTATAAAAATGTTGTGGCAGTATCACTACTCATATTACTCGGTGGAGAGGAAAAGAAGTATTTTGGCTTATGTAGTCAGATGACAATTGTATCAAAAAGAGGACCTTTGAAAAAGGTAAAAAGCTTCCTAATAATAGGCCCAGTCTAACCAATATGTCTTTCTTAGATCATTGTCTAGGGCTGGAGGAGTGGCTTCAACCATATTACTTGTTATTGTATTAGTGGACTGTATTTACAGATGATCAGATATGAAATCTAGTCTGCATAGCAATTTATATTTGGCATGTCCACTGTTATGATACTGGGACCTCTTCATTTGCTTACATTCCATGTCTAGAGTTCTGTCACAGACATTTTTATCTTTTGTTATGTGACTCCACTTCTTATATTCAGCCTTGTCATATATGATTGCCTATGTAATAATGTGTTTATGTTGTTTACCTATATTTAAAATCATTCATAACATGAATTTAACACATTTTTTGTAATGTATTTTTACTTGCTGCTTTGCTTGAGAAGGAAATATCTCTAAGTTTCTTTTTGTTTTTCTAAATTTTCCTTCAGAGCCACCAATCCCTCCTTTAAGGAAGTATTGTCTCGGATCGAGTCTCATGAAGACTGTAGGAACCTACCCATGATCTCTTTTCTCATTCTCCCCATGCAGAGAGTGACCCGCCTTCCCCTGCTGATGGATGTAAGACATGCTCTGGTGGTCTTTTCCTTGTGAATAACTCTGCTGCTATATATTTGATTAAGCAAATTATCATAATCCACTGAAATTGGTCCATATACCATCTATAAAATTAACTAATTAAGTAAGAAGGTATTGTTTAGTTGAAAAATCATACCTATATTTGAAATCTCTGGAATTTATCTTTAACTTTGTGCATTCGCTTTGGTGAAATTTGGTCACATTACCCACTTACTCAATATTTTAAAAATGGGAAGAATATTGGCTTTTTGAAGCCAGGAGGCTGGATTCCATTTCTTGCAGAGCCACTAAACATAGACCTTGAGCAGGTCATTTACTCTGTTTGGGCCTCAGTTTCCTCAGGTTGGTTACCAAGATCCCTGATCTATGGTATGTCCCAAGATGCTCTGGGGCTTCCATTTCACGTGGGAATGAGACTCTTCAGCATTACAAAGCGTAAACTTGCTCCTGCTGTGTGTTGAGAAGAGTGGATTTGGAAAGCCCAGCATCCTTTTTGTTAGGAAACATTTATGAAGAAAACAGTTTTGACTGGATAATAGCAGGGAGTGCTGGGGGAGTTAGCAGAGACTACCTGGCAGAAAGTGCAGCTGGAAGATGTGGAAGCTGGGAGCAGAGGGCCTCACACTGCTTGTGCTGACCTGCAGAGGATGATGGAGTGGGGGCCAGTGAAAGGGGAGTGGGGACTCATACAGGTCCCACCCAGGTAGTGTGCCAAATAGTGTCTTTTGATCTGATTAGAAGAGATTGTCACACATCTACTTTAACATTGAGTCATCATGTTGACATAGTATCAGCTTTTATAAATCAAAACACAGGATTTTTAGAAAAGTAAATTTACAAAGAAAATTCCATTCTCTGTAGTCTGTCTTAAATTCTAAGACATTCTAAACAACAGTGACAGTTTGAAATGCATCAGACATGTGATCGTGGTCACTTTGTTGACACTGCTGCAGTTTTGTGGAGGCTTTGTTGGTTGTTTCAGAATTCACAGCACTTGTTCTTCTCCAAGTTCACCTTACTGTACTCTGTTTACACCCCTCCTTGTCACCCATCACCTGTGGATGACATGTGGGAAGTTATCTCCTGCACAAACACAGTCACGAGGTCTTAATGATGGGGATACAGCCTGAGAAGTGCCAGGTTAGGTAATTTTGTTGTGCAAACACCGTGAAGTGGCTTTACACTGAGTAAAACAGCTGCAGCATCTATCTCCAGGTGATATGATCTTCTAGGACCACCGTCTTATATGTGGCCCATAATGGACTCAAACATCAATGTGCAGCACATGACTAAAGTGAGAAACTTGAAGTTTAGGAAATTTAATTGATTTTTTTTACCTCAGCATTTATTGTGTCTGAGAATAGAACACAGCTAGGCCAGCAAAACCAAATTTTGAGATAATTATTTGAACAGAACAAGACTAAAATCTAACACAACATGTTGTGTGGTGTTGGCTATTTATGCCATGATTTTCCAAGACCTCTCAGCTTTTTGAGTCATAGACTCCTTTGACATTCCAAGTAAAGCTGTAGTCTTTTTCCCCAGAAAATTCATATAGGTACAAAATTTTAGCATATGGACTCCAAGTAATTATGCCTGTTGTTGAGGGCATAATCCAGGATATTTCAGTCTGCTTTTATATCCATTAGTAGGTCATGAAATTGATTTTTAAATCGTGAGTGGAGTTTATAAAAAAATAAAATGGAATAGAATATGAGGTAGATGATAAGTATGTAGCTCACAGTATGGTTAAATATTGTTTCATAAAAACATTGTTTAATTTATGTGTCCATGTATACTGTTTGCAATATATATATATACATATATATATATATATTTCCTAGTAAAAATAATTATGAGAACCACTAATATAAATCCACATATGGTGCACTCTACGCTTCTCATATATAACAATTCTGATGGCCAACTTTCAGATTTATAGGCCTGGTACTCATTCATATATAAGGTACCTAGTGGCTTGCTAATTTCCAATCACCTTGTACTTATAGGTGCTGCCCATTTTTCATGTCAGGATCTGGCCACCCAGGCAAAATCTAAATGTACTTAAAATATTTTCTCTTTAATTTTACCTCATTTGGAAATTTAGTTAAACTTACTAATTGAGATGAACATTTTTAGCCATTAAAATGTATCTGGGGGTTTGAATGTGTTTAGTTTCAAAGTTATATGAACTACTCCAGTATCCCTTAACCAAAAACATGTGGGTTAATTTTTCACTGTGAAATATTTGCATGTGCGTAATGAAATATGGAATCGGGGCCCAAGTCTAAACCTGAAGTCCATTTATATTTCTATCTAACATCTACCTATGTATCTATCTATCTCTATCCTATCCCTATAATATATCTATTATTCTGAAAGTAATTTATGCAATATTTTAAATAATTTTATGAATGAAACAAAGTTTCATGGAGTGGAATTTTTCAATTGTGGTGTCACACTCAAAAAGGTTTTTTGGAGCATTTAGGATTTCAGTTTCAGATTAGGCATGCTTACTCTGTGATTCGGTTTATCCTGAATTGACCTTCTTTGACATGATTTAGCCACTTAAGTAACTCTTACTTTATATGAATTATCAGTTAGTCCTTGGAACAACCTTTTAATATAGTTGGTGTTATCACAGTTTTACAGGTGAGAAAACTGAGGCTTATATGGGGCCAGTGACTTTCCCAAGGTTAGATAACTAGTATAAGACAGATCTGGAATTTGAAAACAGGCTGACTTCACTCTGAAGTCTTACTTCATTCTCATGTATAATTTTGTTTTCAGCATTGTTAAGTTTTCTGAGAGTAAAGGGAAATAGATGAACATTGGTTTTGCTCTGTTTTAGCTCAATCAATTGAATTTGTTTGTTTTTACTTCATTATAGACTATCTGTCAAAAAACACCTAAGGATTCTCCAAAGTATGAAGTCTGCAAAAGGGCCTTAAAGGAAGTAAGCAAGGTAACTGTTGAACAGCTCATGAGAAAGTAAACCATGCAGAAACCCTGGAGAAGAGTGTGTCCTGGTTTGTTGCAGATGAATGCTAAGTTCTGAGTCATTTAAATGCAGGGCATTCTTGGGGTGTTGAAAAGCAGAACAATACTTGTGCAAATGAAATGGGTATTTTTATTCTTTCAAACTGTCTTGTGTTAAAGACCTATAGATATTTTATTTTCTTTTGGCGTATGAATGGTTTAGTCATTCTCTTCTGAATAAATATTTACTGAGTATCAGCTACTGTGCCAGACACAGTGTCAGCCCCTGAAAATACGGTGATGAATCAGACAGGTGTGGTAACTGCACTCGTGGTATGTGCAGTGTAAAGAGGAAGGCAGACATTAAACAGAATTATAGTAAAGCATGATGAGTGACATGATAAGGAAGTACAAAATGGTGTTTAACGTGAGACCCACAGCAAGAGCAGCTGTGAGCCAAGAACTGGAAAAGAATGTCTTAGCAATGTGTAGACCCCAAAAGTAGGAAAGTGTTGGAGAATTTGAAGAGGCTAGTCTAAGAGAGACAGTACTGAAGAGCCAGTTTTGTGGGGCCCTGTTACATATTATAGGAAGTTGAGGACTGTATCCTCAGATGACGTGGAAGCTATAAATTCATGTGTTATGAAGATGGCAGTGGAGATGGGTCCAGCTATGAATGCAATTACAGAGCCAGTTATAGTCGATCAGGCCAGACATGAGGGGCCTTGAGAGATAGACCTATATGTTAGGTAGATAGGCTTGGAGATTGATTGAGTTAGCACACTTAGGGACAGAAGTTAAGGAATAAAGTCTCTGGCTTGGGCAACTGGGTCTTACTTATCTCTAGTAGGAACAGAGAGAGTTGCTGATGAGTTCCATTTTGGACATGCTACAATTAAGATCCTATAAAACATGCAGTTTGGCTTGATAAACAAATCTGGAGCTCAGAGAAGAGACCTGAATTGGAGATATGAATTTGGGAATCATCAGCATATGGGCAATAATTGAAGTTGGGAGAGTGGATGCAATTTCCTAGAGAAGGTACAGAGTGAGAAGAGTAATGGGTGTGAGACAGAACTTGGGGAACACCAATATGGCATAAGCCAGCAGAGAACACTTCAAAACAAAACAAAAGACATGCCAGAGAAAAAGGAGGAAAACCATAATAACCTGGCAAATGAAGACAATCTGATGGTTATCACTGTTGAATGCTCCTGAAAGATAAAGTGAGGTAAGGATTGAAGAGTTCTTTGGGTTTATCATCTGATAGGTTGTATCTTTGAGTGGGTGTAGAAGCCAGGTTGGAGTGTGTTGAGGAATGAGTGGGTGGTGTGAATATGCAGCCTGCCAGCAAAACAGTTGGCTGTTTCAGGCATCAGGCTGGGAGTGGAAAGAGAAAGAGACTGTAGCTAAAAAGGGAAATGAAGAGGGTCTTTATTTGTTTAATGAATTTAAAGATGTGAGTATGCTTAGTTACCATTGGGAAGATGTCACTGAGAGGAAACAATAAAAGGTGCTAAGAGTACTGTATGAGCTACACACCAAAAAGCAAAGACACCACCAGAAGCTTCCTAAAAATCTCTGGTCACTTACCCCTTATATGAATGGGGTACCTTTGTACCACTTTACTATGAGTTTCTTTTAATCAGCTCTAAGTGGACCCATTGTTTTAGTGATCTTTCCCAATAATGATTATGAAACCGTGAGTATTTTGAGCTAGTTGTTTATTCTTCTTCCACACATTTTTGTATTAAAAAAAAGTATGTCATAGGCCACTTAAATTAATCTCTTATTCCATCTGTGGTCTGCATACCCACTTTAGGAACACAAGGGAAGAAATTTAGCCTGACAAATGTGAGGTTACCGAAGGTCCTACTGCTACTGGGTTTCTCCTTCATGACATCAAATCCTTGCTGTGTCCCTAGAAAAAATGGGTACCCAGGAGGGTCTTTAGGAGAAGCTTTACGGAAGTTCTAAATCTCAGACATAACAGAGTTTGATGAATTTTGCTTCGTTACTACTGAGTCCCAGTGACTGGCTTTATATGAAGGGCAATGTTTCTTGCTCTCTTAAATGTGAGTCTGAATATCAGAATTATATCTCCTATATCTCTACCATCTCCTATTATTATAAGGGAACTGAAATCAATATAGCCAACTCAGAAATTAATTTTTATTTGTGAAGGTTACGAATGGGGCTCAGTAGATTCTGGATAAACTGTCAACATTTTCAATGAGAAATGAATATATAGAGCATTTGTGGTTCACAATTAAAATGTAGAATTTTGTTTGCTTTACCCAAAATCGAAGAATTCCCAGTATTTTGTTTTAGCAAATTAAATTTGGGTTGTTGAGACCCAAGGTTTTAGAACCAGAGTCTACCTAAATCTTGTTAGTCTCTATAGGTAATTACTCATTCTTAGGGAAAAAATAGGTGATACCTTTTTGGTAATTAAAATGCTAATACAATTTAGAGTAATTGCATAGCATAAATAATACATGGAATTGCTCATACATGTTGCTAAGACTGATTTTGACAGTTTACTGAATTTAGGGTGTTAGAAAGAGTTACCGGTGTAATGAAACAACTCAAAAACAAGAAAGATGTTTCTGTTAAATGAAAAATGTCTTTAATCTCTGGCTTTCTGTTAACATACTGGGAGCTTGAGGGAAGGTTCTAAGAATTCTAATAGTTCAACATGCCGTAATGGTCTGCTGAGTAAGAGGTAGTGATCAAGAGATCGTTTTTGGTGGGAAATTACATCTTTTCTACTGTTTTCTTGTGTTTCTCTCTCATGGAAAAAGTACCTGCTATAATTCTCACCTTATCAAAATTCTTATAACTGGAATAATCTCGTAAGCTTTTCTCCTAGAGTAGAGTATCTAGGCAGGATGTTTTTAATCTTCTTCTGCTACATCCCTTCAGTCATTAACAAAATGATAGACAGGTATCAACACTGAAAGACATCTAAGCTATGTTGTTCAGTTAATAAAATTAAAATGCAGAACAATATGGTGATGGTTTAAATCTAGAATGTCCTCTGAAAGTCTTGTGTTCAGAAATGAGGCCTTTGGGCTGTAATTTTGGGGTGCTGTACTTATCAGTGGATTAATCCATTGATGAGTTCATGACTGAATGTGATGTTAGGAAGCTGTGCCTGCTTGGAGGTGAGTCACTGGGAGCATGACCTAGAAGGATGTATTCTTGTCCTTGGCTCTTCCTTTGTCTCTCTGCTTCCTTGCTGCCTCGAAGTGAGCATGTTTCCTCCACTCAGCCATTCTGCCATGCCATTTCTGCCTTGAATCCAGCCAGCCATGGACTGAATTCTCTGAAAACTGTGAGCCAAAATAAATGTCTCCTGCTTTAAATTGGGGTCTGGGTATTGTATCTCAGGAGTGAGAAAGCTAATACAAATACCAATAGTGTAATGACGCTTGATGATTAATAAACATTTAACCTGTACTTGTTATTAATATAAAGAAATAATGCTAGTTATCATACTATCAGTCTTTCAACAATAGCTATGATGAAGTGAGAGTAGTGTAGAAATAGGAAGTAATAAAGCTTTTATTTTTCATGCTCTGTAAGCATGTATTTAGAGTTTAGGCAGATATGTTTTGAAAGTGAATAAAGTAATAAACATATATTACATAAAATTTAAATAAGTAGAAATAAAATTAAAAAATAAAAATAAAAAAGTAGAAATAAAATGTATCAGTAATTGATTGTATCACTCAGATATGACTATTTGTTCTAATGTAGATCCTTCTATTGAGTTTGTATTTCAGTATTAGCAGATAGGAATAAATGTACACCTAAGAATGGGATCCCATGCTACACAGTGCACTTGCAGTTTTAAATAGTGCTGCATTGAACATTGTCTTATGTTTATGATTGTGCTTATCTGATTATTTTTAAAGAATTTCTAGAATTGGGTTTATGGGAAGAAAAATATAAGAATGTTTTAAAGCCCTTGTTTCAGGTGCTAAAGTACCTTCTGGAAAGGTTGCTCCATGCCTATGACCACAAGTATATGAATGTTTGTGTCCTGCTTTACTGTACACCAAATAGCCTTGTGAATTTGAATGATTAGTTTTTTGTTTTAATTTATATTTCTTTACTAGTGGCACTGAGCTTTTTATGTATATTAGGCCTAAAAAAAAAAATTGAATGAACTAAATTTAATAAAGTTTTGGCAGATGCTGAAGAAAGGTCTGGCTTTAATATACTAGGGCAGATTTTAATAAAAACAGTAGAGCACACATGCCAAAATTAGTGTTTGTCCCTTCAAGATAGGCATCACAGGGCCGGGGATTTAGCTCAGTGGTTCTGGGGCCTGCCTTGCAAGTGCAAGGTCCTGAGTTCAATCCCTGGTACCAAAGGAAACAACAACAACAAAAAAATAGGCATCACAACTGATGCCATTGATGGTATCAATGCTTAAGCTATTTGAGGGATTGTGGTGTTTTTAACATGTCCTCTGAGACATCTTTGGTTTCTTCAAGATTTGCTCAGTGGTGGCATGACTCCAGCTTTCACTGATGGATTTGGTTTTTGGAAGTTTAAGGAATAAGATGATAATTCAACCTTCATAATTTCATTTTTCACTTTTATTTTTTAAAAGAGATAACTATAAAAGAATTGTCCTTTACTTTTATAAGTGACTTATACACTGCCTTTATTGATGCAGGAATATTTGAGAATGTCTCAATTGTGGTTTAGGCTAGTGCTGTGCATATGGCAGTTTTGTAGTTTCTGCTCTCCAGTCTTCTAGGAAAGTTAAAAGTCCAAGTTGAGCCCTTAAAGTTAAGTGGGTGATATAAATGTAGGTAAGGACTCAGTTGGACAGTGTGGGTCAGAGGGTATTCAGACAGGGGGAAACACACGTGCAAAAGTGCCAAGGCAGGATAGAGCCACATGTTAGGGAAGGCTGAGGCCCATGATGGAGCAATGGGACATTGGAGGTCAGTGACGTGAGCACCTGTCGTGAAGGGTCTTGCTAAGACCTGATTCTGAAAACTTCTGGGAGCCTCTTAAGGATTTTGAACTAAGGAGTTTTCTGACCAGATATGAAATTAGAAAGATGGACATCATGATTTTGGAGTATGCACAGGTTGGAAGTAATGGAGAGAATCAGGAGGCCAAAAATGTAGGCAAAGAGGGCATCTGAGCCAGAGTTCAGGGAGCAGGGCAGAGCACAGAAGTACCTTCAAGGTTGTTTGGGTGCATGGG
The DNA here is from genome assembly GCF_000247695.1 of Heterocephalus glaber. Next base: position 31,799,204 of record NW_004624730.1, read on the forward strand.
CAGGGGAGCAGAGCAAAAGAAGAGGTCTGAGTGGAGTAGACCAGGCTTTTGGCTTGGGGAGGAGGAAAAGGAGGAAGAAGATGCTGAGGTAGAGAATATACAGCTGAGGGGTAAAAGAGTGATAAAAGTGATGCTCAAGTTTGGCCATGCTGAATTTAAGACAGCTGTGGGACATCCAAATAGAGATATCATCTAGTTGGTTAGACTTAGAGGCAAGGAGACAGACCAAGTCGAGGAACACAGATTTGGGAACTCTGAATATATACAACAAGAAAAATCATAAAAATATGTTTTGATCAGCAGCTGCCTAATGCAGTGCTTGGATTGCTCCCTGACATGCCCTGTTCCTTTCAGGATATTCCAATTTCAGGTTACCCCTGACCCCAGCCAGCATATTTTAACTCTTAGCCTTGATCAGCTACAGCCATCAATCAGTTCCTGTATCTGTGAACTCAGGCCACTCAAAGCCAGAGATAAACTGTAACTGAAGATAGGTGTCATCCCCTAAATGAAGCTGTCAAGTGATCAGTTTGAAATTGTGTTAAGTGTCCACAACAGGGAATCGAATAACTATGCTGTGGAAGTCTCTATAATGAAATGAGTAAACTGGATTGTATCACCCCTCTCCTGAGAGCCTGTTGATGGCCTCTCTTTGCCACCTTCATCCTGTGCCACCTTCCTGTATGTCCAGATTTACTTTCATTTGCTAAGTACACACATTTTGCCATCTGTTCCTTTGCTCATGCTGTGCTCTCTGCCTGAACCACTTTATTACTCATAGCCAACCTTCACTTCTCTCTCAGCTTTCAGTGTAAATGACCCCTAGTTCAGGCTTCACCGCTTTCTTGTTTATTCTTTTATGATCTCGGAGTATGACTTTTTGTGTATGCCTCTTATCTGTCCCTCCATAAAGTTAGGGATTGTGTGTCTTTTTGTTGTGTTGAAACTCTAACACCTGAAACATAGCAGGCACTAAATAAATTATTCTATTTTCAATAAGAGAAATACTTCTATATTAGTTCTGACTCTAATTACATAACCCCATAGACTGGTGGTTTAAAAAGCAGATATTTATTTCTCAATTTCTGGAGCTTGGAGGTCTAAGATCGAGGTATGGGCAGATCTGTTGTTGGCTGAAGGCCAGTTTCCCAACCTTTAGATGCCTGCTTTCTCATGATACCCTCAAGTGTTGGAGAGAGAGCAGAGAGAGGAACCATCAGTTTTTATGAGGGTGCTATTGTCATTCACGAGGGAGCAACTTTCCTTACTTAATGCCCTCCCAAAGGCCTTACCTGCTAATGCCAGCATATTGAGGTTTAGGATTTCGCTTATAAATTTGTGTAACATATACATTCAATCCATAGCAATTGGTTAGTGAAAAAAAGTCACAGACAAGCATAGACCGGCCCAAACATAAAATAAAAATTTCTACAAATATATATGTGTATTTGTACATTCACATAAGATGAGGGAAAAAGATAAAGTCTAGAACTCAACTTGTTTCCAGTTACTGCTAAGTAATAGGAATAGATCAAGATTTTTGTGGCCTTTAAAAAAATCTGTCTCTGTGTTATCATCGTTATTTTATTTATTTACTTTTTACACAGAGCATGTATTATTTACTTAGTAAAGCATGACTTTTTTTTTTTTGATACTGGGATCAAAACTCAGGAACTTGCACTTGCAAGGCAGACGCCGGAACCCCTGAACTAAATCTCCAGCCCAAGCATGACTCTTAAAGATAAAATTTCCAGCCATTATTTTAACAATCACATTTGTCTTTATGGCCAGTGACTCATGTAAGGACCTTTTTTCCAGATAATAAAAAATTGGCAATATAGTTTGTTTTGCTCTAGACTGGTAAACCAAGTAGATGTTAGGTATTCATGAAAGGACTATTGATGTGTTTCCTTTGAAATAATTCAGAATTCAGTGGTTCCAGTTCAACAATTTCGCATAGTCTGCCCATCCTTGAGGAATCACTGACCATCCCATTCCCCTGAAGGCTTCCCTCAACCCTTTCCTGGCTGCAAGCTTTGCACGCAGCGCTGGGCCTGGATTTGGCTTTGAAGTTGGTGGTCTGCCTCCTGCTGCTCTGATTTGGAAGTGGAAGAAGGATGCAACTTGCCTTGGGGTTGGGTGGGGTTCCCAACTATAAAGAGGAGGAAGAGGGGCCAGGAAGGACCCGAAAGGTTAGAGACCAGAGGTGTGAGATGAATGCCTGCATGAGGAGGGCAGAGTATGGGGAGAGTACAAAGGGGGCTTGTGTTTCTAAGTGTTCAGGACATTTTTCTCCTCCTATCTACATCATGACCACAGGAGTTCTACCTGGGTGGTGTGGTGTAACTGTAGAAAAACTGAGATCTGTAACTATCAGAAGTAAGTCCTGGCGCTTCCCAAGTGTTTAATTATTTCCCCGTGAGAGATCCGCATTTGAAAGTGAGGTTTCTCTCCTGGACCTCTTAACCCTCTTTCTCTGTGTTTCCAGTTGGTTCGCCTATGTAATGAAGGAGCCCGAAAGATGGAAAGGACCGAGATGATGTATACAATTAACTCCCAGCTGGAATTTAAAATTAAGGTATCATTGTACTTCTATTGACTACTGCTTTTGCATCTTATCCAAATGAAGGAGGACAGTTGAGGACAACAAAGTGAATAGAAATTTACTTTTCAAAAAAGGGCCATGAATTGAGTGAGATCCAGCAGAGGAGTTGCAGATGCCTCGGGAAATTCTGCTCTTTCTTCTGCCAGACAGAGTGATCTTTTTCCATGCTGTGAAGTCAGGTATTACCTAAGAAGTACATGTTTTTACAGGAAGACCCCAAACTTGGGGAAAGGTAATTTAAATACAGTAGAGGAATTTTGGTGTTAAAAAGAGGGTGTTTCTCCAGTATTATCAAAATATCTCACAAAACAATGAAATCCCATGAGCTGGATCAGAGTGTTCTAAATCAAATGACACCTTTTTTTTGTTGTTTGCAGGAAAAGTTGTTAATGGACAGTTTTTCTAAGTTTGTTTGTCTCCTGTGACTGTTTTTTGAGTATGTGCTGCCTGTTAGTGCTTGCTACTCACCAGATGACAGGAGAACAAAGAAGAAAATATTGACAATTAATGGCAAATCTAGCTCTCAGCCAGTTCTGTTGGTTCACAGCAGAGTTCTTCTTTTTTTTTTTTTTTTTGGTACCAGGGATCAAACTCAGGTCCTTGTGCTTACAAGGCAGGATGCAGAACCACTGAGCTAAATCCCCGTCCCTACAGCAGAGTTCTTAATGGATATGAATGCTGACAGTTGTGATTCTATGAGTACTAACTCTTATAACACAAATTTAATTACGCAAATTGTAATGATTGATCATATATTTTCCTGGTAAAAGTGTTCTTTCTGACTTATGCGGTGTAATTATAGTGACCAGCAGTACTTAATGAAGAGTCTGTGCAGGGAGTAGAATTTGCAGACCATTGATATAGTACAACTATGCCCTTTTATTTTATAAATGGGGAAAATTAACCTCTGGATAATTATTGAGAGTCACTGGAATAGTGATGGTACAATAAGAACTAGTATCTAGGCATCCTGACTTGTGGGTCAATATAACACTTTCTGTGACACCCTGCCTGTAATGATTTAGATGAAGAAACATGACTCGTAAAACATGAGGGGTTAATTCACACCACTTAGAAATGCTCATTAGTACTAGTTAGAAATTGTAGGATCTTATGACACTTTATAGGTAACAATGGACATCTTTATTCATTTTAAAGATGACAAAATTGAAGTTCAAAGAGATTAGGTGATTTGTCCAAGCATATGCATTCTTGAAACAAGTTTCCTGAGCATCTTCTTTGTGGAAGGTGGTGGAAGAACAACATGATCCCTATTTTCATGGAGCTAACAGTCTAGTAGATCAGTGCTGAAAATCAAAGGTGTCAGCCAAGTCCGCAGCTGTTACAATAGGTGGAAGACCTTGAGAACAATGGAAATGGGAAGAAGGTGGACAGCTCTCAGAGTTGGAGCAGCTAGGCAAGGCTTCATAAGAGATGTATTTTTCAGCTGATCCTTGAGAAGTGAGTTAGGAAGGGTCTTCTAGGAGTAAAGAACAGGACCACATGTAGAGGAAGTGCGTTCCACTGCTGTAGTCTACAGTTGTAGGCATTTAGTGCAGATAAACTTGGGGTGCAAAAGGAGCTGTAAGCAGAAGCTTATGGATATTCCATTTGTGAAGTAGAGGAGCTGAATAAGATCATTTGGGACCCATTGAAAACTTCTAAGTGGGAAAGTGACAAAATCAGGTGTGTGTTTAGTGAAAATGACTTTACCAGTTTGAGAAAGCCTTTTTCAACTTATTTCAAATCCAGAAGTCATCAAAAGGAAAAATGTTAATTTTATCTATATGAACATTTAAAAAAATTTCTCTCTAGGAAAAAAAGATCATAAAAGTAAAAAGACAAGTAGCAAACTGGATAGAAATGGTTACCACTTACATAAAGATAGTTAAAATCTCCATTTTATACAATTGAATAGGAAAAAGATAAGAAAAAACCCCCTAGAAAGTTGCAAGTTAAAGAAAACTACCGACAGAGAAAGAAATACAAATGACAATTAAATATTAGAAAAGATACTTTTTCACTCAGAAAAATATTACTAATTGAAATTAAGATAATGAATTTCACATTTTAGATTTATAAATGATACAAAAATTTGAGAACACGTCTTATTAGTAAAATCATACAACACATTGACAAGGCAATTCTGTATGTTGCTTGCAGAGAAGACCTCACTGGAAGGCAATTTGGAAATTGCTATCAAAATTACAAATGCGAAGTACCCCAACCCAATGATTTTCCTTCTAAGAAATTATTCTGTGCACATCAATGTAGAAAATAACGCACACAATTATTCATGTAGTATTTGTAATAGAGGAAGGTTACAGGATAGTACCAAAAGATTGTAGTACTACTCAACTTTAAAAAAAAAAAGATGGTGAGTTTTAGGTATCTATATGGAAACTCTCTTATTTATTGTTAAATGAAAAAATAAGATTAGATGTTAAATATAAAACTTTCTCTGCCTAAGATATCTCTAGTAAGGTGCAGGGCTGGAGGATCCTCCATGAACATCCTTAATAACCAGTTTTGAAAAGTTTGGAGTTAGCAATAATCTTGCATTTTCCTTTTTGAATTAGTATGCAACTAATGAGCAACTTATAAAATTTTTTAAAAAATTGAAATCTTGGCTGGGGATTTAGCTCATTGGTTTCTCCGCCTGCTGCGCAAGCACAAGGACCCGAGTTCAATCCCTGGTACCAAAAAAAAAAAAAAATTGAAATCTTTTCTTCACTTTCTCATTTCCTCCCTAATATCTTCAATTTCCTTTAGCTCTTTGTAATCATCATTCCCTGAAAAGGATGACATTTGGTTCTACCACATTACTACATTTATATTTTGTGTGTCCAAGAACTTTTGTTTAGTTGATGGATATAGATTTTTTTTAAAAAATCAGACTATTGGGCCGGGGATTTAGCTCAGTGGCACTGCGCCTGCCTCACAAGCACAAAGTCCTGAGTTTGATCCCCAGTACTGCAGGGGGAAAAAAAACATACAGAGGTAATTTAGAGAATGTGAAACACAGAGGTGACTGATTCGATATATAGATACTGGGCTGGGGATTTAGCTCAGTGGTTCTGCCGCCTGGCTCGCAAGTGCAAGGGCCCGAGTTCGATCCCCGGTACCAAAAAAAAAAAATCAAACTATTGGCAGTGAGCATTTCTGGTAATTCCCCTCACCCCCTAAAAAAGAAATACAAGCTTACCTCAAGGTTAAGGATTATTCTGTGGTTTTGAGTTTTTAAATTGGCTTAATACAAAACTGAATAAAGAAAAAACAGTAAGTAATTTCTTGGATATAGTCTTTCCTATGAGATTATGATGGATTATTTTAGAATAACCTCATTTTCGTTGCCAAAAAGTGCATAATGCTTTCAGGGACAGACTTATATGAGGAAAATTATCATAAACTGGAAACAGGTGTTCCCACAAATATGACTAAGGATATGAATAGGAAGACAAAATGTAAGGCCTTGAAAAAGCCTTTCTTAGCTCATTAAGTAAATGAAGACTTGTACATTTATCTGTTGGTAACTGTAGTTACCTATGCATTTCTGTATGTTTATATTGTGGTTTGAAATATTTTAAATAGCAACCATTGGTACCGATAGATTTCATTTCATTACATTTCATTACTTTTCAACTTTGAATGACTTGATTTCAGTTTTCTTTGTCAGTTAAGAGTTGATCGCAGGGAATTTAGCTCAGTGGCGTCACGCCTGCCTGGCAAGCACAAGGTCCTAAGTTCGATCCCTGTAACAAAAAAAAAAAAAAGTTGATGAAAGGTTCAGAACTTTATGACCCACTAATATTTTCTCATTGAGTTTTAGTTTCATGCCAGCAAGTTAATGGTTTTTTATATAGGAAATAAGTTTTTATCTTTAATTTTCTTGAATCTGCTATATTTCTGTAATTACATTCTGCTGTTACACAGCTATAAAATAATAATGCATATCATAGTATATATTGTGTTTAAATGTAATTCTTACATTTCTCTTTCTATAATCTTAGAAATACTTTAGCTTTGGGGACTGAGTTTTTCTCTTTCTCTTTTGTTCAGCCTTTTCCTTTAGTCTCCTCCTCCCGGTGGTTGGTGAAAAGAGGTGAATTGACAGCCTATGTAGAAGACACTGTGCTTTTCTCGAGGAGGACATCCAAACAGCAAGTGTACTTTTTTCTGTTTAATGACGTCCTCATTATCACCAAGAAGAAGAGGTAAGCCTTCCTCTGGTGTTGTTGGGTGGACCTCTCAGTTTTAAAGCTCTTTAATTCAAATGCCCATTAGGGTGGTCACCTTTAAAACCTTGAGGGTTGGGATTTAGCTCAGTGGTGCCACCCCACCTGCCTTGCAAGCACAAGGTCCTGAGTTCCATCGCTGGTACAAAAAAAAAAACCCTTGAGATATTAGACACATAGTATCTATACATTGGGGTTTTTTTGGTCGGGGGGACCGGGGATCAAACTTGGGCCCTTGTGCTTGCGAGGCAGGCGCCAGAACCACTGAGCTAAATCCCCAGCCCGGTATCTATACATTGAATCAGTCACTTCTGTGCTTCACATTCTGTAAATTACCTCTGTATTTTTTTTTTCCCCCTGCAGTACTGGGGATCAGACTCAGGACCTTGTGCTTGTGAGGCAGGCACTGTGCCACTGAGCTAAATCCCCAGCCCAATTACCTCTGTATTTAAGACTGGAATCTTTATCAGCCTCATAATTCTTGTCAACCTCTATGGAGTTTTATCGTATGCAAATGACTACTAAGCATTTTATACATGGTTATCATGCTATTCTCTTGACATCCTGGGAGGCATCATTTTCAAAATTCCCTTTCACTGCTTTTCACACTTCTTCTGTCATAGAACTTGTATATAAAACAGATTAAATGGTTAAAAAGAGGCTGGGGGTAACTCCAGTATTCCTTGTAATTTAATTTAAAATCCACAATTCTTAATGATTGTTATTCTACAAAGTTCATCAAGGCCTGGGGAGATGTTAACCATCCTCCCATGTGAAGTGGACCCTTGACTTACAAACTCGATCAGTTCCCAAGGGCTGGTTGTAACGCAAGCTGGTTGTAAGTCAGTACAGCTGAGACCTGGTTGTTTACCTGGGTACATGCTATCGATAACAAGAGGCAGATGAATTTTCCACTAACCTAATTAACCCAAGTTGTTCATATGTCAAGCTGGTTGTAACTTGAAGGTTCACTGTACAAAAGAAGGGAAATATTTTAAATATTTCATGTCTTTTTTACAATTAATTCCAAATTGACGGTTGTTTGTATGTCAGGCTGGTCGTAACTTGAGGATCCTCTGTACCTCAGTTGGTTAGCAGTGTTTGAGCCTCTTCCAGCTTCTGCTTGTATATTCAGGTCCAGTTCTGGGAAATGTCTAGGAGGAATACCACAGAAGCCTTTTCTTTATAATATTTGTGCTCTCAAACTGTTCCTGCTCTTAAAACACACACACACACACACACACACACACACACACACACACACACACCCACACCCACACCCTCCCTCCCTCCTCATCTCTCTTTCTCTAGGGAACATTCTATATTAAATGTACCCAACACACACGGTTGTAAAATATTTTTCTGATGATCCTGCCTAAGTATTTCATCGTTTCTAGAATATGGATTTAGAGTAACAACATAAATCTGTGGTGTGTTTTTTCTTAGATGAAGGAAATAATGGAAGGCTGACTTGATGGCATGTGATGTAGTAGGGGTAATTCACAGGGTACATTTTAGGCCAACTGGATGGAATGTAGAAACAGACCCCTGAGAAAACACAAAGTAAATGTCCTTTATCATGAAAAATTTCTGTCAGTGCTACTTCTAAGTTACTTTGTAGCTTGAGAATTCAAATTAAATTGAAACAGGTTGAGTTTTTCTTTGTAATCAAAGCGTATTGAGATGTTCAGTCACTTAGCTGTCTAGGTAAAATGAAAACTTTGTATGGTTGTCTCTGAAAAGCCATATTGTGGCTATGAAAAATATATAAAGATACCAATAATTATTTTCATACTTAGGAAAATAGTATTTCCATATCTCCAAGGAGAAATTGTTTCTTACCTGAGGAACTCTAAATAGTTCTAGTAGCTAATAATTTTATAAGTAAAGATTGGACAGATATTACAATTTTTTATTTTAGGTTTTGTTGGTTTCCCTTGGTTTTCTTTAAGATGTTTTGTTTTTATGAGAAAGTAATTATATAGTCTCTTCAAATGCTGGAACTCTTGATTTTAACATCTTCCAGCTGTTGAAATATTTGCTTTGTCTAAATGAACCAAAAGCTTTAACTAATCTCTTGACTTAAATAATAAATTACACACTGACAGTACCAAACTAGTTAAATATTAATGTAGTTTTGATTATGATGACTTTGGCAGCTTGATGAAAACGTTAAGAATATACAATTTTTATTCCTGAGCTTGCACAGAACAAGGTAATACATATAGACTTCTGAAAGTTAAAGCTAAGGTATTTGCCATCTTACCTAGCAGTGTATATTATTCTCCACAGATGGTTTTGCCATTCCATTTTACATTTCTCTCCCAGCTATCCCACATTTATTGCTCAGGTATGTTTTAACTTATATTCTTATTAACAGAAAGAGCAAGATAATACAGCTCCAACTGAGAAGGTAACCTGAGTCCCTAAATTTACTTTTACCACAGCTGAGATTAACTTGCCTTATCAATTAGTTCATCATACTTCAGGGTGCTCTTAATGAAGAAAAATAGCATGGGAGGCTTAACATGTTTATGATCTGAATATGTGGTAAAGACAACAGCAGACCATAGAAACTTGATAAACAAAGTGAATTAAAAATGTACGGTATGGGGCCGGGGATTTAGCTCAGTGGTTCTGCCGCCTGCCCCACAAACGCAAGGCCCCAAGTTCAATTTGCCGGTACCAAATAAAAAAAAAATGTACAGTATGCACAACTATATTTACATGATAGCTTCAAGGAGGCAAATGCAAATGCTTTGCATGCCAGAGGCAGCAGCAGAGCAGATACAGCAGCTTAGAGTAAGGCAATAATTTAAATTTGGGTAGAAGGTGCAGATAAGGGATCTTTACCTGTTCTAGCTCTTTAGAACTCATACACACAGCCACTGCCTGATAGTAATTCCACAGTCCAATCAAGGAGCTTAGCTGTTGGGTCTCCAGTGCTTTTCAGCTTCAGGGAGGTTTCCTAGCTACTGGGAGTGTCTCCTTAAGAGGTCAGCTTGCTCTCCCTCTTCCAGTCCAGACTGGCAGGTGGTTTGGAAAGCTGAGTACACTTTATAAATTGCTCAGCATATGGCCTCTCAGCTCTCCAGAACATTTATGTTCTAGTGTGTGCAGAGCTGGGCTTGGTTAGCAGCTATAGGGGTCTCTTCAAGGTCAGAGAGTTTTGCTTTTCTTAGAATATTAGAAGAAAGTTTCAAGTTTTCATTAGCTCTGAGCTGCTTGTGAGTCACTCTGCTTTTACCAAATTTCAATGCGAACACATGTTTAGTTCACATACTCTCAATGAGAAAGTGAATTTTTGGTATTTGGAGCTGTAACTAGGAGCTCCATGGGTACTACTAGAGCAGATTTCTCACCCTCAGGACGTTGGCGTTGGGTCTGACGGTGGTCGGCTGTGGGTGGCTGTCTGCACTCTGTAGAGGGTTTCAGCAGCATCCCTGAGCTCTACCCAGTGTTTGCTAGTAGTACCTTTCCCCAGTTGTAACAACCAAAAATGTCTCCAGGCATTGCCTAATGTCCCTGTGGGGCAAAATCGCTCCCAGCCGAGAACCACTTTTAGAACGATAGCAGACTGTAATCCAGCTTTACCTTCAGAGTAGTGAAGGTGTGGGTGACTGTCAGACTTGACCTAGCAACCATAGCAATACTGCATTATGAAAACAATAGACTGATGAGTTGTACTCATAGATGAATAAACACTAACTTATAATATCCACTCTGTGCCTAACTTATTATAGTGATTTAATTGTCAACTACACCCACATATACAGCATTATGGGTTAAGTACTATTGTTCCTAGTTTTGAAATGCAAAAACAGAGTCTAAGACCTAATTAGGTTCAAATTTGTGTAAAGCAGCTGTCTCGTTATTATTATTCTCTTTTGGTGCCTTATAATCTCCCTCCCAATTTTGCCTGAAGCTGAGAGCAAACTTTTTGTCCTTGTTTTAGTTTCTTACAGCCACTGTATCAAAATACCACAAACTGAATTACTTAAAAAACCAGAAATTTATTTTCTCATAGTTCATGAAGTCAGAAGTTCTGTTGTTTCCAGGATCACACACTTTCAGAAGGCTCTAAGAAAGAATTTATCATTGCCTCTTCCAGGTCCTGGTAGCCCCTTGGGCTTGTGGCAGCAGCATCACACCAGCCTCTGCCTCTGTCTCCATAAGGCCTTCTCTTCTGTGTCTCCAAATCTCCTGCCCTCTATAAAGGCATCAGTTATTAAATGTAGGCTCAACTTTAATTCCACTGTGACCTTAACTTAATTACATCTGCACCAACCTCATATCCAAATAAGGTAACTTCTAGGTATTGGGGGATTAGGACTTCATTCTTTTGTGGAGGATGCAGTTCAATCCACTCTACTCCCCAGCCCGTCACCATTACCTCACTTAAACACATAATTAAGAAATATGCAGCTAGTTCAGGAATGCACGTTTTTAAACATTAACTCATGCCAGTTTTATTAGATTTTTGTATGTCATGTGATGACTTGAACACCTTTATTTGAGGGACTCAGGTTACTGTCCTATAGTATCTTCTCCATCAAATCGATTCCTCCTCCAGGATCCAGGATTTATTCTCTCCTTAGTGAAATGTACATCCATCTGACCGGATGCTCCACAGCAAGCCTGCCTCTTCTTCTTCCTTGCTGTGCTCCCATATCCATCCAGGAAGTCGCCAGTCTTCAAAGCAGCTCACAAAATTGCATTTCTCCCTCTCAGTGCCACTGCCCTTGTACCAGCTCCTTTGAGGTCTCCCTGTAAGACATTCCTAAGTGGATTCATGCTCTTACTCCTCAATTTATTTTCTAGTCCATAACCAAAGTATGCCTTTTTTTTTTTTGGTACCGGAGATCGAACTCCGGTCCTTGAGCTTGCGCAGCAGGCGGCGAAACCACTGCGCTAAATCCCCAGCAAAAGTATGCCTTTTAAAAGACACATTTTCTCAGTATGTCTCTTGCTGAACTTACCCATAATGCCTCACTGAACACCACCCTCTTCGTTTTTCTGATTCCTTACCATACCAGGAAATGCTTTCCCTCTCTCCTAACCTCACTCTACCTCAGACCTTTTCTAGGAAAAGTCCTTTTCGTCTTTTAGGTCTAAGATTAATTCCCTCTTTTGCTAGGAATTTTTTTTTCTTCTGGGAATTTTTAATCCAGTTCTCTGGAATGGGTTTATTTCTGTGCCCTGTGGTCCTATAAAACTACGTGACTTCTTTGCCATACCATTTGATATTAACCTTGTGTCCGTGTATGTTTTGTTGACCTTTGAATCTCCAAACACACTTAGCTCATAATAATTATTTAATAAATATTTCTTGAAAGGGAACCAATCATGTAGCCATCTAAATATAAGCCCTTTGAATGTATGTATTATTCAGTGGGCAGACCTCCTCCCCCTTTCTACCTATGTGCTACAGTTTTCTTGAATTCTCTTAATTTTAAAATATACATGATTTTTATGTTCTACTCTCATCTATTTATTTCTAAGTATGCTTTTTTTGAGGGGAAAGGGATACTGAGGATCGAACTCAGGACCTTGTGCTTGCAAGGCAGGCAGTGGAACCACTGAGCTAAATCCCCGGCCCTCTAAAGTATGCTTTTTAATGCTGAAAATATAGATTTAGAATTATCCAGCTCCCCTCAGTTTAGATGACAGAAATTTTGCTGACAGTATCCAGAGCATCATAGTTAGGAGCCAGGTGAATGTCTTCTTCTCTCTATTAGACCTGATTGGGTTGTTGACCTTGACCATGTCACTATCGTAGAGCTTTTTCACAGCCTGCTTAATCTGGTGCTTGTTGGCCTTGACATCCACAGTGAGCTCAGTGTGTTGCCTTCTGTTGCCTTCATGGCAGACTCAGTGGCCAGGGTAGGCTTACTGATGGCATAGTGGTCATGCACTCCTCAAGGGTAATTGAGGTACATTCACAGCTGCAATGTCTTGGGCTCCCAGAGGGTGGATGATGTGTAGATACTCTTTCCACTGTGTCTGTGATTACCTTTCATCTTATCTTCTTGGCATTCTGTGCCTTTGCTATAGCTTAGGTTTTGGAAGGGGCACACACTGGCTTCTTTACTTTCAGAGCCATCTTCATGCAATGCTAAATAAATATTTTTAATGACTTGATTTTGGCAAGAACAAATCTTGGGCTTTGTTTTTTTTTTGGTGCCAGGGATTGAACTCGGGTCCTTGCACTTGCGAGGCAGGCGCCGGAACCACTGAGCTAAATCCCAGGCCCTAATAATTTCCTCTTTTTTTTTTTTTTTTTGGTACCGGGGATCGAACTCAGGACCTTGTGCTTCCGAGGCAGGCAGCAACACTACTGAGCTAAATCCCCAGCCCTTGGGCTTTTTTAATCATTGGCTTCTCACATCCTCTGAGGTTTGACCCACTTATCTGTCAGTGCCACATAACCTCAATTTAAAAAGTATTTTTAAATTTAAATATTTAGATTATTTTGCTGAGCTTCTTTCTAGAAGGATTTTTTTTTTTTT
>NW_004624730.1:31815619-31881244 GCF_000247695.1 Heterocephalus glaber
AGGATCAAAAATGTATAATTGATATTGTGAAATAGAAAGGAAATGTCTAAAGGAGTAGGGGAAGTGGGGGGTAGGGGAAAGGAAAGAAGGGAAGAAAAAAAATATGAGAAAAGGAAAAAAATGGAAACAAAGTCTTTGCCAATAGGGAAGGGTGGAGGGGGTGAAGGGAGGGCGGGGAAGGGGAAAAAAATAAGAACCAAGATACTCATGTAATGGTACAAGATCCCAATGATGTATGTATGTAACTGTATTTTATACCTAAAATTACCAATAAACTTAATGGGGGGAAGCAATAAAAATGTTTAATTATCTCCTTCCCGCACAACCAAATCCAAAGTCCAAGATGAGTTTGGGAAACTATATTTTTATATATATATAAATAAATCCCCCCCCACCGTGGGAGATTCATTATTGGATCATTAAGCAGGCTATTGGTAGAATTTTCAAGTAACAGATGCTCAAGCAATGAAGACGTTTACTTGCAACAAAGGAGAAAAAAAGAAAGAGTAGGCAGTCAAGTCCCAGGACTCATGCAGAGCCCAGCCCCTTCTATTCTGCAGCTGCACTGTGCTCTGGGTTCCTTTTGCCCATGTGGTCAGAGCTTCATGATTGCAGATGGCTCCTGACTGCATTCAGAGACAGGATAGGAGGAGCAGCATGATCCCATTCAAAAACAGGAAGGTGAGAATGAAGAACAGTGGCAGCCCAATGGTAGCTTTCTGCAGTTATCTTTGTTATCAGCTGAGCAAAAGTTTTCCCAGACAATCCCCAGAAGACTTCTGGTACCTCATGGTTCATTCTTGGGTCCCAAGACTTCTTGTTATAAGGGAGGCCAAACAAGCAAGCATATTGACAAAGAAGAATAAAAGAGCTGTACTTGTTTTGTTTTTTTTGTGCACCTCGGGGCTGGGCACCTAGGGGCTTGATGGTCAAGGAAGTAGGGAGGGGAAATGATGGCAATTGGTTATAGATATTCCAGTCAACAACTATGAAACCCTTTTAACACATGAGTAGTTTGGGGAATAGAAAGAACTCTTTGAAAGTATTGATACTTTGAATGAGATCATACTGCTCCCTTTCTCTGACTTTGAATGTTTTTAGGATAAATGGAGTGGTAACAGAATTGGTTTCAAAAAATAAAAATAAAAAAAAGAATTGGTTTCAAAAGAAATGAGTGATTGGAAATTTTAAAATCACTTCCTTTTTCCGGTGTTAATTGTCCAGTGGTGGTTCACTGAATATCTCATTGGTAGTGCCTCTGCCCCCAGGGGCCTGGATGTGAAATCTAGTCTTAGTCTTGTTATCTTTAACAGTGAATGAAGGGCCAGGATGTAGCTCAGTGGCGCCACGCCTGCCTGGCAAGCACAAGGTCCTGAGTTCGATCCCCAGCACCAAAAAAACAAGACAAAAAACAGTGAATGAAATCACCTCCTGATTTGTTTTCCATTCAACTTTGTAGTCCTCTACCATCTTAGTTACTTTCTTATTGCTGGAATACAATACTTGACACCCACAATTTAAAAGAGGAGAGATTTATTTTGGCTTACAGTTTATAGAAATTTCCATGCATAGTTGGCTGGTTCCAAGGCAGAGCAGCATGGCAGAGGGACATAGCAGAGGAGAAACCGCTCATGGCATGGCAGTGGAAAACAGAGAGAGAGAGAGAGATCAAAGAAGAAAGGAGAGACATATGCCCTTGCAGGTCATGCCTCCTCTAACCAGTCTTTACCTTTCAACATCACATTTAGACTAATCCACTCAAGAGTGTCACACACCCATGGTCCAGTCACCTCCGAAAAGCCCTATCTATAATCTCATGAGGCTTTGGGGGGACATACAGTTATAAACCTTAACATCTGCCCCCAACTGATCTATCTCTGATGTTTTGAGGTATTTCCTCTCCCTCTGCTTGATTAGTAGTAATCATAATAATGATGTTAGCAACCTACATTATTGAACAGGTACAGTATGCCTTTCTCTGTGTTTAGGGTATATATGCAACCTGTCATTGAATTATCACAGTAACTTAGTATTATTTCTGTCTTATAGATGAAGACACTGAGGAAAAGATAGATATAATACAGATTGAGTATCTCTAATCAAAAAATGTGAAATGCTTCAAGATCCAAAATTTTTTGAGCACTAACAAGTGGAGAATTCCACATCATGAAACTTTATTTCATGTATAAAATTATTTAAAATATTTTATGAAATTGCCTTCAGGCTGTGTGAAAGGTATAAATTAATTTCATGTTTAAACTTGAGACCCACCTCCAAGATATCTCATTATGTGTATGTAAATAGTCAAAAATGTGAAAAAATTCAAGCATTTTGGATAGGAGCACTCAGCCTGTATCTTTTTGAAGATCTTTCAGCAGAGACATGATTCTGATTTGAACCTCTGATTCCATAGCTCAGTTTCTTTGAGTTTGTTACTGTGTGTGTGTGTGTATGTGTGTGTGTGTGTGTGTGTGTGTGTGTGTGGTACTAGGAATTGAGCTGAGCTATATTTCTAGCCTTTTCAATTTTCATTTATTTATTTATTTCATTTTGCAGTAATAAATTGCCTATGCTAGCTAGATTCAGAGTGCTAAGATTATAGACATGTGCCACCATACCTTGCTTAGGGCTTACTACTTTTTAATTTCATTTTTCTAGACTATTTCTTTTATTCCATATTTTCAATGGGAAAAGTAGCCTAGAAACTTACTCTTTTTTTCATTTTGGAGAAACACTTTCTAAGCACGTTATTACTGAATACTGTGTAGATTTGCTAGATGGAGGACAAAACTAGGACCAGTACTAAATTGTATATAGTAGTTTTTCTTTACGTTTAACTAATGTAGCATCAGAATCTGGGAAAGTGTTTCCCTTTCATAACATTTCCTTCCTGCAGCTATTAGGATAGAGTTCTGCTTCCTGATGCTTAGTTGCATAAATACAGGTACATGGACATAACATGAGCTTTGTGACGTTATAAGTGCTCAGGCTTTATTGAGTTTTTTGCACTAGCATACTATGAGATCATCATCGGGGCTTACATTAGAAACTGTTTTTCCAAGCATTATGAATGCCCAGGACTTTAAGATGTGCAGACTCCCAGAAAGGCTATGGCCTAGTTAGGTTACATTTTAATTTTAACATGGGCTCCTTCTCTTTATAGGAAATTGAAATCACCTGTCATCCTTTGCAGAATAACTCCTTCCTCAACAATTAACTTTAAGAGTATCTTGAATAAAGGCGAGGCAAAATAAAACTCCTGATTTACAGGTCTTTTATTCCTGGAACATTAAACTTGGTTGCTTATGATCACTGTGATGTTGGTTCTAAATTCAAAATGGCGAGATGGCATGGGAGAGAAATGAAAATGGCATTTTCTTTTTACTGTTCTTTTTTTTAAACTCATTTTCCCATACACTCTTCATTCCCTGACATCCTAAAGTATTATTTCTTGCATGTCTATAGGGGAGTTGATGTTGCTGCTCAGTGTTGTTGCGAACTGCCATTTGAGAGACACACTGTCAGTGCCCAGAGTCAGGCAAAACGGCTCAAATCTTGGCCCTGTGACCTTGGGCATGTTGGTTTTAATCTCTGAGGGTCTTGGTGTTCCCATCTATAAAATGGGAATGAGAATGTCATCTTTATCATGGAGTCTGTGAGAATTAAATATGATGAAACACATAAAGCTCATAGTCCCTGCTGAGTAATTGGTACATAGTATCAATATTTTCTTTGTTGTATTTCTTTCTCTAAAGTTCTTGTCAGAAATCAAATTACTATGGGCAGGGGATTTAGCTCAGTGGTTCTGCTGCCTGTCTCACAAGCGCAAGGTCCCGAGTTTGATCCCTGGTACCAAAAATAAAATAAAATAAAAATTTTTAAAAAAATCAAATTACTGCCCTTCTAGCATATTTTAGTGTTTAAAAAATGTTTTAAAATCTTTATGCCATTGCCACACAGTTGTAGGCTTTGGTATGCTCTAAGACCAGACCTGAATTTATAACCTTTGAAATGCCAGCAGTTTAGGAATAAATGCTGATATATCCAGGCCTTTACCTCCCCATCAACCACAGCAGGGAGCAAGTGAGTAAGGGATACCCACTGATCTACTTTTGTTCTTTTCAAGATGGGGTGAATTGTGTGCACACTTTTGTAATAGTGGTTTTCCCTTAGGGCTGATTGGGAGATTTTGTAGCAGTGTGGCTGGCCCTCCATAGCCATGGACTCAGCCAGTTGGGGTGGAAAATATTTGGAAAAAGTTGTGTCTGTTCTGAACATGTGTAGTCTTTTCTTCCTTGTCATTATTTCTTAAATAATACGGAGTAACAACTACAGCTCTTTATATAGCATTTACATTGGATTAGATATGAAAAGTGATTTAAAAGTACACAGAAGGGTGTTTGTAGGTTATATGCAAATATATCACTTTATATAAGGAACAAAGGATGTGAGCGTTCACACATTTTGATTTCTGTGAGGAGTCCTGGAACCAATTCCCAAGAATACCAAGGGATTACTGTGTATTTTCTCTTTTCATTAAAGAAAGTCAGTGGTAGTAAACCTGAATTGGAATGTGGGGGCTGCTTCTGTAATCTGGCATCATCTTGTTACCCACTTAAGCTGTCCACTTCCCTGGCCATCCTGGGAGAAAGCATCAGTGAGATGCTAACGACCTCTTGCAACTGCCCGTCTCTTTTTGTGTCCAGGACCATGGATGCAGGAAAAGGCTGGGCTGTGGAATCTGGCCATCTGTGGAGACAGGCTTGGGGCTTTCTGGTCCTGATGTGGGTTACTGGCTATATATTTTGGTGACAGTGAATCACAACAGATTCTTATCTTACTAACAAATGTGATCCTCATCTCTATTTGTTATATTCCTAACAATGAAATGGGAAATGTGTGGCATGTTTGTTAGTCTTCAGAATTATTTTGAGGAACTGAACAAGTAAGGCTGTTTGAAATCAATGTCTGGGTAAACAGTGTGCCTTATTTTGTGAAAATGAGCACTTGCCAGATTATGAATTTCTTGACATTATTTAGCTTCTTCTAATTCTTAGTCCACTTCCCTGTTTTCAAAGCATATGTAATTACCAGGGTTTTAACAAAATGCCAGGGAATTTAATTGGAGGCTACTCTGTTAAGAATATAAAAAATAGCTAACATTTACTGGGTATTTGCTGTAAGCCAAGCATGATTGTAAGAGCTGTACACACAGTCAATAATAAATGTATTATCTCATTGAAGCCCCACAACAATCCAGTAATTTTGGTATTACTAGGCCCATTTTACAGATGAGAAAAGTGAAGCACAGGATCAGTAACTTGCTGAAGTGCACAGAGCCAATGAGAGTGAAAGAATTGGATTTGTTACCAGACATTCTGAGTCAAGTCTGTGCCCTTAACTGCTGTGCTGTTTATTACTCTAAATTTGTGTGTTGGTCCACTTAAAATCCTGTTAGTATAGTTTTAAGCCAAGCTTTAAAATTGAAATCATTCTCAATCAAGTGAAAAAGTGGTTTAGTCCCTTAACATAAAATAAATTTCAGCATAGTCCCAGAAGTGTTTGGCAGGAGTATTTATATCCCAGTTAAGCACAAGATCAATGTGGAGATTTAGAAATCACGTTTTGGGAAGGAAAGGGGAAACATGTTGAAATCTGAAGAACAAGTTTTCATATATGTCTCTGAGGAAAGTAAGAATTCCTTTGATCTCACTAAAACTCTATGCCCTCCCAAGTATCAGCACTCCTGGGAGAAGGGCAGAATCATGAAATCCCTGAGAGAAAAGCAAAAAGGGTATTGAAGAAAGGCTCTGAAGGGTAACTTAGAAATGTCACAGAAGGCATTAGTAGTAGATCAAATTTTAGGGTGTCACAGGTGTTCACCGTCATCAGATTCTTTGTGGACATCCAGAAGAATAATGGTGAAAATCAGGGTGCTGCCTTTAGTGAGGTGTTAGGCCACTGTGTCCCCTAGGAACCATTTCACTGGCATGTAATCACAGAGGTCTGAGCAAACGAAGGCAGCTATTAGCTCAGGAGACATTTGTCTTGGCTCCAGCAGCCTAGTAGAGATTTTCTTAGGACAGGGAGGCTGTGTGAATGTTTTTAACAAAACCTACAGGAGATCTGCTGAAGAGGCACATTATCAATGTCATCATCTTGAAGATATATGTTAAATTATTGTGTTTTGTTTTAGATAAATCTCCATAACATAGTTTTCTTTGATATTTTGTTTAACTCTTTTACAGAAAGTATTCAGAGTGTTGCTTAGGTTTCCATAAATCAGATCTGGGCTATAAAAGAGAACTCCGGAGCAGTGCAAGGTGCATGTGAGAACTACCCTAAGGGCTGAGAGCCGTGGACAGCTGGCCTTTGCAGTCTAATCTTCCCTTTGTCTCCCCAGTAACATTTTTTCTTTCTCTCTGGGTCTGTTTTGGTCAACTAGCCTTTTTCCCATTTCTGCTCATCCTTAGTAAATACCTAAGATGTTTGCTAATCAGGGTTAGGGTGCAAACCTTCCCTCGGGTATATGCATGTTTAAAAGCTTTTCCCATCGCAGGGCAGGCCTGACCTGTCCTGTCACCATCTCTTCTTCGTGATTCTGACATACCTGGAGCTCGATCCAGGGAAATATTTTGGTTTAAGAGTGAGATTGGGATCTGAATTTTTTTTCAGTTGTTTTTCCAAATTCCTCAGTATTATTTATTGCATGTCAATTCCCCATATACTGGAAGAGCTACTTCTATCATATTGGTTCCTAGATATGTTTGTGTCAGTTTATGAACCCACTATTCTAGTTCACTAATCTACCTGTCAGCTCATGCCCTGATCTCAGTTCTTGAATTACTGCAGACTTATAGTATGTTTGAATATTCCATAGGGCCATTTCATCCTCATTTTTTTCCACAATCTTCCTGGCTGTTTTTGCATACTTATTTTTCCATGTTTTAGTTCAGCTCAGCTGTTCCTCCTCACAACCTCCCAAAAAATCGTATTTGGATTTTTACTGAGCATGTGTTTAAACTGTATATCAATTTAAGAATAATGAATAATAGATACATTTTATAATGTCAAGCTTTTTTATACATTAATTCAAATGTGATGTACTTTAAAGTTATCTTCATATAGAAGAAGCCTGTTTAATCCTAAATATTTTGTGGATTTTGTGGGTACTATAAATACAATGGATTCTTCCATTATATTTCCTCACTGGGTGTCATTCATATATAGGAAAGCCATTATTTGTTCTTTTCCCAACTACTTTTCTGAATTCACTTTCACTCTGTATGTAGTATATTTTAGTCAGTGATATCATCTGCAAATAAAATAGTAGGATAGAAAAGATATTCCACTACCCAGTAATCACTTCAGCTGCACCCTTTGGCATCTACAGATACCTAAAGTGATAGTCTTCACATCTACGCTTTTATGATTTTTAAGATTTTTTTCTTTTTACTTTTGCTTATGAAATAGTTCAAACATGCAGAAAAACTATCAAACACTCACATACCTATCATACAGATTTAACAGATACTAGCTTTATGGCATAGTAAATGTTAGACCTCCCTTTTTAAACAATGGAAAGATTTTTTTTAAATCCTGTAGATTATCTAAAAATTCCTCCACCCTCATCACTTGCTCCTCCTTCTTCTCTAATTAAATACATTGATGAAATTGGAGTCTATTCCTATGTTCACTACTGCCCCCCCAAACTATACATGTTGTTTCGGTATTTAAAAAGTATATTTATATTATATCCAGCTTTAAATATTTTCTTAATTTAAAAGTAGTAACTCTGTGCTCAATATGAGAAATTCCAATATTAGTAGAAATTATGGAACAGAAATCTAGAGTAATAATCCATAATAATCTGTTTTAAGAAAACCAGGGTGAGATGTAACTCAATAGTAGAGTGTCTAACATTCATGAGGCCCTGGGTTTGATATCTAGCATTCAAAACAAATGAAACAAAACAAAAACAGCCACTATTCAAGATATGTTATGTATCACTTTTCTACCCAAGATATTGTGTTGCATATAGTAGAGCTAAACATTGTCTTAGCTGCCTAACAGTTTCTTCCAGAGGGAAAAATCATTGAGATATGTGTTTACCATAACACCCTGTCCTCTATTGATAGTTCTTTATTTTGCTAAAGAAAGAAATCTCAACAAAGGTTGCTAGGATTTTAAGTGGGTTTCAGCAGGGAGACCTGTCACTGTTTACAGCGCAGAGCAGCGAGCTTCTATAGACTTGATTTGCTTGCTGGCCCTGACAGGAACCACTGCTTGCATAAAGCAGACAGCCTTGATGAGCAGCTGCAGACTCCAAGCATATATTAGACAATGCAAGGAAGTTGCCCCATAAACTTCTCCACGCAAGGAAAGGTGGTTTTTCCATTTGCCTTTTTCTGAGCGATTTAGCTTCCTAATTACATGATCCAAATTGTTCCAGAGACCATGTAAACCATATGTTTATTAAATGATAGAGACAAACACGGGGAAGTCTGATTAGCATCATTTTCCCTGAGGAAAAGGGTTTCTTTCTCAACCCAGTTTAGCCTGTCTTCCACTTACTGGACACGAGGAGGGAAATAGGACTGGAAATAGCAGCATCTGGCTGCAGAGTTCCCTCTTCTATCTCAAGCACATACTTTAGCACAGTCGTCCATCTGTGTTGGCATCAGAGAAATAGTAGGTGCTGACTGATACTAGGAGGATGAGTCCCATTCAGTATTTAGCA
Organism: Heterocephalus glaber; assembly: GCF_000247695.1. Next base: position 31,824,360 of record NW_004624730.1, read on the forward strand.
GAGTCAGGAAGGGGGGATACTCATGATTATTTTGAGCCAGGGAGGGGCGGAGGGGAGAGAGAGAGAGAACACGAGCTAGCAAGAGTGAGGTACTTTTCAGTTTTTGTTCCACTAGGTTTGAATGGTAGCTGATGAGGATAATCAATGTACTATTGTTAAATGGAATCAGTTTTTTAATACTAAACTTTCTAAAAAAAAGTAATGAAGTTATAAACCCCTGCATTATATATTACATAATCTGGATGTTTTCTGGCCTAGAAAAAATATTGATACTGTATGACTGATAGTAAATAATTTTAAAAACAACCAGGCAAACTATTTCTTCATATTGGATCCCGAAGTCCAGAGAGTGGGCAGAGTTTCTGTTCAGACATAATCAATGACACAGCGTTGCAGATGTGTGGAAACAGGTACTTGAAGGGAACTCACATCTCTGAGCAGTGAGGCCACAGTTTATTATCCAAACTGGACATTTTACAGGACAACAGGTATTAACTGGGTCAGATAACCACCCTGCTCTCAACCAGTGGCACTGTAGTCATCATTGCTTAAAAAGACAATTAATAAAACTTTTTTTAAAGTTAATGTTCTTCTTCAAATTATAATTATCCCTAAAAGACGGAACTCCAAAGCAGTAAGGAGCCAGATGCTGTGGTGCACACCTGTAATCCTAGCACTTGGGAGGCTGAAGCAGAAGGAGAACCATGAGTTCAAGGCCCGTCTTAATTACTTTTCTCATTGCTAAGACCTGACACCTAAAATTAAAGGAGGAAAAGTTTATTTTGGGTCACAGTTTGTAGAGGTTTCAGTCCATAATCAGCTGGATCCAAGGTAGGGTGGTGAAATGGCAGAAAGGCATCAGTTCATGGCAGGCAGAAGACAGCAAAGTAGCAAAGAAGCAAGGAATGACAGCAGCCTTCTTTCTGTTGCTTATATTCTATCCAGGATACACACCCTTAAGAGGGATAGCGCTCACACCCAGGGTGGCCCTCCCATTATCCATACTAAATCAATCAGTGGACTAATTTAGTAATTGCACGCCCTTAACCCCAGCATCACACACTGTAGATCCAGCCACCTCAAAAGTTCTACCTGTGACCACATGAGGCTTTAGGGGGACATCTAGACAGAAGCCATAACAAAGCCATCCTGGGCTACATAATGAGTTCAAGGCCAGCTGAGGCCCTGACTCAAAAAAGCAAAAAATAAAAAAATATATATAGCAGTGAAGAAATACATTACCTGGAGTTGTTTGTCCTTAGGCAAACACTGGTGAAAATGTGAACTCTGAAAATTAAGAGAAAAATAAAAGACTTAACTTGTTTTCTTTAACTCCTAGTGTTGAAATTGTATCAGAAATAACCTAATAGATGAAGCCTTTTTGTTGTGGCAAAGTGGAACAGCTCAGTGTCACAGCCAAGTGCTACAGCTCAAGTACTTACAGGTCCATCAATTTGAAGACTCAAAAATTTAAAAGTTACTTAAAGAAATGGAGAAAAATTTTACTAGCTGGCTGGCTCAGAGGAGTTTACCTCTCTGAATTCTAAGCCCCAAGTTGAAATGGAAGCAGCTTTATAGAGAGATTTATGGGGTAGAGCGGTTGGGGCCACATGCCAGGCAAGCATGCTCACAGAAGCAGGAGGGCAGAGTTACAGAACATTCCTGAAACATCTAGTAGGAACATCATGCAGCTCAAACAGTTACAGAATACTTTAACAGGGCCTAGGGATGTAGCTCAGCAGCACTGTGCCTGCCTGGCAAGTGCAAGATCCTGAGTTCAATTTCTGGTACTGAAAAAAAAAATAATAGAAGAATACTTTGATACATTAGACAGAAACACTGTGCAGCACAAATGGCTACATTTCTGGAACAGAAAATTTTATGGAAAAAACATGTAGGTGGAACATGTAGGTGGACAAAGGCTTACCCTGTTGGGTATCATTGCTTCATCAATTTTATGCTGAAAACTCTTTAGAACATGAGTCATCTTGAATGACGAGAGCCTGTACATCACCTTGACTCTTATTTCTCTGGAAATACCTTCAATACCTATGCATATATCACTTAAGGCCTACTTAAATGTCTCACATTCACAGTATTAGGTTGCTTAATTTCTCTGTCTGAAGAATTATTTTTAACAGGAAGTAGTTCTTTTGACTAATGAGTCATTTTAACTTGTGAATTGGATCAGAAGTGCAGAGAGAGGATTGTAGAAAGGAAGCCCTGGTTATGCTTTTTTACTTTTTTTTAATATTTGGTGAGATTTTGCTTTTGTTTTTGTGTGTGTGTGTATGTTATCCTAAGTCTTGGGCTGTTGGGCTGTTAAACATATGTTTGAGATATCGTCAACTCTTTCTGCTGTGCTAATAATTGACTGCTTTGTTTCTCATAAATATAGTCTTTTATTTATTTTTTATTAGTACATATTTGCCATACACTGTGATCTCATTCATCAGAGGGAATTTGTTCTTGTACATAATATGTCTTAAATTCTTTTTTTCCCATTCCTCTTTCCTCCCTTCAATGTTTCTTCCCCTCCCCATTTACAAAATGTTTCCATTTTTTCCCTCCCATTCTCTTTTTTTTTTTTGTACCAGGAATCAAACTCAGGACCTTGCACTTGTGAGGCAGGCGCCAGAACCACTGAGCTAAATCCTTGGCTCCATTCTCTTTTTTTATACTCTTTTTCCCTTTCTTCCCTTCTTCCTTCCCCCTTCCTGTTCCCCTTCCCATTTGAACACATTCTTCCTACTTCCCAATATCTATCCTTTGTTTGCTCTTTGTTTACCCTTTGTTTTCTCACACAAGAGAAATGATACGATACTTAAATTTGTGTGTCTGGTTGTTTCACTTAACATTATGGTCTTGAGGTGCATCCATTTACCTAAAAATGACTCAAATTTACCCTTCTTTATGGCAGAGTGGTGCTCTATTGTATATAATTATCACATTTTCTTTATCCATTCATCTGTTGGTGGACATATGGGCATTTTCAAGATTTTGCTAGTATAAATTGTGCTGCCATATACATGGGTATGCATATATCACTGTGGTATGATGCTTTTAACTCTTTTGGGAAGATACCTAGGAGGGGCACAGCTGGGTCAAATCAGATCTCTAGTTTTAGTTTTTTGAAGGGTCTCTTTACTGATTTCCATAGTGGTTGTACCAAATTATATTCCCACTAACAGTGGAAAAGGGTTCCTTTTCTCTACAGTCTCATCAGCATTTGTTATTGATTTCTTGATCATAGCCATTCTTTCTGGAGTGAGATGGAATCTCAGTGTTGTCTTAATTTGTATTTTTTTAATGACCAGTGATGAACATTTTTTTTTTCATGTATTAATTTTATGTTTGTGCTTCTTCATCTGAGAAGTGTCTGTTCGTTTCAGATGCCCATTTTTGGATCGAGCCTTTAAATTTGAGGGGTCTGATTTTTAAAAAGTCTTTGTATATTCTAGATGTTAGTCCTTTGTTGAGGAGTAGCTGGTAAATTTTTTTTTCATTCTGTGGGTAATAACTTCACTCTGTTGGTGGTTTCTTCTACTGTTCAAAAACTTTTTAATTTGATGTGATGCCAGTTGTTGATTCTTTATAGTATTTCCTGTACGATTGGGATTTTTTTGCTTACACTTAGGTCTTCAAGAATTTTACCTATTCTGCTTTCCAGCAGATTGTTTCTGCTTTAATATTTATATCTTTAATCCATTTCAGTTTTAGTTTAGTGCATGGTGAAAGTTATGGGTCTAGGTTCAGTCTTCAGCATGTGGAAAGCCAGTTTTTCCAGCACCATTCATTAAAGAGGCTGTCTTTCTTCCAGTGGAAGTGTTTGGCCCTTGTCAAAGATAAGGTAGTTGATTGTGCTTGGAGTTGTTCCTTCCTGTATCTTTTATTCTGTTGCATTGATCCTTGTGTTGGTGTAGATATTTTCTGATCATGGCTACTTGGAGTTCTATATGCCTCATTTATCTGTATGTCAAATTTTTTTTCTGTGCTTGGGAAGTTTTCTCTATTCTGCAAACAAGTTTTTTATGTCCTTTGTGCTCTCTTCTAATTTTTCATTGATTCCAATTAATCTTATATTGTTCTTCTTTGCATTATCTAGCAGTTGTTGGATTGATTTTTTTGTGATCTTTTGCTATTTTAAAATAATCTTTCATTTTATGATCACCAACTACAACTCTGTTTTCTAGACCTGTTATTCTATCTTCACGTTGGTTGATTATGCTGCAGATACTTTCAATAGGATTTTTATTCTCCTGGGTATCTGTCTAAATCTGATTTATGGGATCCAGTTCTTTCCTATGTTGGGTATTCATGGTTTCCCCATCTTTCTTAAGCTCTTCTATTTTTTTTTTATCTGTATCTACTCTAGATTTACTACCCATTTCTTTTATTATGGTCATCATCTCTTTATCTGTGTAATTATTTCTGTTTTGGTTTTGTCAAGAGATATATTCATTTGTTTTGTTGCTTCCACTATTACCATTTCAGAAAGTTCAGTTAGGTGGCTTTTGATTTCTTCCACCTTAGTGCCCCCAGATTTGCCTTGGGCAAGTTGGGAGTGTTGGATTGCATCTTCCTTCCATGTTTTCTCATTTTCTCTATTTTATTTCTTCACTGAGGCTTATAAACTGCTTATGATAGGTAGCTTTATTACTAGTATCAAGCCCTCAAGGAAATGATTACTTTTCAGAGATGTCTTCTAGGCATAGCTGGCTTTTAGCCTTTGAGTCTGTCCCAGGATTCTGTCTCTTCTATTTATTATGAATGAAAGATTGCAGCCTGTTTGGCCTAGCACCCAGTTTTTTTGGTAATGGGCTATAGTATTGTTTATGACCCTCCAGACAATTTAGGTATTGGCATACAAAGAAAATCAGTTGATCATGACAACTGTGTCACCTAGGCTAAAGTTGTACAATCAGTAATAACTGTAGCATCAAACACAGACTGGAAAATGACAAACTGTGATAACTAATAATTTGCCATCTTTAATCCTAGGTACAGGATTTATAGTTATATAACAAAATAAGACAAATCATAAAATTATATATAGTAAATATCCACTCAATAGAGCAATTTTATCCTAAGGAGAGAAAATTTAAAAGGAGAAGAGGAAAAAATAAGAGAAATGAAAGAAGAAAAAGAAATTAGAAGCAAGGCTGAAGAACAGAGGAGGATTACCCAGGCCTCAAGAAACTAGTGTAGAAAACAGGAGGGGAGGAAAGAAGGAGGAAACAAAAAACAATGAAACAAAAAAACTAAAACAGTGTTCACATTCACAAAAAAAGGCAAAAACAATTTTAAGAAAGCCAAAAAACCAAATGAACAACAACCAAAAAAAGATCAAAAGAAAAAAAGAAATTGCTCTGTGATTTCAAACCTGTGCTTGTCTTCTGTGTTCTACAGTTTTGTGGTATTGTCCAATTCAGAGCATGTCTTCACTGACACTGGTAGACAAGGGAGGTGGTCAGAAGCCAGATCCATGCAAGTCAGCAGGTGGGATGCCCATTGTGGGGCTTTAATATCCACAGAAATTCAGGTTGAACCTGGCCTCTGATCATGGAGGTGGGACCTGAGTTGTTTAGCTTGTAACAGTCTGGGTGTCTCTTGCCAGCCTGACCACAGCTCCTTGACCATGTGCATCTGCCTTGGTTGTCCTTTGTCCAGTCACTGTGGGAGTTTAACACTAGGAGCCCTGAGATGAAGTGAACCCTCAGCAGTTCTGAGTTCCAGGTTCAATTAGCTTCTCCCTAAAATGGCATCCAACCAGCCACTGTTTCCAGGGGACATAGCAAATGCCTAGACTGGAGTCACTCATCAGCTGCTGTAGTGCACAGCATCCACCTCTCTCCCTCCTTTTTTTCTTCCCCAAGTTGTTATTTTCCAGTGTCTGGATTCCAAATATTGGAGAGGCTGACTTATTACTGCTTACCAAACTGCCATCTTCCCAGAAGTTCACAGTCATTTAAAAATAAAAGCATGTGTGTTTGTAAAGTGTATTGCCTACTTCCTCCTTTTGTAAACCTCATCTGTGCTTTGAAACATCTCATTTTGGTATGGAAAGCATTTCATACCTCCCAAGTGTGGATGTGCTGGTCTCAGGTGATCTTAGGAAGAACTTTTGAGGTCATCCTGTCAGGTGAATTTTGAATTAATCCAGATCGTTACCTTAGGAACAAATAGACTTGATCTAAAGTCAATATTTTGCTTTTATAGAAGATACCTGTACTTAGTGTTTGTGAGGGGAAAAATATATCAAACTAAATTCTAGAAAGCATTATAATTTTTAAAGGAGAACAACATGAGGGTGGTTGACAGGCAGTTGTCTACCACTAGATTTTTTAAAATCCCTAAAATTTTGAACAGAATGGCTTGTTCTGGAGTTCCTAGCATATTTGTCTGGAGCCAAGGGATTTTCTTTTTTTCTTAGCTTCTCTGAGTTCAGATATTTACATTTATTGCTGCATAATGTAGCAATTCAGTGTCCCTAGAACATATTAGTTTATTGCTTACTCAACACTTATTTAATAGTTACTTATTGAGTACTTCTAAGTTCAGCTGCAAGGAGGCAGAATTAAGAGTGAGTTGTATCTAACCAGGTTTTGGGTTTGCTAAACAAACACAACAAAGGAAATGGGCATGTGTGCACATGATTATTGTGAGGTGCCAAGAAATCCAAGCTGGGTAATAGAATACATGTGAACCAGTAGTAAGAGAAATTTAAGGAGCTCTGTCCTTAAAGAGGTAGAGTCAATGAATAGAAGGAACTAGTGGGTTAAATAATTGTTGGGATTTAGGATTGGAGCAGGTGGAAAGATGAGTTGCTGGGAAGAGCATGGTCTGTTTGACATTGGGATTACAGAGAGGTTGTGGTTGGTGGTGGTGACCAAGTCTGAGCTATGATCATGGATGGGTAGTTGAGATAGGCAGAGGAAAAGATCATTGGAGAAGATGAAGTCAGGAAAGTGAGGGACCAGAGTAATGGAAGGATCCTCTAATTGGAAACGTAGCAAAGCAGGTGAGGGAGGATGGGGAGTGTTTCAGGAGTGGGAGATAACAGTGATTATGAGATAGAAACAGATCACTCAAGCTTCAAAGTTTAAGGCCTTTTTGGAGGAGGAAGTATCATCATCTAGAAGCAGGAAGAAAAGCAAGCAGGCAGAGAGCCTTCAGAAGGCAGTGTGTCCTAGAGAGAGCCGGGGTTCTATTAGAAAACACTTATTGATTAGAAGGAACAGGGAGGATTCAAAGAAGAGGCTGAGGATTTAGGAGATTTTACTGGATTCCCTAAAGGAAGGGCGCTCCCACAAGACATTCTGGGAGGTGTTCAGGAACCACCTGAAGAGCTGAATAGGGTGGGGTCATGTTAGGCATGTTTGTGGTGAGAAAGGGGGTAAACATCTAGGGGAGACATCTGCAGGGACCCATGCCTATAATCCCAGCTACTCAGGAGGCTGAGGCAGGAGAATTGCAAATTTGAGGCTAAGCTGAACAACTCAGTGAGAACCTGTATGAAAATAAAAAATGAAAGAGCTGGGATCGGTAGAGTGCACTTAGCTTCAACCCCCCCGCCCCCATGACACACACTTAGCAATGAGTGTCCAGATGGTAACCCAAAACCCACTTGTTTATCGAAAACTGCCAGCACTGCAATTAAACCTGAATACTGAGGTTTTAGTTTAGAAAAAACAACTTGTACATTAATGTCTTTTGTCTTCAAAGAAAAACAACCCCTGTGCCATAGGTTGGCTGCCACTGGTCTAGAGGATTGAAGGGGTCCTGGCATCAGCAGATGGAGACATGACAGAATTAGTCATGGGTGGTTTCTGAAACAGTTGGTGAGGCTGTGAGCGTAGGGAAGATGGGTCGGTTGGGCAAAAAGGAAGACATCTAGGGTTCTTCTCTCCTCTTCAGACTCCTTTTGAGGCAGGGTTGCAGCCTTGTTCCCCAAAGCATGGGTAGGTTTGCAGTTCCTTCTTCATTCCGTGGGTGAATGAGTGGAGCTGGAGAGGTGTACATGTGTGAGCATTAGCGGGAGGCATGCAATTCTCACTTGGTACAACTGCCAGGGGAGTGTCAACTGAATTAGTGGGCTTAGTATTTTTAAATATTGCTTTTTACTTGAGAATCAGTTTAGTATGATATATCAATAAGAGTAACTAATAGCTTTAATTGGGGGAGGTTACCTTGATCCATAATCAGTAGATATAATTCAGATTCCAATTTGTATTGGAAAATAGGTCATTCTCTCCCTGCTTTCTTCTTGTCCCTTCTTCCAGAATATGACTTGAAAACTGACAATGTTACTGTTTTATCTACTGAGTAATTGACATATTCTTTTCCCTTTTCTCTACAGTGAAGAAAGCTACAACGTCAATGATTATTCTTTAAGAGATCAGCTCTTGGTGGAATCCTGTGACAATGAAGAGCTTAATTCCTCTCCAGGGAAGAACAGTTCCACAATGCTTTATTCAAGACAGAGCTCTGCCAGTCACCTCTTTACGCTGACAGTCCTGAATAACCATGCGAATGAGAAAGTGGAAATGCTGCTGGGGGCGGAGACACAGTGAGTACGCAGAGGGAAAGGGTTTCAGAACACCAGCTAACCCTCTGCATTGCCTGACTGCCCTCTGTGTACAGACTATCTAGAAATAGTAGCTACTATTTTGTTATTTTTAAGTATGAATCATACCAAGCATGGCATTGAGGTGCTGTGAATAGATGCTGTTCTTTTCATTGTGGTCCTCAACATCTCAAGAGGTGGATTTGTTATTTTCTGCCCCTAGGAGTCTTGATTGTGCATCAGTTAGTGTGGTTTTTGTTTTAACAGAGTGGTTTAAAATCATTTTATTGTTTTTGACAAAATATGACTCATTGGCCTTAATGGACTATGACTCAACTGGTGGTTTGATTCCAGCATGTAAGTTGTCTTAGATAATGGAAGTTATTTCTTGAAGTTATTTCTCAGTCACCTGCTGTCAGACAGAAAGCCCAGAGATTGTCGAATGAGAAACTACTCTGTTTAGGAAAACCTACCAGTGATCCAAGCCAGAGTCTGTGCAGAGCAAACAGGCAGCGGTGACTGCTGTCCATCCTCACACTGGGTGAGGGGAAGGGCGTTTAGTTTTCAGGTGCACCCTAGTGATTCCATCCATTCAGAGATAGCTAACCCATTTATTTATTTGAAAAATGGAAACCATCTCTTATAGTACTTATCATGGGTAGACACCATGTTGGCTCAGGGAGCAGAGCTGTGGAAGAAAAGAATGCGCCCTAACTCTTTGCCCTCTCAGGCTCCTGTGTCTGTCTTCTACCTTCATCTGCCAAGGTTCCCGTGAAGGAAGAGTTTAAATGGATCGGCCACCAGAGAATAACAACCCTTGAGCTGTAGCAAAATCTTAGAGAAAATACCCAAGAGACGTCTCTGGTTTTGTTGTTTGTTTTTGTTTTGTTGTTATTTGTTCTGGGGGTTGAATCCAGGGCCCTCATTCCGAGCTCTACATCCACAGCCCTGTCTTAATTTTTATTTTGAAAAAGGTCTCGCTAAATCAGAGTTGCCCAGGCTGGGCTTGAGCTGTCAATCCTCTTGCCTCAGCTTCTCAGAGTGCTGGGCTTACAGGTATGTGCCACCATGCCCATCAAGACAGCTCCATCTTTTAAAAGGGATTTTTTAACAGTATTCCTGCATCATTAGTGAAAGACAGAAGAAAAATGTGAAAATTACCAGGCATCCACATAAAATGTTACATAGTCACTTGGCACAAGTTCCTGGCACCGGAACTTCTCAGGGCTGAAGAAAACCAAGGACAGGTTGATGTAAAGCTATAGAATATTCCAAATCAACTTGAAGGAATGAATAAGAAAAAGAGCTTCATCCTGACTAACATGTTTGTTTGTAAAACAAAGAAGTCTTTTACTAGGGTCTCGGAGTTCTTCCTCTGAAGCCTTTGAAAGTTTTCCCAGCATTCCCTTGGGTTGCTGCTTTGGGCAAGAGGGCCTGGTTGGGTGCTGCCCTGCCAGTCTGTGAGGTGACCAGTGTGCCACCTGGACAGGGCCAAGCCTGAGGGGAAGACATTTTTTTCAACTCTAAAAGTGATTTAAAGTATTTGGCCAGTAGAGACAGAACTAGGCTTCTTTTGTTTGAGGGAACCTCTTTTAAAAATGGAATTAATGCATCTGAGTTGGCTTTTTTAAAATTGCAAACATTTCTTATTGGTACATGTTTGCAATACATGACATTTACATTCATTTGGGGGGATTAAACATATGCATATAACATAGCTTAGTCATTTTTATCCCCCTTTCCTCCCATCCCCTCCACTCTACTCCCTCTTTCCCATTTCCCTCCCCCTGCTCCAAAAAGTCTGCCTTAATTTACCCTTAATTTGTTAATAATTGGATTTCTCATATGAGAGAAACCATGCCATATTTAACTTTCTGTGACTTTGGATATTTTTTTGGTACCGGGGATCAAACTCGGGTCCTTGCACTTGTGCAGCAGGCGTCGAAACCACTGAGCTAAATCCTTGGCCTGACTTTGGATTTTATATGACTTTAAGGACAGAAGAGCTTAACCATTTTGGAGATTAGTGCTTATGTAGACGTACTAGCGAATTCTGAGAAACTAGTGGCTCCCTTCTTCTCTTATAGATAGTAATGGTGAAAGTGTTCTTGGTTTTGCCTTATGTTGTTCTTTTGTCTCTTATTTACAAGGATTGTTCTTTATTCAGGGCTAGCCAACATAGCAGAGGAGCTTTCCCTGACTCATAATTTATGAAATCTCTACCACTTGTTTCTTATACTGTTCCAAGGAAGTGAACATGTCCAGTTCTTTGTACACCAAGGCTAGATCCTTTCCTGGGACATTCTGTAGTGGGGTTTACCCTCTTGCCTTTTGATCTTGCCATGGACTGAAAGGCTGTTCATTTCCTTAATCAGACATATTCTCAGAATATTTAGTTATGTCACCCATAAGCCCGTGGGTATGACTCATATTTGTAGTTCTTTAATTAATACCAAGGGAACATTCCAGAGGGAGCAGAGAAGCAGAGGGTTGTGGGTACAGGAGTAACTCTGTTTTTCTCTTCCTCCTCCTTCTGTCCTCAATTACAGTTGAAAAACAAGTAAGTGGAAATGTTTGTAGGACAGAAAATAGCATTGATGTCGAAAGAAAATATATAACAGCTAAGCTGTGCTTTCCTTGAAAAAACAATTGACTGTTTAAAAACCTAGCAAATTGTTGTATGACATGATCAGATATCTGTCGGTCAGTTCTGGGCTGACTGGTTTCTTTTATCTTTTTGACTGACAGAAAAAAATAAAAATTGTACCTATTGAGGTATTATATATTTTTTGATACATGCATAATGTTTAAATCATCAAAATTATTATCTCCTCAAATATTTATCTTTTTTTTATGGTGCAGGTTATCCAGCTTTGAGCTGTTTGCATCGGTAAAGAACATGTTCCTTCCAAGATTTGTGAAATGTATAGATTAGTATGTGTTTTTAAGATTTTCTTTCTTTTATGTCTTATTTTGATGAATGTGATCCATTGACAATCTATTGAGAAAATGAGATTTATACTCCCACTGTGGCTTTGAGTAATTTCAGAACTCCAGACCAGTCACATTTACCCTTTGGCTACCAAGTTTTCCACCTGAAAAAAATGGGGTTCATACATAAATGTTTACCTTCTTTGAAAAACTGTGCTAGTAGAGAAGAAAGCTACCTGAAAACAGTACGGAGTGCAAAATCAGTAGTAGGATAGGGGCAGCTGTTTGGCACAAGGTCAATAGATCGGTAGCTTTGATTACATAAGGAATGCAGAAATGCTCACCAAAAGGAAGTAGCATCTGGATGGGTCAGGCACTAGCCAGCTATGGGACGTGAAAGGGGGATCCAGAGGTGTTACTTCCGAGCTGAAGGATGTGTACAGGTGAGGCAAGCGTACATCTCAGGTTCCCCAGAATCAGTAGTTCAAGTTTGTGTCCACTGTCCTGCTGAAATGATGAATAGCACTCTCTTTGACTCTTGAAAGTATCTTGTTTAGATAATAAAATAATAAAATAATGGCAATAAAATGATAATAAAATATGTTGTGACCTCAACTCTATGGTACACATGTATTATAAAACTTAATGAATGAAATAGTCCAACTCAGTTTTCCTCTGATGTAAAATGAGATACAGGTGAAGGGATTTGCCTGAAGTCACACAGGAAGTGAGTTATTGCCAAAGCTGGAACCACCTGGAACCTGACCCTCCTGACAGTCTAGTGCTCTTTCTAGTAACAGATTTTAGTCTTTCAGAGAAACTGCCAACCAGTAGACTCTTCCACCCTGACACTGAGCTCCTGCACCCTCAGCTTCTCATCTGTGCTCACTTATCTTGCCTCCCATGGCTGGAACCATCCTCTCCTCTCCTCTTCAGACATACAGCCTGTCTGAAACCAGTCATCTCCACTGCCTGCCCTTTTCCTTAACACCAGCACGCTTCTGTGGCCGTACCACTGACGTGGCTTTGGTGCTATTTTGATGCTTTCTGTCTGAACTGATGAATTGTCTCACCCTGCTTCCTGTGCAAGAGTCTTGGGGCACATGCCAGTGGAACCACCCCGACAGCCATCTTACCATTCTTCTCCAGTCAGTCCTGCACTCTCCTTGTCCCCAGTAGGCTCCATTTACATTCTCACCTTTTCTTTGGGGGGGGGGTTCTTTGTGCATAGCAGGCCCCCAATAAATTTTTTTGTGATTGAGCCCAAATTAATACAATTAGCTTTCCTATATCCAAGTGAAGGTAAAGTGGTAGCTGCATGTAGAGAAATACTACTCTGAGTCTCTAGTCATTGCCCTTTTTGTTGCTGCTGGCACTACTTTTCCCCAAATTTCAACCCCAGGCCTTTTCACTAGGCTACATCCTCAGCCCTTTTTTTTGAAGACAAGGCCTTGTTTCCAGGTGTGATGCACCTAACCCCAGGACTCCAGGACTCCAGAGCCTGAGGCAAGAGGATTGAAGTGAATTCAAGGCCAGCCTGGGCTACATAGTGAGTTCAAGTCCAGTCTGAACTACCTAGTGAGATCTTGTCTCAAAAAGAAAACAACAACAACAATAAAACAAAAACCAAAAAAAAAGAAAGAAAAAAGACAGGGCCTTGCTAAATTGCCCAAGCTGATTTCAAACTTTTGACTTTCCTGCCTCATCCTTGGGATTACAGGCATATGCCTTCACACCTGGCTCAAATTCTACTTGTTTTTCAACTTTTGCTATTAAGAATATTTTTAAACGATTTGTAGGATGTGCATCTAAGTCATGTGTACTGAGTTATGTTTGTTTGCCTCTTACAGATCTTAAATCATTATACTGCCAGTGACACAATAGTCTGTGAAAAATACAAAAGCTTATCTTTTAGAAAAGGACAAAGGAAAAATGTTTTACCACTGTCATGGGCTTTACAGGAGGAATGTGGGAGCCAGAGAGCCCCCTTTGTCTGCCTTCATTAAAATGAAGCACAGACAGCTTCAGCTGGCACACGCAGCAAGCTGTAGCAAGTGGTGTCCTTGTTTTCCTGTCTTTACAGTAGGATTTCAATGTCATTTGGGTCCACTGCATACCATGATGAGGTGTCTAGGTCTTGTGCAGTGATGAACACAAACTTTCTCCACTCGTTATATGTAACCGTAGGATAGAATCACTTAAATGCACATTCACAGACCCTCCTTCAAGTGTCTCTTTCATAGACATCCAGGAGCCTAATGTGCTTGGTGCTTTCAGCCCTCCAGACACCAGTTCCTGGGCCTCCTGATAAAGGGGAATTGTCAGCAGGGAGTCTTTGTGCTCTTCCTGCTTCTGTTAATGATTTAATTAACAACAGGAAATAAATGGGTTGGAATAAAATTGTAAATCCTATCTCAGATGCAATCATATACTTCCATCCTTTAAGAAAAAATCGCAATACAGAGAAAACAAATTATATAGAAAAATATATTTATTTCAGGTCATAGTAATTTTTTTCCCTTGTTGAATCTAGAATCTAAGTTCAAACAGTATTTGATTTGTATGATCCTCATCACTGACTTCAGTCAAACAGAAGGGAGTGAAATGATACATGTCTTTTATCAGTGAGGTCTTTTAATCAACCATGAACAGATAGTTGACCCAGTTCGAGTTAACGTAAAGATCCCAGTCTAGGCTTCCGGTGTCAAGAGCTATTTGATGCTATAAACAAGCAATACTTTACTTAACTACACCGCATGTCACAAATTCTAAATTTTAGAACTCTTTTTAGGGGACCAAGAATATTATTGTGCTTGGGTTAGATGTTTTAAATTAGGTAAATTGAGCTGGCATCCAACTTTAAGAGGCTTTGTCTCACAGCATTCACGGTGACTTTTTCACCCTGTGGATTTTCTTTCTTACATCAGTTTATGAAACCAGTCTAGTTACACTGAATGTGTGAAGGAATGGACAAAAACAGTCATCTTCACAATTATTTTTTTGGCTGCAGATGTGTTTTTATTATTATTTTTTTAATCAGAGGCCGTAGGTGTGGACGTTTCTAACAGAATCACAGAAACTTATAGGCAATGACAAGGAGCACAAGTAGCTGAATGAATGCCTGCCATTGGAGGAAGGATAAAAAGAAGGCTAAGGAGCAACTAAGGTTTCTTCCTTTGAGAAATTAGGAGTGAAGTACCAGTGGTGATATCGCATCAGTGATCCTATGTTATTTCAAAACCCATCCCACTTTCCCAGTACAAGTTTGGGTTTTCTGGCAGATGCCTGGTATCCAGTGAGAAGTTGACTTTCTGTATCTTTGAACTCTGTGTAATCAAGTTTATACCTACCATGCTTATCAGTCAGTTAGATGAGAGGCAGGCTGGTGTCCTAGGGCCGCTAACTGCTGCCTCACACAGAGAACTGGGGAGGGACTGCGGCCGCAGATGGAAAAGAGACTCTTCTCAACCGAGTCTTCCTTTTCTACCTGAGTCAGTGTAGAACACTTTGTCTCAGAACGCTACAGGCTATATTGGGGTTTGTGTTCTCCACTTTGTTCCCTGAGGAGCAACTCTCTTTGCAACTCCAGCCTAGCACAGGGACTGTGCACTCAAATGAATGCTGGTTGAAGAAAGGAATGGTCAGTTGAGCCTTGGAAGTTGGCATGCACCAAGTAGCGATTTATATTAGTGCAGCATTTCTTATTTTGTCACTTTGGGAAAAGGGAAAAGTCTGACTGGAGTGTGAGGTAGGTTCCAAAGTCATCTTTATTGTCTCATAATGTCCCTGGACAAAATAGATGTCAGTGCGTGAAGGTGAATGGTGGACTTGATATCTAAATTTAATAATGGGGGTGGCCTGGTTTTTCTTGTTATTCAAATTCTGTCTTAGGATGAGTGAGTCTCCTCCCTGCTTTAGAGTGCTTTCTGCTTCATGGTGGGAGGGAGCTACTTGGCAGGGCTCTTAGAAGCCCCAGGGGAAGTCATGAGGTTCCACTTCTAAGAGGGGGCGGGACTGATTCAATTGAAGCAGTTTCAAGAAGCAGCTCCTTTCAGCAAGGGCAACAAGGAGTGTGTTGTTCTGTCCTCTGGAGTCCTTGCAAGGGGCCGCTGTGTCTAAGGGATGCCATTGGCATCCAGACAGCATGCCACGGGAATGAGAGATTTCATGTGGATTGCTAGAAACTGCGGCAGGGTGGAAAGTCATGTGTGCAAGGTCTGGCTCCAGATTGCTCCAGAGGGCTCTGGGAAGGCCAGGATAAAGATGCAGTGGTAATCCCAGGATGAGCCTAACAGGCTCTGGGACAGCATATAGAGACATGAATGGATCATGTTGATTCCTCTTGGTGAGCAACTCCTCTGTCCATGAAGTATTATTTCATTTTCAATTGTCTTTGTATTTTGGAAATTACAGTTGAGCCTAGATCTTATCCCAACAAAAAGGCACCAGAGATTAATATTTTGCCTGGGGATTGTTTTAAAGGGAGTTGTGCGTTATAAAACCACTGCAAAGCACTTGGCCTGGTATTGGGAAGAGACAGTTTTTAAAAGAAAGACAGTGTCATCAGTTTCTATATAAAATTGTTC
The DNA here is from genome assembly GCF_000247695.1 of Heterocephalus glaber. The sequence goes on from NW_004624730.1 coordinate 31,840,443, forward strand.
CTATCACTAGTTGACACACCAGCTTAACCGAACCCAGCCTTGTTTTATTTTTTAAGTAGGTTTGTTTTAGCATACCAGTTCTACCCTTCTTGCCTTTCCTGTATTTTATAAGCACCTACTAGGGGATACCACCTCGTTGTTCCCACACTCCCTGGGAATAGGTGTTTACTTCTCCAAATCTGCTTTTAAAAAGGAGATAAAAATAGTAATATTTTCTTTGCAAGTTTGTTGTAAAGATTAGATGAGATGATACTTGTAAATTACTTAGTACCATACCTAGCACGTAGGGGCTCCATACTATACTTTAGAGCAAAACCTAATTCCTGCCCTGCCAGGGTTTATGACCTGGTAGGAGAAAGCCGGCAATTGAATGCATGATCAGGCTTCAATGTATAATAAGTGCTATGACGCGTTTGTTAGCAGATGTTCACTAAGACCCATGTTCAGTGCTAGACAGTGCTCAGGAGATAATGCAGTGAATCAAACACAAGAGGTGGCTGGATTCATAAGGCTTACCATTGACCAGCTATGAGATAGAGATGTGCAGAGGGGTTCCAGGACTGTCTGACAGGGATGAGGACAGAAATGTAGCCCAATACATATCACCAGTGGCCATCTGGAGGAGATGAGGCTTGTGTTTTCAATATTCAGTGGATATACTGAGTAAAAGAAGCCAAATGTGAAAGCACATGTGCTATAGAGTTCCATTTTCTGACGTACAGAGCAGGTAAGCTTCATCTGAGCAGTAGCTACCCTTGGGCAGTAGTTGGTTATTGACTGGCAGCATGTACATTTGGGTATGTGTAAGTCAGCAGGAACAGAGCTATATACACTTGTGAGTAAAATTTATTTTGTTATGTTGTCTCTGAACAACAACAAAAGTCCTTAAATGGCAATAATGAGTGGGCATAGGTGGATGAAGAGGGAAGCAGGTATTTAAGAGCAAGCGCGCCATGATGGAGTGACAGGAACAAGGAACTTTATTTTTTTGAATGTGTATCTTTTTAAATTTTCATTTTTATTAGTACATGTTTGCAGTACATAATGATTTGGAGTACATCTATTGTGTGGAGTTGGTACATGTACATGACACGTCTTAATTTTTTTTATTTCCCCTACCATCAGTCCCTCTCTCCGTCTCTTCTCATCTATATCCCAGTTTCCTGTTGTCTATCTTATATTTTGCTCTTTATTTATACTTTGAGTTTCTCATATAAAGGAAATCATGCAATATTTGTGTGTGTCTGATTTGTTTCAATTATGGTTTCAAGGTGCATCCATTTTCCTACAAATTACTCCAATTTATGCCAGCTATTGTAAGAAGAAGAAAAAGTTTAAAGTACTCGGCGTAAAAGTGTCCCTTCTTCAAAAGGAAAGGGTAGTGTAGTGGAAATTGACCTTGATTGAAGTCACTTACCTCAGGACTTCTGTCTGGTCTTCTTGTTATCCTTCCAATCAACTTTTGGGAAGATTACAGGAAATAATAGATGTCAAGTGCTCGTATCTGATAAGTGTGGGTTTAATGAGTGTTTCTGAAGTGATTTAAGTATGTGAATGTGTATGTAAATTAATTGCAATTCTAATACTGTATTGGATCTTCAAAATGTGAAATGAGATTATTATATTATGAAGCATTGCTTGCTTATTTGAAACTTTGGATCCTTTAATCAATTATTTTGTTTCATGTAATTAGAGCTGACTATTTTATTACAAAGTCTTGGGGTTTTTTCCCCTTATATTTTGGATAGGAACTGTTCCTGTTATACCATTTTAAAATGTTTAAGGGTTAGGGATGCAGCTTAGTGGTAGAGCTTTTGCCTAGCATGAACAAGGCCCTGGATTTGATCCTTAACACTGACACACAGAAAAGCATTCGAGAACAGTTTAAATATAGTCAAAGAATACCAATTTCAAAATTATTTATGTAACAGGTGAGGCAAGTGTAAACATATGTAATTTATTGTCTTTTCCAAAATGGTTTGAGTATATGAGAAGGAGAAACAGTGGAGAAAGACTGCTTGGCCAGGGTTTTTTTTAATTATTTTTTTTTGGCACTGGGGATCAAGCTCAGGGCTTTGCACTTTCAAGGCAGGCACCGGAACCGCTGAGCTGACCACCACCCCCACCCCGCCCTGGCTCCTTGACCAGGATTTTTTAAAAATGAAATTTACTTTTTTGAAAAGTTAAACACATCAAGCCAAGCGTGGTGGCACATGTCTATAATCCCACCAGTTGGAGGCTGAGGCAGAGGGATCACCACAAGGCCACCCTGGGTTATAAAGTGAGTTTGTGAGTTCAAGGCCAACCTGAACTCTACATAGTGAGACCCGGGGGTGGGGGGGAATCAGATTATGAATGTGCTATATACCTGTTTGTGATTGTAATGTTAGTATCATCTGCACTTTATTAAATGTCAAAACTGTCATATGAGAAATCTCATCCAACCAATAACTAGCCAGATTTATTTTGAATCTTTTGACATGATGAATAGTTCTCTGTCTATTCTCAAGCTATTGTTTTAAAATAATTCTTATGCTTGTTTTGAGTACAATCCTGTACTTGGTCTGGGATCTCTCCCGTGTTTTTGGGGAACAAGTTTGCATTGAGTCCGGAACATACTCTGTTCCATGTCTAAACACCTTGACTCTTTCAACTGCCTCTGCCCTCTGTGTTTAGGAGTGAGCGAGCCCGCTGGATAACTGCCCTCGGACACAGCAGTGGGAAGCAGCCTCCAGACCGAACCTGTAAGTTCCCTGGAGGTGCAGCCTGAGTCAGGATGTAGAGGGGCTCTGCCCCCTGCTGGACAAGGGGTACTGATGGAGTACACCTCCACAGTCCTTGCTTCCTAAATTTCCTCCAAGGAAACCTTCCTTCTGCCTTACTCAGAACTGCTGATCCCTGCTTTGGAAGTCAGGGGGTCTCAATTCAAGTCCAAGGTGCAGTTCTTCTTTGCTATGTAAACATGGAAAATTGTTGCTTAGCTTTTTTGATGCTGTTTAATCGTCTGAAAGTCAGGTACATCATTATATATAGCATGGGGTTACTGTGCGGATTAAGATAAATTACATTGATGAAATCCTTACTTAACTATAGAGCTCTTAAATTTTCAGCTTTTATCAGCGGGCAATTGTTGCAGATTTAAGCTTTCTTTCCATCAGAGTAGTCTGAAAGTTTTCAACCTAAAAAAAATTACCTAACTATTCCTTTTGACCTTTAAGTATGTTTTTTTTCTGCCAGAGAACTAGGGACTGTTGCAGTAAATATTGGTGTCTGTGCCTATTTATCATCTCCTTAACTTTGATGTTGTACTTCTGGTGATTCTGTTTGGAAGATCAACCCAAAGGATTGGAGCAGCAAAACTAGTTATCTTGGAGCACTCAAAAATCAGCTCTTGAAGTCAAAGCCAAAGGGATTGGCGTGAAATAAAATTTTATTTTAAAAAATAAAGTCATGTTAGTAGTACCAAGTCACTAAAGTTGTTTTATATTATGTCTCAACATTTTGAAGGGAGTCTAAAATGCCTTGTAAGCTTTTAGTGGGCATTCATGTTCTTACTGAAGTTCACCAGCTGGCATACACTGCTACTGGTGAGGGGAGGCACACTCTGGAGGAGAGCTGGATATTACCCATTTTATTATCAGTTGCACAGCCTTGGCATATCATCTACTCTGTCTTGCCTCAGTTTCCCCAGTCCACAATGGCTGCCTTCTGCAGCAGTACATGACATGACTAATGACTGCTGATCAAATCTGTCATTCAGGGTATTCATGCACCATAAAAGACCTTTTGAATCTGAGCTTCTAAAATTCTAAGCTTGTAGCCAAACAAAAAAATTCCTAAAAAAGATCTTCCTCACAGAAACCTACCTTAGTCTGTCAGCACCAGCTCCAAACTGCACAGAAGAGCCAAGTTAATGCACACTGCTGCTTTATACCTGTTTCTTTCCTCCTCTGCCACTGGAAGCTCAGTGTGTCCCATTTCCTCTGCAGCACTGACCCAGGTGGAAATCATTAGGTCATTCACATCCAAGCAACCAGATGAACTCTCCCTGCAAGTGGCGGATGTGGTCCTCATTTATCAGCGTGTTGGAGATGGTGAGTAGGTGTGTTCTTCTGAGGGACTTGTGGCCAGCAAGAACCGTAGTCCCAAGGAGTCTCATTTTGTCATTAATGTTCGTATTCCATATCCTGACACATTAATGTTTGAACTTGCACGTACTGTCTTCTCAACTCTAAGACTAGGTTTACTTCTCCATTCTTACTTCTTTTCCTCTTTCCCAAGATTTTGTTTTCCAAAGGAGAGGTTTTTCAGAGCCCTAAACATGACTTACAGAGGTGTTTTAAGGAATTTGAAAACTTTTACCCTGACTGCCTTTTCTCTTTTTGTACCTTCCTTCACTTTTCCTGTTTTTCATACATGTCTTCATTTATCTACACATTTACTTTTGGGTGGGGATTCAGTCACATGGTATTATTCAAATGGAACCATGAAAAGTTTTCTTTTTTTTTTTTCCTTTAAGTTTATTGGTACATTTTAGGTATACAATACAGTTACATTCATCATTGGATCTTGTACCTCTACATGATGTACCTTGGCTCTCATTTTTTCCCCATTCCCTTGCCCTCCCTTTACCCCCTCCATCCTTCTCTATTTACAAAAATTTCGTTTCCATTTTTTCCTTTTCTCATATATTTTCCTTTCCCTTCTTTCCTTTCCCCTACCGCTCCCACTTTCCCTACTCCTTTAGACCTTTTCTTCCTATTTCACATTATCAGCTATACCATTTGATCTTTATTTACACTTGTAGTTTTTCACACCAGAGAAACTATTCGATATTTACACATGTGTGTCCTATTGAAAAGTTTTCTTTCTTTCTCATTTCTCCAGTGAGCTCATTCTCAACTCCAAAAGTTCTTACTTTCAAAAAGGAGTTCTTACTTTCAAAAGGAGTTTTTTTCTGCTACCCTTACCCAAAGAATCCCCTTCCCCAGCTCAACAGTAATTCACATACTCTATCAGCCTCCTTACTTCCAAGCTTTCCCTCTTCACCTTTCGCGTCATCCACAGTACCCAGCCTGCATAGAGATGCTACCTCGAGCTGTCCTCACCTCCTCCTCGGAGCCTGGTGCAGTGACATTCCTCCAGATACACTTCTTTTTGAGGCAGACTCTGTTCTTCCTCGCAGGCTGGTATGAGGGGGAACGACTTCGAGATGGAGAAAGGGGCTGGTTTCCTATGGAATGTGCCAAGGAGATAACCTGTCAAGCTATAATCGACAAGAACGTGGAGAGAATGGGACGTCTGCTAGGACTTGAGACCAACGTGTAACCTCTGAGACAGTGTTTTGTTACTGCGAGATTTGCACGACAGCATGGTGGGCTGATTGTACGGTTAACTTCATCAGCGCTTATTTAATGAAAAGAAATAAAAACATTTGCCTTTAAGCTTGCCAAGATGTTCTGCTCTCCAAAGAACAGCTAGTTAGTTCACAAAATTCATTTCTTACGTGATGATCTCTTGGTGAACCTCTTTGGGTTCCACAGAGCCGCCCACTTCAGGGATCACGCAGCCTCAGCACCTCCTACTTTCATTGCATTTTGGCATTAAAAAAAATATATTAAAATATATATATATGTGTGTATATATATATATATATATTGCTATATCCTGGTTTTCTTAGTCCCTACTTTACTAAGAACATTACTCTTCTCCCTTAAACCTCTCTTTTTATGGTTTTCCGAATATTAGCAAAATTTTGTCTTTAAGGAATGCCTAGTTTTAGAAATATTTTTCCTATTGTTTTAACATCTGATCCTAATGCTATGTTGATTTCGGAAGGAACTGATCAGAGTTCAAAAGTGAGCAGTCAGGTTCTCCTAAATCTCTTCCTAGGAAAGGGACATCAACACTTGAATTTTTGCTCACATTTTCCTCATTAGATGGAAAGTAAGGATTTTTTTTAAAAATCCATTTCATTCAGTATTGGTTTTAGATACATGTAGCCTAATAAAACTAAGCTACTTTAACATAGAATTTAGATGGCTCACATGTAGAAAATCCTGAACATAGGATAGGGTCCTGATTTTTTTTAAATAGTCCCAAGTGAGCTGATGACAAGCTCATAAAATACTGACATGAGGCTGCTTTTGCCTTTAATAATGCAGGATTCTTACTGTTGCTTGCTCATTTCCAATTAGGAAATTGGGTGGAACACACTTTAACAATCTCCAGAAAGGGAAAATGAAACCTTAGAAGTTATCAAGAAGCCAACATAATACCTACTTGAAATATTTTGCCCTTAATGCAGATCTATTCTAGTTGCACTCAAAGTCCTTGCTTGCTGGGTTGGGAGTCTCTTAACTGACGGTGTCTGCAGAACTTTATTTCTTCTCCTAGTGCAGGTTGAGCTAACAGTTGTTTTAATTGTAGGTCTCATAGAGAGGATTTGGAAGACTGGGAGAGGATAAATGACTTTTACTGTATGTTCCCTCTCTGTTCTCAACAATGGCATAAAATCTGGCAATGTATACAATATTGGAGGACTCAAATTGTCCCAACTAGTATCTGCTAACCAGTTGCCCAAACTGTAAGGTTCCAGAAGCCCTATGCTTAGATAAAAGTGCTTGGCTCACATGTCCTGCACCCTTCTACCTCGGCAGTAGACTTCTCACTCTTGGACTGCTGTCTTCTACCTGTACATACATTCACTTTCAAAAGACATTCCAGGTCCTGAGTCTTTTGAGCCTAAGAAAGTATGTGAATGAAGCAATAGCAATGGGCCACACCAGGAGACCTCTTGGTGTATGTAGAACAGGAAATCTGTCTCCTCTTTAATAATGTCACAGATTTTCTAGAGGAGTGGCTAAGAAATTGTAATTTAATTTATGTTTTGTTTACTAAGGAAGATAAGTTCATTGCTTGCAAGGCAATCATTTTGTATTATTTTTGCTAATAATTAGTTGGCATTAGAAAAAGTATGAACTCTGTAAATTAATTTATAAGTGCAAGTGTTTAACAGTTTTGGAAGTATATGCATTTTATAAATCAAAGCCTTAATTAGCAAGTGGATTAATACAGTTATTAGATAAAATATTGCTGTACAGCAGTTAACACTATTCACAGTATTTCATTTCAACTTAGAATTGTTTTTAACATGACAGTATTTTTCAAAGCTAGTTCATTTTCTTTGAGCTCTGTCTCTGAATTGTACAGTAATTTCATTCATGGAAAACAAAAATGCCATCTTTGTTCAAATAAATTGAGTTGCTTGTACACTTTAAAAATTTTGTGAGGTTATAAAGATGTTGTATATATTTGTCTTTTTGTACTGTTGTGAGTTAATTACTGGTCGTATTAAGATTATGGTTCTCTGTATGTTTTGCAAAATCAGAATTGTACTTAAAAGATATCTGTAGCCAACATTTCTGGGATTTCTTTTTTCGATACTAGGGATCGAACTCAGGGCCTTTTCATGGAGCAACATCCTCAGCCCTTTTAGTTTTTTGACAGGGTCTTGCTAAGTTGTCCAGTCTGGTCCTGAATTTTTGATCCTCCTGCCTCAGCCTCCCAGAGTGCTGGGAATATAGGCATGCACTACCACATCTGAGTCAGGGGACTAATCTTTTCTCTTTGGGTACATGCTGGCCTTGGCTGCCCTAGAAGACAGCATTTCTCTCATTTTGTTTTTTCTTCATGTGAAATAAGTCAGACGGGTTGTATTTTTTTTTAAATTTAAGTTCTTTTATTGGTACAATTTAGGTATACAATTCATTTACATTTATCATTGGGTGTTTGTACCTGTACATGATATATCTTGGTTTTTATTTTTTTCCCCATTACCTGAGAGACGAGAGCATTTTTAAAAGTTGGCCATGCTGTTTCTTCTGTAGTTAGTTGAAAACTGTACAGTAAACAGCTTATCTTAAATAGCACACAGATCCTTTACTGTTGTTGTCCCCTAGAGCATATCTTAATATTCACTTTGCTACCCATTGTCTAGATAATCAAGTTTTGTCACCTCATGAATCTTTGTGAGAGGCAAAGAATGAACCCTATATTAGTTTTCTATGGTCATCTAACAAATTACTACAAACTTCATGCCTCAAAACAACACTCATTTAGCCATGGATATAGCTCAGTGGTGCTGCACCTGCCTTGCAAGCACAAGGTCCTGAGTTCCACAGTTTCTCATTAAAGCTTGGTGTCTTCCTTCAAGTTTATTCCTGTTACTGTCAGAATTCACCTCCTTGTAGTTGTAGAACTGAGGTCCCTATCTCCTTGCTGGCTATCAGCTAGGGCCTGCCCACAGCTTCTGGAGGCCATTCCTCAAAGCATGTTTAAGCCTCCTCATACCTGGGATCTCTGTCTCCCTGTTTATGCTTTTGGAGAAAATTGCTTTTAAGTAACCATATAATTATGTTAGCCACATGGGATAATTTTCTTTTTTTTTTTTGGTACCTGGGATCGAACTCAGGACCTTGTGCTTGCAAAGCAGGCAGTGGAACCACTGAACTAAATCCCCAGCCCATTTTTCTTAATAATCCAGAATTAACTGCTTGGGGACCTTAAGTATATCTGCAAAATTCTTTGACCATGCAACATAAAATAATCCAAGATGTGACATGAGGGATGGAAGTGGGGAGCCATCTTACAATCCTACCTACAACACCCTCTATAAAATCTTTATAGACTAGGTACTTTGTTTTCTGGCTTCTCTTGCAGCTAAGACACATCCATGTGAGAGCAGATACACTGGTCAGATACACTGTTCTTTGGATATACCAGGCATCTTTGCTGAATTTTTACTCAAGTTAGTGATGGAAGAGGAAAGATGGGTAATGCCAACCCTTCAAAGTAGCTGGATGCATCGCTCTCTGCCCCATCTCCCATCCACACTTGCGCCATTTCCCCTGGGCTTTGGGAAGCAGCCAAGAGCCAGGGCACTTGGTGGAATTGCAGTGCTAAATAATGTAAGTCACAGTTTTATGTCTGCCACAATAATCTTTGTTGTGGACCAAGCCTCCAAAGGGCTTACTCTGGAGTGAGAGTATGAACCTGAAAGACTTAAAGATTTGCTTTCTGGAATTCTAGCATAGTTAAATCTTGGCAGAAGGAAACAAAACCTCTGGAAGAAGCTAGCATCATCTCAATTCTCAATTATTTCTAAAAGCAAATTATGAATGGTCAGCAAACACTCTGTGACATGCAATTGTGATTCAGAAGAAGCACAGGGACTCAAGATAATAAAACCATCAGATACTGACATGTAAAACTAACTATAACTGTGATAATATTAGAGATAAGGCCACACTTCAAATTTAGTGCAGAACTAGCAACTACAAAAAAGTAACAAGAACAACAAAAGAAACCCAGATATCATGGAACTAGGTTTAACATTATATTAGGCAGAGTTAGAAATAGAAAAGAGGCAGAAAAATTTATGTGCAGGAATCGAGAATGCAAAGGCTTAATTGGGGTTTTATAGGAGAGTGGGGAGAGAGGAGCACAGGCTGTGGGTTATGCCTGTGCAACCCTGCTCGGACCAGTCCTGGGATGCAGGGTGTCCGTAGGAAGGGAGAATGATCGTAAGTGAGGTGGATCCCTTTATCTGAGGACAACTGCAGAGGCTGGTGGATAAAGCCAGTGTGGTAGTCCTAGCACTTGATGGAGTGAATCCTTGAGTCTTGAGGGGAAATGAAGGCAGACTAGTACAGCATTCACAACATGTAGCTTTATCAATATTAGATAAAATATCTTTAAGGTAAAAGGTATGCTAGGGCTAAATATCCTGCATGAAGAGTAGAGTTTAAATCAAGATATAATAATTCTACATATATATTTTCCCAATAATGGTCTGAAAATATATGAAACAAAAATTAGCTGAATTAAATCCAAAATCATTGTGTAAAATACTTAAACATATCTCTATTTGATAAGAAAAGTACAAAAGAATCAGTAAAGAATAGATTTTAATGACAGTTTAATATACTAGGACTAGGCCTATGTAGGAACTTCTACAATAATTTCAGCATTTTCATTCTTTTCAAGTATGTAAGATATTTAGACTTGACTATTTCCTGGGCCATAACACATTTCAAGAACTTTTAAAGGATTGAAATAATTCAGAGTAAATTTCTCTGATTTCAATACAACTAAGAGGTCAACAAATAAAATTTAGAGGGCAGGGGATTTAGCTCAGTGGTTTTATCGCCTGCTGCGCAAGTGCAAGGACCCGGTACCAAAAAAACAAAAAAGTTCACAATGGAAACATAAAATTTAGAAATACCTATTTATTTGGGAACTTGGACTTAAATGTAAAATGCAAAATTATAAAATCCTTAAAAGATGACATAAGCAAAAATCTTTCAGTAATACAGATAAAACATCAAAAACATAATCCATGAAAGGAAAAGCATTAAAATCCTGGGTTTGTGAAAGACACTGTTGATAGAATTAAAAAATGAATCACAGAGAGGGAGGAAATCTTTGCAAAACACATAATTGATAGAGGATTTTCATCCAAGATATACACAGAACTCTTAATCTCAACAATTAGAAATTAGCTCAATTTAAAAAATGGGCAAAGAGTTGGATAACTCACCAAAAATGTTCAGATGGCAAATAAGCATATGCAAAGATGCCTAATATCATGCCAGGGAACAGAAAATTAAAACAATGAGGTAACTTTATACATATTAAAATAGCTAAAATATAAGACCTTAATAATTCCAAATATCAATGAGGATATGGAGTAATAGGAACTCTTATTCATTGCTGGTTGGGATTAAAAAACAACTTGGGAAGACGATCTGGCAATTTCATACAAAATGAAACGCTTAGTAAACTAAACACATAGTAATATGATCCAATAATCGTGCTCCCTGGTATTTATCCAAATGAGTTGGAAACAGGTCCACACACAAAAAAAATTGCACATAGATGTTTGCAGCAGTTTTATTAATAACTGTCAAACCTTGGAAGCAACCAAAATACCCTTCACTAAGTGAATGAACTATGCTACGTCTATACCATGGGGTGTATTATTCAGCAATAAAACAAATGAACTGTCAAGCCATGAAGAAACCTTAAATGCATATTGCGAATTGAAAAAAGCCAATTGGGAATGGCTACACATTATGACACCAGCAATGTGACATTCTGGAAAAGGCAAACTACATAAACAGTGGTTACCAGTGGTTCTGAGGCCAGGAATAGCAAAGCAGAGGATTTTTTTAGAGCAGCGAAAGAATTCTGTATGATATGGCAGTGGTGGGTACGTGCCATTATACAAAAAATATACAACGAGTGAACCATATGTAGAGCGGACTTAGTTAATAAAGTGTCAACATTGGCTCATCAGTTATAACAAACACTCCACAATGCAAGATGTTAACAATAAGGAATATGGACCGGAGTGTGGAAGGGGCATATAAGAACTCTGTACTTACTATACAGTTTTTCTGTAAACGTAGAACTGTTCTAAAAAATAAAAGTATTAAAGAGAAAAAAAAATTGTTGAAAGTTTTTCAAACAAAACAATAACAAAGAAATTTTGAAAATCAGGAATGAAGAACACTAAACATTTGAGTAGTACACTACCCTTGAGTTTTTAAAAAATTAATTTTATTTGTACAGTTTTTATATATATAATAATCACATTTGTACTTGAACATAATATATCTTGATTCTTCTTTTTTTCCCCTGTCCTCAGGTTCTAACAATTCATGGTAGATGGCTCCAAGCAAAATTATATTGTCTTACATGATTAGTAATGTATATAAAGGAAATATTGAATAAATCTACATTATAAAGCAAAGATAAATGTACCTAAATGATTGTAATGTCTATTTCACTTGAAATGGCAAAATGCTGATACTAGGAGACTGTAAGTTACACATGTATATTGTAATCTTTAGAGCAATCAAAATATTTTTTCAAAGAAAAATAGTAAAAACCAATAGACAAGGTGAAAATGAAGTACTAAAAATTTTCTGGCAAATCACAGGAAAAAGAAAACAGGGATGAAAACACAGGGATGAAAAGAAAATGAAGTGCCAAACTTAATGAATACATACGATATAGTGCCTAAATAATTAAGGCCAATATTGACAAGTTTTTTAATGACCTAACTATGCTATTTGAAATACATTTAGAGTACATGAATGGAAAAGATATATCAAACAAATAAATTGAAAAGCCCCTGGAGTGGCTTTATTATTATCATCAGATAAAGGAGATTCCAGAGCAAAGAAAATTACCAGAGACTGAGAGGGACACTACTAAACAATAAAAGGAACACCATGCCAAGAAGACAAAACAACTTTAAATGTGTATACCAAGTACTAAGAGCTTGAAAATAGATGTAGTAAAAACTAACAATTAAAAAGAAAAATATACAGAAGACCAAGAAATGGAATCTAATTGACATTTACAGTACACCCCACCCAGCAAGACTACTCTCTTTTACATAGCTATGGAACATTCACCAAGATAGATTATATTCTAGGTCATAAAACAAACCAACACCTTTAAAAGAACAGAAATACATACATTCAAAGACTATTCTTTGGCAACAATGGAACTAAACTAGAAATGAACAAAAAGTAAGTCTCCAGACACTTGGAACTAAACAGCACATCCCTAAACAATCTATAGATGAAAGAATAAAGTATACAAAGATGAAAATAAAAACACGTTGGCTTATTGACATGAAAATATAATGCATAAAAATATGTAGGATGTAGCTAAAGGAGTTCTTAGAGAATTTATAACACAAAATACGTTAGCAAAGAAGAAACTAAACTCACACCTAAACTCAAGAAAGTAGAAATAAAACACAAACCCACAGAAGTAAAAGAAATAAAGTACAAGTGTAGAAATTGAAAACAAAATAAAAGAAAAAGAAATGGAATAGATGGCTCTTTTGCTAGCAATACTGACAAAAAAGACTATTAACATCAAGAATGAAAAAAGTGGTACACTGCAGCTTCCACAAAAATGGATTAAGGGATACTATAAACAACTCTATGTACATAAACTCAACAAACTAGATAAAATGGACAAACTCATTGAAAACTATAAACTAGCAAAACACTACTGTAGCTACTAAGTGCATAATTCATAAATTTAAAATTTCCTAAAATCTCCAAGTACAAATGCCTTTGTTGGAGAATTCTAAACATTTAAGGAAGGTAACACTTTTCAATTCACATTGAAGCTGGTTTTACTGTAGAAAGAAAAATCCATAGCCTGGTATCTCTCATGAAAAGAGCGGCAAAATCCTTGTCAAAATATTACCAGTCACATCCAGCAATTTTTATAAAGAATTATAGACTGCAACCAAGTGGGGTTGTACTTGAATTCCTATTCCAGGAATGCAAATCTTGCAGAATATTTGCAAACCACTCACTGTGAGCCATATTTAACACAGTATAGAAAAACAATAACTGATACAAAAGCATATTTAGAAAGTCAATATACATGAAAAAACAGCAAACTATGGCTCAAAATCATCTTTGATATTTTACGAATATGTATTTATCAAAGTATGAGAACAGATATTTTTGTTTAAGTCTGTTAAACTGACTTGAATTTAAAAATAGATCTAATATGTTGAATTCCACTTGCATTTAGAGTACTGTACAAATGTTAGGTCTACTCCATCCTTGCTTTAAAATCAAAGAAAAAAATGGCTTCTCATAACCAAAAATAACTCAACTATCCAGTTTAAAAATGGCTGTTAAAAGAAAGTGGGGTGAATGAAAGATATGGCAAAGACCAAGCACCAAAAATACTGAAATAAGGTGTAGGTGTAGAAATAAACCAAACAATCTTCAAGGTCTTATAAATATACCAGTCATTTTGGAAAAAATTTTCTTGAAAATCTATACCATGACATGAATCAAATTTAAGAACTAGAAAAAGGGTGTGTGATGGTTGATTGTGTCAACTTGAAAAGTTCGGTTAAGAGAAGCTTAACTAAATTGGCTCAGCAATTCCATGCCCTCTGGTGTAGAAGATCCACTCTAGGGTGGCCCTTACCCTGGACTTTATAAAAGGGAAATGAGGAAGGATGTTGCTGCTTCCTTGGACATCATCTCCCCACTTCCAGTCTGCCTTCTTCTTCTGCAAGTCCCCACTTGCAGTCTGCCTTCCAGCATGGATCCTTCAGGCTTCCATCACAGACGCATCTGATGCAGACTCACATGAACACTGCAGGGAGATCCAGACCTTGGACTAAATCCTTCGGTCTCCAGTGTGCACACAGACCCCCTGGCCTCCCTCATCCTACTTTGTGGGTGGCCATTGTAAGCCAATCTTGTAAATTCATACATATTTGTGTATCTTGTTATATCTGTTTCTTTAATAAATACTGACTGATACAGAGTGTAAGTTCCCTAACTCAACAGGACTGGTTTGGATCCATCATCCATAGTAAAGGGCCTTTCAGGCCCTTCCCTATCAGGTGTTTACCTTTCTTTATGTCTTTCTCAACACTAATAAGTTTCTTCTCATGCCTTATCCTTCACTTTATGGTAAACATGCAACCTCTTGCGATTATGACGAAAATGGTTGCCCTTCTCTCTGCACTTGATTTCAATGGCTTAGCACTTTGGAATATACTAGACACCTGAAAAGTAAGTCTTGTCATTTTCAGTGCCAAAGAATGTAAATAAATTTCTGCTTATACAAAATAATCATTTTTAAATCCCTAACATAAGGTAGAATATTAATACACACAAACAACTAAGAAAACAGCAAAACAAGTGCATGAAAAGATGTTGATCATTAATCACTGAAGTAAAAAATTAAAACCACAGTGAGAATGCCACAAGGTTTAACAAAATTACCAAAAAAACAACTAAAAATAGGGCCGGGGATTTAGCTCAGTGGTTCCGGCGCCTGCCTTGCAAGCGGAAGGTCCCGAGTTCGATCCCTGGTACCAAAAAAACCAAAAAAACAAACAACTAAAAATAGCTATGAAACATTTGGACCCCTCAAATGCTGTTAACAACGCAAAGATGCCACCCTCTGAGAAGACACACCTGAGGAGTCACCAACATGGGCAATCTTGGAGGACGCTGGCCGCATCTATGGGACTTTACTGACACACTGATAAAAACCACTTTCTGTGCCCTGAGCCCAAAATGCCGTGATAGCAGAAGACAGGGGGCTGAGACTCCTCAGATGGGGTGAGGTTCTTCCTACTCCTTTCTCCACTCAGATACAGGAGCCAGGCTCAGGGCCCTGCACCACCCCAAGACCTAACCAGCCATATCTACAGTGACCCCACTTCAATTCCATCCCAGGTTCCAGCCAGCCTGTTCTCTGAGCCCTGGTGCCCGTGAATACTAATAAAATGCAGGGGGAAAAAAATAAGAACCGAGATAGAGTATGGGAAGGTGCAAATTCCCAATGATGAATGTCATTATATTGTATACCTAAAATGTACCAATAAAAATAATAATATAAAAAAATGCAGGTGCTTTTTTCCTAAAAAAAAAAAAGCAAAGATGGTACAGCACTTCTGTAAAGTTTGGCAGTTTCTTAAACACACTTACATATGATAAAACAATCAATTTTACATATTTACCTGAGTGAAAACATAACCACACAAAGACCTGTATATATGTGTTCATAGCAACTTTATTTGTAATAGCAAAAGAACTGAAAATAAGTCAAATATCAATTGAATAAATAAATGTAAAAACAACATATAATGAAATACTAAACAGTAAAAAAGAAATTACTACTATCTGCAATGAGTTATCACAAAACCTTTATCTTAAGTGAAAGATGATAGACACAAAAAACTGTGTATGATTCCATGTACTGGAAATTCTAGAAAAGGGAAAACTAGTGAGTGACAAAAAAGCAGATTAACAGTTTTCAAGGGCCAGAAATGGGGAAGGGGAATTGCCTGTAAAGGTAAAACAAAAGTTTTGGGTATATCAATAGAAAAAGACCTATCAAACAAAAAATTAAAAAACACAATGTGGTGGTATTAATTACATAACTTTATACAGTTGACAAAATTCATTGAATTATACATTTGAACTGGTTAACTTCATTATATATATATATATATATATATAATACCTTAAATCTTTAAAAAGCACAGAAATATATAAAAATGTAACAATGGTAACAGGATTTTACTTTGTCTAATTTCCAAAATATTATTCAATGAGGATGTATTGTTTTAAAATCAGATGTATTATTTTAAAGTCATTTAAAGATAATTCACATTATTACAAATACATGATTATACAATATGATCAGTTACATATATATAAACCCAGAGCTGAGAAGGAATTTGCCATTTACTCTGGATTAGAGGGTAGTAAAATAAATTCCTTTTAAAGATTTTCTACAATTAGTAATTTTGAGAGTGGATTTTGTTTTTTAAAAGGCAGCAAAAATAGAGAATAACTTGCAATTAACTGGAATAAATTTATCTTGAGCTTTTGCCCAAATGAGTTAGGAAGGCATAATATGCACTCATCCTTTGTTTTTATTTATTTTTTGGTACCGGGGATCAAACTCAGGTCCTTGCACTTGCACAGCAGGTGGTGAAACCACTGAGCTAAATTCCCGGCCTCTTCGTTTTTAAACATTATTCACTTTCTCCCCCATCAATGTGTCACAGAATTATTTTTTCAAGTTATTCTCTATAATGTTCAAAATGCCAAGACAAATATGAGGGTTTTTTTTAAATGTCTTATTCTTTAAAACAAGACTAGTTTTTAGACTTGGAGTATATTTTCCATTTAGCAATTCCTATTTTATAAACAAAAGAAACAAATAGCACCTTCAATTAATTTTTCATTTTGATCAGGAGTAGAGCAGATAGAAATAAAAGTAACTAATCTCTGTGGATACCTCATTTATGAAGTCTTCAGGAACACTTCTCCCATTCATATGATCCCATTGCAAACACAAAACCAAGCAATCTTTTTTCTTTTCTGAAGAAATCTTTAAATTCTTCCAAGAAAGAATCTTCCATTTAGGCCAAATGACTATGAATTTAAACTGGATAATAAAAAGCAAGAAGAAAAAAAAAGCACAAACCTAAACACTGTTTTAGAGCAAATAGGATCTGATGGTAATCTTGACTTAAGGGGCAAAATTAATAGGTTACAATGTTGTGACATGCCTCAATGCAATAATTTGGTGAAGATCACTTTTGGGAGACCGGCAAGAGAACAGACATAGGACAAATACTACACTTAAAATCTTGGTTGGCAGTGACAGATGACACATTCCTGGAAGTGGAAGCAGTACCAGAACCAGTGCAGTTAACAGATCATTGTAGCATCATCAATACATCCCAATCATTGTATGATGCTCTAATTCCTTTGATTTCCTCACATTTATTGGAAGGCAAAATAAAATTTGCGTTTCTTAGGGTATATAGCAGGATGCAATTCCTGTTGCGTTTTGCACTATGTCCAGTACTACTTTCACACTTTTAGACAGTAAGGCTCCACACTGCTATATAACAAAGGGGTAGAAAGAGGCTTGAGCAATTACTTGGACAGTATATTTTAGTTAATATCATCTCTGCTACATTAAAAAGTGTTTTAAACAATGAAGAACATAGTAAAATAAATCCACATGTATGGCAGTTGTACAGTTGGTTAATTCTGCAGTTCTCCAGCATTATCAAGGACTCTGGACAGTTCTATCTTTTCACTGAGCCATCCTCAAGCTATGGTTCTATGTTCTCTTGTGATCATAACTAGATACAGAAATTCCAAGTACCAGATCAGACAAGACAACAAAGAGAGCAGTTTCCTCCTTTAAGTCTATTACTAAGGAAAGTCCTTCTCAGACATCCCCTTGCAGATTGCTTCAGTCAGTTGCCATTGGCAAGGAGATTCATTCATGTACTCACTCCTCACTACTTTTTTTTTTTTGGTACTGGGGACAGAACTCGGGACCTTGAGCTTGTGAGGCAGGAGCAGAACCATGAAGCTAAATCCCCGACCCCATTCTTAACTTTTTAAGGGATAAAGAGCAGGGCTGGGGATTTAGCTCAGTGGTTCCGGTGCTTGCCTTGCAAGTGCAAGGTCCCGACCTGGTACCAAAAAAATAAATAAATAAATGAAATAAAGAGACAAGGACCACATAATTGGCTCCTAACAGCTGGATTACCCTTGGGGCCGAGGCTCAAACATTCTTGGACACAAGGTTGGGCAGAGGTGGGGATACAAGAAACAAGACAGCAAGAAGGATTAAAATGGCTGTTGGAAAGCAACCAACAGTATTTGTCACAATTTGATAGGGCTGAAAACACACAGTACATGTGTCACACTGACTTCCACTGGCTAAGAAGGTAAAGGGCTGAACAAAAATAATACAACAATTACACATTTAAAAAAATTTCAGGTACAAAGAAGATTCAGTGAGATTCAGTAACAGGCACTAGTCTATCTACTTTACATGTACTAACATTTAATCCCCCCAATTTTTATCTGTATTTTAGATAAGGAAAAAAGAACAGAGAGAAGCCAAGTGACTTGCCCAAGACATAAGTGACTAAGTGGAACCTGGAGCTTAGGTAATCAGACTCCAGATTCATGCTTAGATGCTACTTTGTGCGGCACAGGGCAATAAAGAGGGGTACGCACATATTTAAATAGTAAAAACATCAAATAGAGAGGGGAAGATGTAGAAACCAAGCCACGAAATTATCAAGAGATTTACACACTGTACATTTTATTAAATATAGGGCTTTATTACAATTTAATTCTGGTTTAAGTTTTTTTTTTTTAAAAAAAAGTTGCCTTGCAATTCTTAACACTGTTTTTTGGCTAACCATTTTGTTTTTAGATTTTATACTTAATGATTATGGGCAGAAAATTAACTTTGTGTTAAAAGAACAAAGGAATTTTTCAGTGGTACAACACTCAAAACATGTAACAAATACTCGCAAAGTATGAACATGACCACAAGGGGATGGAATCAGACAACATATTGCTTTTTATAGTACATTTATAATAGCTACAGACAAAACTGGTAAGTCATGCACATTAAATCTTTACTATGTACTAAAGGTTTTTACCTTACATTTTAAAATTAATCATGTCTCAAGGTTTGGTATTTAGCCAAAACTTAAACTGAGAAAAATGGCTGACAAATTGGCTTTTTAGACCACCACAGAGGAGCTGTCAGCTACAATATCCACCCTGGAATCATGGTGGAAAGTTCCTGGGAGTTGCCTTTTCCTGTGTTTTGATCAAGTCTATAATAGCTGACAGGACTGCACAGTCTCTGGATTTAGTTTCTTTCCAGTCTACAGGCTGAGGGCTTTCGATCTTCTCTTGAAGAAGGGTATCCAGTTCTTTTCTTAATTTCTACAGTTGGAAAAATTATACAGTCAACAAAGGCTGATATAGTCTCAAACTATGTAACAGATAAAAGTGACTTTCTTTAGCTCTACTGTAAAAAATTCAAACTTAATCACAACGATCACGTAGAATAGTTGGTCTGTTAATACCTCAAAAAATAACTTGGAAAAACTGCAAATCAATTTCTTAACACAATTTGCTCTGCTGAAATAAAGCAAGAAATGTCTAACGTATCAAAAACTTGTAGCAAAACCACAAGGCTATATGCTAACTTGTATGCAAGTTAAGAGAATTATGGAAACTGAAAGTGTAAATAAGGATGAAAATGATTAAAACGAATAATTGATAATTTGAAATAGGAAAAGGTCCAAAGGCGTAGGGGTGGCGGGAGGGGAAGGGGTAAGGGAAGAAAGGAAAAGAAAAATTATGAGAAAGGAAAAAACAAAAAGGAAACAGTCTATGTAAATAAGGTAGGGTGGTGGGGGTGAAGGGCACATAGGTAATGGGGGAAAAAATAAGAACTAAGATACATCATGTTCAGGTACAAGCACCCAGTGATAAATGTAAATGTATTGTATACCTAAAATGTACCAATTAATAAATAAATAAAAATAAAAAAAAAAAAAATAAAAGAGAATTATGTAGGGCCAGGGATGTAGCTCAGTGGTGCCATGCCTGCCTGGGAAGAGCAAGGTCCTGAATTCGATCCTTGACACTGAATAAAAAAAAAGACAGAGAATTATGTAGTCAGTCACCTTAACGAGATGGGCAATTCTTTCTGGAGACTGAAATATAATCCATTCATCTACAGCAATAGTCTCCTGATCATTATCCTTTTGGATGGAAATATCACCTCCAAAGAACAAGAGACAATATGGGGAAACTTCTGTGCAGTCGTACAAGTATATCTGTAATGAGAATTAAAGTGTATTATTGCATTCAGGAGTGCAAAAGGGTCATTACTACATTAACTCAACAATATCACCAATGTCAATCTCGTTGGTAGCTTCCTTCTCAAAGACATAGCAACATGTTCATGACAGGGCTGTAATTCGTACATCTCACTGCCGGGGGCTCCGAGTTGAATGTGTTACACTCCTGCCTGCTTAAATCACCAGCAATACACGTGTAGCTGTTCATGCTGCCCGATGGGACAGTCCTGGCATGTGCCACTGGTGGTTCAAGCCAGGAGGAATGAAGAGAACTCACTAGTAAATTATGCAGATTAATTCTGAATATTTTAAATGAACCACTCTTCATTAGTTCAAGTACACAGAAGTTTTATACTTTTGTTTTAACTTGAAATATGTCACTATTTTTTTTTTTGTACCGGGAATCGAACTCGGGACCTTGTGCCTGCGAGGCAGGTGGCGGAACCACTGAGGTAAATGCCTCGCCCTATATCACTATTCTTTTGAACAAGATATTTTCTGAATGTCAAAATGAAAACACTACACTGAAATTATTTTTATCTATATATTCAGTATATTAAAAATCATCTCATGTTCTAAAGAAGAGAAAACCAGAATCCTGCTTAATATTCTAACCTATACTTAGAAAAGGCCAGGATTTAGGGGTGGGGGGGACAGGGCCACAGCACTGGGCTAGGTTCCCAGCCTTTTTCTTATTTTTAGTTTTGAGACAGGTTCACTAAAGTCCCTAAGTTGGCCAAGATAGGCTCAAACTTGGAATCCTTCTGCTTCAGTCCCTTAGTATGCCAGGATTACAGGTGCGCAGCACCATATCTGGTTTAAAATGCCAGTTTTTGTTTTGTTTTGTTTTTTTGAGACAGGGTCTCATTGTGTAGTGTAGGCTGGCCTTAAACTGTGTAGGTCAGGCTGACTTCAAAGTCACAGCAATCCTCCTGCCTCAGCCCCCTGAGTACTTGAATTATAGATGTCCACCACCATGCTTAGCTTTAAAATGCCAGTAATTCTTGAAAACAGGCTTTGAAAAGAAATCATGTAAACCAAATAAATGTCCAATTTTATGAAAATACAAAGATCTGTGATAACATACTGTAATATAAGTTAAAAGTACAGGTTATCTGCTTAAGGAAAAAAGTTATAATTTATTTCAGAAAAAAAACTGCTTACAGTTCAAAATATGCAATTACTAATAGTTCATATCCAAAATAATTTTAAATATTCACTTACACTACTTGTTCTCATCTTCAAGTGATAGATAAGCCAGTTGTAATTAAAGTCTGTTTGCTCCACATTAACGGACTTAGGATGAATAGAAACCAGGCCATCTGGTTTTGTGTGAACTTTCACCCTTAATAAAAGTTAAAATGAAGTTTGTCACAAGAAATTTTCTAAGGAATTTTGTCTTCAGTGCTTCAAAATTTTATAGGATTTAGTAAAAAGCAAACTACAGAATCTAAAAGAAAACAAAAACCCCCACTGATAAATTCAGTTTATTTTCACCAAATATAAATTTAAGAGTTTATACTTGAGGAAAGCAGAATTTTCTTAATGATACAGGGAAAAATATCAGTTAAATGACCAAATAAGAATACTCAATCATGTAACTAAACCCTTCAGGTGTAATCACTCAACATATTGGAAAGTGACAGAATATTCCCTGAGTGTGTTAACATATACTACATCACAAGGATGAAGAATGAAATTAATACCTAAATTAATTAAGTGATTCAGACCAATAGAACAATCTAAACATTTTACTATGACAATCACAGTATTAAAAAAGTTCTCAATTTATAGAATAACTCTGTGAAATGATCAATTTAAAAATTTTACAGACTGTGTACCCAGAAGAATATAAAATTAAAAATTTTTAAGGTTTTTTTCTTTTTTGCTAAAACTGATTTAAAAGAATCTATTTTAAAAATCTGTTTTAGTAGTCTCACAAATAAATCCTCCAACTTTATTTTATTTTATTTTTTAACTTAATTTTTTTTTGGTACCAGGGATCAAACTTGGGTCCTTGTGGTTGCAAGGCAAGCGACGGAACCACTGAGCTAAATCCCCGGCCCAATCCTCCAATTTTAAAAGAGGAATATGTGGAGTAAATGTATTTTGACACAATTTAGTTCAACCTTTCAATTCTCAGGGGTATTTTAAAAGTTATTTTTAAATAGTAATCTTCTGTATTAGAAAGAGCATAACAACTAATAATCCACAAATTGTCAAATTTCTATGGAGGACCAGATACAATTAAGTATCTTGGGCTTTAGGAGTCCTACAATTTCTGTCACAATTTCCAACTCTGCTAGAGTAGAAGGAAAGCAGACAACACAAGAATGAATGGATATGGATTGTGTTTCAATAAAAATGTACAAAAAGCCTTTTAGTCTATAAGCCAAAATTTGCTCACTCCCTATACTGTAGACCAAAACAAAACACCAATCCAAAGAAAGCCACATTTTTTCATAAGGCCCTCCCAGGATGGCAGAGGAAGATAATAAAATGTTTTTATTTTAAATAGTCTCTCTGTGAAATTAGATGTAAAGAAAAAAAATCTGGCAAAGTGTTAACATCAAAAAAGCACTTTGCAACTTAAAATATGGACAGTTCAAATACAATGATTAAAATTTATTCATTTACCCATAATCTTGCACCTTAAAGTAAGGTTTTTCAACCTTGGCACTACTGACATTGAACTGGGTAATTCTTAGCTGTAGGGAGCTGCCTGTACATTACGGGATGCTTAACAGTATGCCTGGCTGCTATCTAGTACAAGTTTATCAGACCACCTCAGTTACGATACCCAAAAAAATATTACCAGGAACTGTCAAATATTTTGGGGTGGAAGGAGGCTGAAGTGGGGGATTGGTCACCTCTATTCAAAACTAATGCCCTAGAACAAAGTTTGCATGTTGGCCTATCTTCGCACACATTTACAATTACAGAAAATCCAGTATTTTCATTTAAAATCAGCTCTAGTATTTTGTGTTACTACACAATCATTGTTTTACATGTCCACCTATGGAAATGTCATAAATATCAATTATAAAACCGTAATTTCCCCATTACTACTAGACACATTCAGCTGTTAAAAAATATTTGGAATTACTCTCAGGACATTATTTCTCAAAATGTGTAATTATCAATAAGCCACTATTTTAATAATTCAATATATAATTCTAATCTACACTGCCTTCCAAAAGGGTGGTAGCAATTCACACACCACTAGCCATTTGTGTACCCTTACTAGAATCAGCTCAGTTACTAGGCTGAGAGAGGCTCGTATTTTATTAAAATAGTCAAATTACAATTTTATTGAAAGAGCAGTTACAAAAATATCCATTTTATAATCAGAGGGAGAAGGGGTGGGAAGAGAAAGTTCATGAGTGTGCACAAGTGAGATGGGGAAGCAGAAATTCTGAAAACAAATCTATTCTAATTTTTGTCTAGGTACTAGTTTATAATAGCTGGCTGGCTTTCCTAACATTCACATTTGGGTTTATGAACATTCTTTGTGACTGAGTGGTCAGACAGGTAACTCCAAGGATGTGTTGTGCGGGAGTGATGCCTATGTTAAATAATTTGCTTTCTTCTAAAGGGTCATGAGTAGGGCCCAAATGTGGATTAAAAAAAATTTAGAATAAAAGCTATGTTACAGTAGAGGATTTCAGAAATTTAGAACTGCAAGTAATTCATAATAATCGTCAATGCTTACATTTTTCTTTTTTTACTCAAATTCAGTCGGATTTTAGCAACTTTGGGATATAAACCAGCACAGATGACAGCTTTAATTATCTTCTCATTATCTATTGAGAGTGGGAGGGTAGAAAAAAAGAAGTAAAATACCAAGACAGTGGACAACAATGGCAAGTTACTGACACTGTGTTTCCTGGTTTACCTGAATTTATATTAGCTTTTGGATCTTTAGGATTTTTACTGCTTACAAATCCAGCTCCAAGAAGATGCTCAGCAAACTGTCCTTTCATGTTATGCAGCATCTACGGGAGCAATGGTTAACAAATACTTGAAAACCTTTCACACACTAGGGGGCCAAAAGCATACACTCATGAGTAAGTTTAGTTATAAGCTTTCCCTGATTTATGAAAATTTACAAAAATGTGATGTTTCGAAAAGGTGTCAGCAAACTACAAAAACCTGTTTTTGTCTATAAAATTTTATTAGGACACTGCCACACTCATTTATGTACATGTTGTACGATCAGAGATAAAAGTTTATAAATGAGACTACATGGTTTGTAAGCCTCGAGTACAATCTAGCCTTTTATAAGCTGTTTGCACACTACAATGAATAACCATCAGTACACAAAGACTGAAAAGATTCACTAATGTAACTCTTCACCCATATTTTGAAAAAGTAGAAAAACACAAAATAAGCAATATCCACATTTCTATTAGCAAGAATAACTGTTAACACATTAGCATATAGATTTTTTTAAGAAAAATTTTAATTTTAGTAAAAATGTTGCATGGCTCAGTATAAAGCTTTTAGGAAACAAAAAAATATCAATGAAGTCTTCCCTCGCCTCAATAATCTCCAGAAAGAATCACTCGTTCTAGGTAATAAGCAAGACTGCAGACATTCATTATGCATATCTACTAACAGAGTAAGAAAGAAATGTATTCTAACAATGAAATCAGTCTTATATACTATTAAGTTTTTTTTTTAAAAAAACAAAACTTTAATCAACTTTAGTTCAACTTAAAGAAGTTACGCAGAAAAAAACAGTGAATGGCTAGATGAATCAATGTGTTTCACAATTATAACAAATATTTTCTGAAGAAATATATGCTAAGCTTTAGGAGATTATGAAACATAAAGCTGATTAAATGTAAGTATATATACCTTTCTTTTATAAAGGTGTTACTTGAAATTTCCCACCAAATTTTCCTATAACAAACAACTCTCTTGGCTACCTCCTGATTTTCATTACTATTATACTGTTCAGGATAACAATTTTTACATTCTATTCTGTATGTGTAACTCTCACCGCTATTATATATTAGTTCTCTATTTAAATAATTTCAACTCCACACTACTAGCTGACTCAGCCATGCATTCATTCCTGAAATCCTCTCATGTTTTTAATAGGCAGCATTTGATAATGAGTTTTTTTAAGAGCTCAAAGGAACAGTATTCCTTAGATGCTTTGAATCTTGCCCTTCTACTTGAATCAAGATCTTGATTTGACATCATGTTCTCAAATAACACTTGGATTCAGCCATCTTTATCTATTTCTGGTTCATTTCATTTTTTTCCAGTTCAGGGAAATGGTCTTCTATAATTCTATGAATAACTATCAATTATACAATATCTCTATGTAGAGATACCTATTATCCTCATGGTGGATCAGCCAGTCTAAAAACTTTCTACTGGGCCAGAGATGTAGCTCAGTGGTGCTGCACCTGCCTGGCAAGCCCAAGGTCCTGAGTTCAATCCCTGGTACCAAAAAAATAAATAAAATAAAGAGTTTCTACTTATTCCTTTTACCTTTATCACTTGCATTCATAAACTATGAATATCCCAAACCTTTTTTCTACAGTATTAATTTGCTTTTAAAGGTGTCCATTCTGTTCCTTGTGATTTTTCTCTTTGTCTTCAATTGGGTCTTTTTATTCAGTCTGTTGACTTCTTTTCTTATTTATTTTTAACTGAATGCATATTCTTATTAAGCTATTCCTTATCAAGGAATAGTTTAGGTATCTGCTTTCGAAACATGCCAAGACCCACTCTCTTTTTCTTTGCCTACAGCATCCTTCAAAGGCTACATAAATGTGTTCTATCAATAAGTCCTCATGTCTCTTTTCACTTAAGCTTTTTCATTATGTAATTAAAAGTCTTGATTCATTTCATACATAATGTAATTAAAAGTCTATGTAATTAATTTTAAACATTCAATATTACCTGCAGTGTGTTTGAAGACAGAAAATATTCCCAGCAATAGTCTTTTTCATATCTGAAACCCCGTCGTTTAGCTTCTTCCCATCCCTATGGGACAAATGAAAAATTCTACTTTGGGCTGGGGATTTAGCTCAGTGGTTCCGGCACCTGCCTCAAAAGCACAAGGTCCCGAGCTTGATCCCCGGTACCAAAAAAAAAAAAAAAAAATTCTACTTACATTGTCCTTCACAGCAGAATACTTTTTTTTTTACTTACTAGTTTTATTTTAGTAATAATTTAATCTTCAACATTCAAAAAGTTCAAAGAATTTTGCAATTTACAAACTAAAAAAACACATTTTTTATGAGTCTGATCCTTAAAAGAAAACTGCCATGGAAATACTGATGTTTTAGACACACGAGCACAGGTTACGTAGTAACTGTATATTTTATACAAAATGGCATAATGAACATGAAGTATCAATCAAAAAGAACACACTGTTAAATTCTATGCTGTTTTACATTTTCAACTTGATAAATTTATATTTCTTAGTTGTAGAAAGAGGAAAATGGGGAAAAAGAAGATAGATTAAATAAGCTCAAAGGGGAAGAGGGGGGGACACAGCATTTTCTATAGTGTGCAGTGCAAAACAGAATCTAGGCCAGTGGTGGTGAACCTATGGCACACATGCCACAGCGGGCTGTTTGTTATCAATGAAAGCTCTAAAAGGTTCACCATCACTGATCTAGGCTATCGCAAAAAGATACTTACTTCCTCTAAAAACCAAAATACATTTAAATTTTATAAAGATGAATAACAGTTACCTTGAATAATAAGCCTGAATTTTAGAAGAGAATGTCTTCCTAATCTGAATTATAAGCATACTTACAATACCCAATCAAAGTGTTAAATCTGAATATAAGATTAGTTTATTAATGGAGATTGTCATGAAGCTAAGATGAAAGAAAACTATCAAATATAAAAATTTAAATAGTTCATTTGTTTTATTCTTTCCAAAACACAAATAAAGCATTTATCCTAAAAGGGTAAATATAATTGAGGTACTACAAAATTCAAAATGAATTAGCTATTTTTCAAATATTCACCTAATTTTAAACATTCTCAGCCATTTATTCCTGGTATGTGTAATATAATTTTTTTAAAGGTTAAATTTATTCCTATTCTATTTTATTATCAGTTCTTCAATGGAATAATCTATGAAAATCTAGCCAAAATTTTTTTTAATACCTCAAACGCATTCACAACTGTCAGGTGATCACTTCTAGTTTCCTTTGCTAATTCCTTTCTTCTTGCATCTGCAATCTTTTCTTTTCCCTAACAAATGAACAAAAAAGATAAAGGTAATTTAAACTTTTCTGACACTAAAAAATATTCTAATAAGGTAATAAAACTATACTAATAAAAATTTAAAAGGTATCTAAAGCAACAACTACTTTTAGTATCTAAATATGCTTAGCCTCTATGGTCCTATTTCTTACCAATGGAATAACAAAAGGATCTTTGAAGCTAAGACTAGCAGCAATAGTGAGTACCGGGTCTAAGCAACAGAAAAGAGCTCCAAAAAGAATCATTTTCCCAATATGTGGTTCAACTGGTAATCGTGCTAAGTGGACTCCAAGAGGTGTCAATTCTTCTTGTTTATCCAAAGCATTCTGTAAAGAAAAATTATTTTTAAAACAAGCATGGTAAAGCATTATGATTAAAGCTATTTTAGTTTACTTAAGAAAGATAACTAGTCACTACTCATTTTCTTAAACCCAAATGCTGAACTAGTTTAATCTTCAACTGATATTTCACTTTTCCTTATTGTTCTGCTGTAGTTTTTTCTATCAAAACATAAATTCTGATGTTAGCAAAGGTTAAAAATTTATTTAAACAAAAACAAAATTAATCCACAACTTGGCATAATGTTTAGTCAAATAAAAATCAACCACAAAAGCACAAGTGGTGCAGAAAAGACAAAAACAAAAAGATACAGTGATACATAGCTGGGTCAAACACACAAACCCTAGATTTTACTCCTTTAGGCGCAATGAGACAGGAAAGAAAAGAAAACGGTTGTGTCTAGAATCCTGGAAAATGGGAATGACTTGTACTCTGGCTCCCTTGGTAATCTGGTCCAACCACAAGCCTGAGAATGGCTCAACAAGTGGCTCTAAGATACCAAGAATTAGCAAAAGATCTGTAAAAATTACAAATCTAGGATTAGGGGAAAGGTAGACACTCAAGGAGGTGAGATTGAGGTCTCCTTCCCCAGAAGAAACAACATACATCATCCTCTCTAGAAGAATTATCATCCTGGGGTTTAAATTTTTATCTACAAATAATTTTATAAATAGAATTTCAGTACACAAAACTAGACATATAAGAAAATACAATAATTTTTAACATAAAATTAACATCAGACAAATTTCTAAACATTTTGATTTTACAAAAACTCAAAGAGAATAGAACTATAATTCTTCAGCCTACCATAATCTTTCTTTGGCGGGGGATGGGGGGTGGTGTGCCGGGGATGGAACTCAGGACCTTGCGCTTGCAAGGCAGGCAGCGGCACCACTGAGCTAAGTCCCTGGTCCTACCATAATCTTGATACCTAAGTTTGACAGGGACATTTGAAGAAAACTACTAAATAGTTTTATACATTAAAAAAGGCAAAGCAAAATACTGTAATGCCTAGCTGAATCCAAGTAGCTAGGTTTATTTCAGGGATCAAGCTGGTTTAACATCTGAATTATCAATGTAATTCAATACAACAGCAACAAAATCACAAACAGAAAAACTCTACATGTAGTTATTAGATGATACATCATGTTCTACTATGTAAAGCAGTATAAATATTTCAATTCTCCCCAAATTGATAATTAAGGCAGTGTGACACCAGCTCAGGATAAAAATACAGGCCAATATGCAAGCCCAAAGACACTTTGTCAAAGGGTATGGCAGAAAGAAGGATGAATTTTTCTGGAGCAGTGATAGGAACCTTTTAGATTTTTCAATGATACAAACAGCCTGCTGTGGCCTGCATGCCATAAGTTCACCACTACTGTTATAACAGTATTCCATCAATCAAATCTACCTATACAAAAGCTTAAGGCTCCTGTCTTACCACACACATCAAATACAGATGGATTACATAGCTAAATGTGAAAACAAAACAAGTTTAAAAAATAAAACTTCATGATCCCAGAGTATGCAGCATTATTATGGGGCAAAAAACAGTAACTCTGAAGCATTGAAATGTTTTGTGCATTAGAAACTATTAAAAAAAGCAAAGAAAATATAGACATAGTCAATACACAACTGATAAAAGGCTCTGATTAAGAGTACACAGGAAGTGTATAATCTACAACCTAACAGAAAAACAAGCATCAACAATACACTGAAAAGATTTCCAAATAGGCAGTTAACATAAAAAGCTGCTCATAAATTCAATGAGTCATGGAAATGCAAATTAAATCCAAAAATTAAAATAGCTAGACACTTACCAGTATGATTACTATATGACTGATAATACCAAGGATTAGTGAAATTATAGAGTAATTAGACTTCTACTTAGAACTCTCACCAACCATGTATACGTAATGACCCAGTGAATTCACAATTAAGTATATACCATTGAGATACATGTGAACTTGAGCAGCAGGAAACACTGAATACTGAAAAATATTCACATCAATGTTACATGGTAGCCCAAAATAGAAAATATCTTTCAGTTCTCATATGATAAAACATGGTAAAGAAAATAAATAAACTATTGTATATGTAAAAGCAACAAGGCAGAAGAATCTCACAATGTTAACTGAAAGAAAAAGGAATGCTGTTCCTCCCACCTATAAAGAAAAAAAATTCCATATACTTTTTGAGTTCGTATAAAGTTCACAAAATTGGCAAAATTAAACAACTCTTTACAGACATGCCTATTTGTATGACAAAACAAGTGAAAGATTACCAATACAGTAATGACAGAAATTATGATAGAGGCTATCTTTAGGTTTAAGGGACACAGGATAAACTGAAAGAACATACAAAGGGGGCTTTTTGCATGGGTTCTTCTTGACCTAAGTAATTACTAAACAGTGCTTACTTTGTCAGAAATCCTAAAATGTACATTTTTATTCTCATCTTTCCTGGATGTGCATGCTGTATTTCAAAATAAAAAGTGTTTCTAAAAAATTGTGGGTCTGATCCCTCAAGTTGGCAAAGATTTGCTGCCCTTTTCATGTACTGTCTACAAATGGCTAAAACTTGCTCTTCTATTCAATTAGGAGAGAGGAAATCATGCCACTTGGGCCTGAGTCCAGGTGTGTCTTCTGGTTGTCTATCTGTAGGATAAATAAGCTGATTCTCTGCTCACCACCTACATCTCCAGAATGACACTGTATTACCTAAAAGTCTGGCTGGGAAGAAGTCAATAGTAAAACCTCACTACTTCCTAAATTCCAGTGATCTCACTAAATCTAATCCAAATCCCAGTAGAGATAGATAATTTACAATGCTTTTTCATTTAAACAGTTTATTATGTTAACAGATTATTATAATGTTCCAATGTATTCACATCATCAAAACTGGATGGCCCCCAAAACCTGCGAAATATTTAAAACATGTCTCTGACTACTCTAACCCAACCCTAACCATAAGAACTTATAAAAAAGACACAAATGTTCTACTTCTTTGCTATCCAGAACGGTAGCCACATGTATTACTGAGTATCTGAAATGTGTTATTAGAAATAGAGACTGAAATTTAAATTTAATTCATGGTTTAAATTGCTCCAAAAATTAATAGCTACAGGTATAGTGCACAGTAGATCTCTTAACTTCTGTGCCTTTCTCTTTACTGCGGGCATTAACTCACTAGAGTCCTGTGCCTCTTTAAATACAGTCTTGCTTGTGTGGGAGGGACCGCCCCTAAGGGGTCAATTAAACCTGGAAACAGTGTTTCAAAACAAAAATGACAGGTTGAGGACTTAAGCATTTTGGACAAAGACCATTTTGTTAGTATTTCTTCAAAAGAAATTTAAGAGTTGCCTTTAAAAAATATCTGTACTAGGGCTGGGGTTTAGCTCAGTGGTTCCACTGCCTGCCTCACAGGCGCAAGGTCCTGAGTTCGATTCCCAGTACCAAAAAAACAAAAAAAAACAAAAAAAACCCCAAACTGTACTATAATTACCTGAATTTGATAAAAAAAATGATAGGAAGAGGTGACTAAATCAAATTTATTTCAAGAATATACATGAAAACCAGCAACTAAAAAATTCAAAATTTCATGTATTTTAAATCAGGCTTGCAATGGAAAAAAAAAAAGAGAGAAAAAGCCTAATCCTATAAGAACATACCAAGCTAAAGTCTAATAACAAATTAAATTTGATACTTAACATTCATTGATTTATTAACACTTTATGCTAGAATTTAAAAGAAAAAAGTACAGAGTTTCCTCAAAGAACTAAAACTAGAAATTCCATTTGACCTAGCTAGTTCCCTTTTTGGTATCTACCCGAAAGTATTAAAGATATCACACTGCAGTGACACACCCATGTTTACAGCTGCACAATTCTTAACAGCTAAATCTTGGAAGCAGCCTGTAAGTCCATCAACAAATGAATGGACAAAAAAATGTGTTCTTTACACACAACGGAGTACTACTACTCTGCCATAATGAAAGATAAACTTGTCATTTGTACAAAAATGGATGCACCTCGAGACCATAATGTTGAGTGAAATAAATCAGACACACAAGCTTAAATATCACATGGTTTTTCTTACATGAAAACCCTACAGTATAAATGAAGAGCAAAATAAAAGATATATAAGAAATCTGGAGATAGATCTTTCCTGGAATGGAAAGGTCAAGAGATAGAGAGGTACGGGGCAAAAGGGGAAGGGAAAGGGAATTGTGATGTGTTATGTACACATACTAACTTCACACAAGGAATGTAAACATTATGTACTGCAAACATGTACTACTAAAAAATGTGTGTGTGTGTGTGTGTGTATATATATTAAACTTGCCAGTTCCATCAGGTGTCTTATGGAGAGCAACACAGCCTCATTTGACGGTGGATCCATTAATCTACTCAGAAAATAAGCAATTCCACCTAGCCTTAAAATCTGTGGGAAAGACAAAATAATTAAACATATACAATATATTAACATAACAATTTAGTCAAACCACCAAATTGACGAATGATTTTCAAGTTAGTTATTTTTATCAAATAAAAATTACATGTGACTATATAAAATACATTTAAAGGCCAATATACTACTGCCTTACCAGTCAGAGAAGTAGCTAGTTAAAAATCTCAAAAATTCATTGAAAGCACAAGGTCCCAAGTTCGATCCCCAGTACAAAAAAGAAAATCTCAAAAATTGACTACTGATTACCTTCAAAGTAAGGCTTAATACATCAAAATATGTAAGATGCTAAAAAATGCTAAGTGGTTTCTAATAAGGGATAAATCTTAAGATGTAACAAGTAGCTAACATTTCTGAACACTCATATGTGTCATATACTGTTCGAAGAAGTTATATGAAGTTAGATAATCTGCCCAATGCTTCAGGGAGGAAGTGGGATTCAAACATAGGAAGCCTAGTTCCAGAACTGCATATAACTATACACTACTTAATATACATCTGAAGGAAGGTAAAACAATTGTCTGAGACATGAAAAAAAGTTCTTATACATTAATACAGTACTTTCTTCTATACAAGATTTTGCAATTAGAATACTACCTCCCATTTAGAATCTTCACTCTCCCACCTAATTTACCTTTATTTGCAAACAAAGTTCTTCCAAAGGAGTTCTCAAAATTTCTGGTAGTTGATAGTCATCTAGAAGACTTGCTCTAAGACCATTATACAGATGATAGCAATGACCAGGTTGAACTCTTTAAAAAGAAAGAAAAAAAAACCCCAAAAGCGTTATCAATGACTTTTTAGAATTCCAGAGAAAACAGTAAAGGAAAGCAGCCAATATTTATTTCTTACATGCCACAAAATTAGTATTTCATTTCTATGAATCTCATTTCCTTCTTCCCATTAGTTCTTGAAAAACCCTAAACCCTCTTTCCTAATGTGTCAGTTTTTGGGTTTTTTTAATCATGGTTTTTCTTTTTAATTAGTATGGAATATTATACATAGTTATGAGGTGTACTGTGACACTTAAATACATGTACACAATGTGTACTGATCAATCACAGTAACTGGCATTTCCATTTCCTTAATAACTTTGTTTGAAGCCTTCAAGTGCCTCTCTTTTGGCTATTCATAAAATATGTAATGCTTTATTATGAACTAGCCAACCTATTGTGTTACAGAACATTAGAACTTACTCTTCCTAATTGTATTGTGATATTTATCATATGCTAATTTCTTTAACAAATACAAGATTCCTTATCGCTGCCAATACTCTGGTTCCCTATTATGGACAGATTTCAGATGAGCATGCTTAGTAAGAGCAGTCTACTCAGGTCAAAATGAAGAGTTATAAATTCAAATGTGCCTGTGGATACATGGAATTATGTCAGCCTGTCTGTTATTTGAAAAGACTTTAAGTCCCTTTTATTTAGTGAGCTTTCAGAGGGACACTAGAAATTTCAGTTTCATATTGGCAACTAGTGACATGAGTGATTCCATTTTTCCAACAATATTAAAGTCATATGTGAAGAGGTAACAGAAATTCATGTATTATTCAAGCACAGTAAGTACTTCTGTAGGCTTTTGCTACTATAGGAAAACAAATTCTAAAAATTTTCACAATGGGTCTATGTAGATCCACCATTAACTATATGTGTCTGACCATCTCTCCAGAATCAAAAATACTTCCATTGAGGAACATGTAGTATAGCCTACTCTGGTCTCCAAAATAATGTCAATCTCATTAGGTTTTGCTGAAGGAATGACTGGGCCAAAACATCAACTGCACAATCTTAATAAACCACCTGGAAATCAACTCATACTGGGTAATCTGTGAAGATCACACCAGTGGGTCAGAACTTTTATAGAATGCAACTCAAAGGGATAACAAAATGATACAGCTTTCATTCAATTTTTTCTTAAATAGGTCCATATCTGAAGATTAATGGGAATCTTTTCTACCTGTAAGAGACAAAAGAAAAACTCTGTTGCAGCTCCAGACATGATTCTATCAATCACATGAATAAGAGTGTAAAGTATACATTAAAAGGAAGAAATAAAAAAAAAAACTGTGAAGTTCAAAGCAAATACTTTTTATTTTTTCTTAATAATGAGATTATTTATTATGCTACTGCCACATCAATGAAAAAAAAGTACTTTCTTGTGTTTATGTTGGTAACAACTGGTGAAAAATCAACATGCCTATCAAGTACACTGACTAGGAACCCAAACTGTGGAGGCAGATTGCCTGGATTAACATCATGGTTCTACTTCTACAAAACCATGTGATGCCTAATTATTTCTTTATATATTTATTTTCTTAATCTTAAAAGTGGAAATGACAACCTACCTACCTCATTGCACTGTAGTGAAAATTGCACAAAGTTAATATATGTAAAGGGTTAGGGGATAATATAACACGGAAATAGCTTGAGTTGCTACTGAGTAATACATAATTTTAAAAAAAGAATGGAAAAGTCATCAGTAACATAAAGAATCTTAATTTACATGAATCAAAGAATCAGAGATAAAACATTTACAAATTAGATTATATGGTAGATACTTTCCCAAATGCTGTAACTATAACAATTTCCCATTTAAAATTATGCTGTATTAAATTTAAAATATGAAAGGTAACTTCATAAATATTTTTAAATTACAGTGACATATTTTGCTACAAGAAAAGTTTCTTTGTGTTCTAAATGCTTTGGACAAAGGTATCACCTTACCTTCCAGCTCGACCTTTCCTCTGTTTGGCATTAGCTTTACTAACCCACTCAGCAGACATCGTACTGATGTTGTTCTGAGTATCGAAGTGTGTCTCTTTAATTTTTCCTCCATCTATCACAAAAACTACATCATCTATGGTAATGCTGTTTGGAAAATAAATATACAAAATATTAAAAACACATCAAATCACTGTTAGCCTGTAGCAAGCCTACAGATAGTTTTTAGAGCATTTTTGCCACTCTTCTCATTTTTACCAGCATTACAGGAATCAAGCAACTGAGGCAGCATCGGTAGCTCCAGTGGCAGCACAGTGCTAATTCTGCAGACCATGTACTAAACTCTTACTTGCCCACAGCCAAACTTTGTAGCTTTCCCACTATTATTTTTACATTTAATTATGTGGGTCCCCCAATATCAGCTTCTATAAAGTAATTTGTTCAGTGACTAAACTATATATAGCACCTGAAGGGAACAAAATAAGTTTTAAGGGCTACATACTACTAATTCTCAAATAATATCATCCCCAACTGGAGATCAGGCAACAAAGACCAAACCAACTTTGGCTCCCACACCTCTTTACAAAAAGCTTTGAAAAAAAATCACTTAAAAGGTCATGTTGATGAAAAGGGCTAAAACAGGTTAAAACAAACAAAATAAAAAAATAAAAGTTATGCTTACTACCATGACTAAGTTAAAAAAAAACAAAACCTTTAAGAAACTGTAAGTAGTATCTTGTATAGAAAAAAGATGTTATATTAATAATTTGCAGGGCTTGAAACTTAAGTACTTATCAATAATTTATATTTAAAACTATTTTTACCTAGTCTCTGCGATGTTGGTGGCAATTACTATTTTCCGAACACCAGGAGGAGTTCTTTTAAATACCTGTTAAGAATGAATACATCAGAATCCTAAACGTACACTAAATTCCAGTACATTTTTATTGTAATTACTTCACATCTGATTCATTTTTAGCACTCTGTTCAATTACTAACATGTATCTATTATTTATTTATACTTACAAAAAATATATATATATATATTATAAAATTCTCTTTTGGTAAATCAGCTTCTATAGATTTGAAATCTGTAGTATTTCAAATAACGTAACTGAAATTTATAGCATACGGTTCAACAAAAATAGGAGGGTATAAGATACAGAAAAAGAAGTTTAAAGATAAGAAATGTGAGCCCAAATCTACATGGGTTACGGACACATCAATACCCAACTCATCAAAATGGATGTCAGCTGGCTGTGCCATTATACATAATTTGCAATTACATTGGAGTAATAAAACAGAGCTCTTCAAATACTGAATCCCAGAAATAACACTGCCTACCCCTGACAATGAGACTAAAGAAAGAAGACATGTAGTAAAGTACCACTAGCTACAATGCAAAAAAATGCATACACTTATCCACTCTATAAAGAGTAGTCAAACAAACGGGCAACCCAGTTTCCAGTCTCTCTTCTGTTACTCTTAGACAGAAGCTATCTTTCCGTAAGTTTTTCCTACTCTTAACCTCCATTGTTCCTAAAATTCATCATTTTTAGAGAACACGAACTTGAACTTCAGATATCTAGCAGGTTGGGAGTTGCATCTATTCCCCCTATATCATTTTGGAGGTCTTCCACTGAGATTACTGGTCAGAGGTAAGAGTTTTCTTTCATAGGTTCTAACGCTGGTCTTTTTGCTTCACTGTAACTTTTGTTTTTTAAGTTCTGTTCATAGATTTTTGTCTTAAACACCCAGCTTCACTATAACTTTTGTTTCGTTAAGTTCTGTTTCACAGATTTTGCTTCACTGTAACTCTTGTTTCGAAAGTTCTGGTTCATACATTTTGGTCTTAAACACCAGCAGAAAAGAATGACCAAAAGATGTATAAAAATAAAGCCATAGTAATAAAGCTAGATATATAAAAGGGCTCCAATTACTGACCCCTTCTGGCAGTTTCCAGCTATTCCAGTAGCAGACCATAGGTATGGATCATTAGGAAAAACTATGGTAGAATCTATTAAGAGCTCAGCTAGTTTTAAATTTCTTAGCTAAATTTGTCCTTCAATTGTCTCTATCTTACAGCTAAGACTGGAGAGACTTATGACAAAATATCAGACTTATAGATAACCTTCATCAATAAAAGAGTCTAAGTGCTAACAGGTTACAATCACTCACTATTCCAGTTTCTAAGTGTTACTCTTTTCCCAGCCTGCCTTTCCATTCTCGTGCTCATGCTTAGATTATACTAATTATATATCTAATTTCTTAAAATTGTCTTTATTCTTGCCCAGTGCCTGCCAAACTCCAAGTGGTCATACTAATGACAAATGTGCTAGACTTTTTTTTACTGGGATCCACCAGATCAACCTTGTAAACAGCTCATAACTAACCGCAAAATTACAATATGACTTCTATGTCCGATTCTGAAGTCCCCTGAACATTCTCCTCTTTGTAGGAGCCTATTACTAGTTCCTCCTGGTGGAAACGCTTGTTGGCTATATTCATAGGAATCCTGGTGACCTTATTATTTGGCCCATGTATTCTTAACTGTTTCTTTGGCTTTGTCTCCTCCAGGCTCAAAGCTATAGGCCTACCCAAGATGACCATGCCTGGTGCCTATCAAGGGCCTTTAGATAGACCCTCTGTAGAGTAACTCTGACTGCTGATCACAACTCTGACCCTCTTCAGCTGGAAGTAGCCAGAAAGGTCTTTGCCCTTTGCCCCCTCACAGCGGTGAGGGGTACTTCTTCAGAGGGGGGAATATTGTAGAAAGGTAAATTAATTACGTATCTTGTAGGCAGTTAGACAGGGCCAGCTAGGAGGAATCAACATAGAGGACAATCTAGACACATTCACTGAAGGCCAGCAATGTAAAAGGAAACTACCACACCCACATAGGATAAACAGCAGTGACTGATATTCTAAATAGGTATCCATCACCTGGGTGAAGGACCAAGATCTTCCAAGAGAGATCCCTGACCCACCCCTTACCAGGGAAAATCCTTGCTCATTCCTTGTATGCTTGCTACATGACTTGTTTCCTCATTGGATTCCCATTTAATCAATATTACCTATGCAACTATACTTGTCATAATCTTATTGGTTATTCATAGTTTTGTCCACCTTGTGATTTGTAATTGGATCAATATTACCTAAGGGACTGTACTTGTAATGTTACTAGTTGACTAGTTTTGTCCCACCTTGAACCTGCCTCATCTCAAGGCTTTGTCCCATAAAATACCTCTGAGAAGTTGGGTGACCAGGCAACCCATTTTCCAGTTCCCCCTCTGTCCGTCTTAGACAGAAGCTATCTTTCTCTCAATAAATTTTTCCTATTCTAAAACAACAAACAAAAAAACACTAGTCAAAGGAAAAAAAATGTTTCCTAGTCAGGTCACACATACTCCAGCAAAAGAATATATACTTTACTAGGTTAGGGGGAAAAGACTGAAGTACCTATACATTAAATATTCTTCTTGCCAGTCTTTGGGATCAAAAGTTCATTCTTTCCCCCTCTCTTTCCTATCATATGTATTCTGTATCTCATTCAGCTGGCTGCATCCTAACCAGGACTAGAGTGCCAATAAATAGAGTCTTTTTTCCTACAAAAAGAGGTGGAAAACTAGGAGGAAAAAATGGTAGATTTTCTGATGCATTTAAATTGACCAGGATCTGAAAACTATGTAGTGCAGAAAATTACCTTTTCTTCTAAGAATCAAGTGTTCATTCTAATTAGGGAAATCCCTGTATCTCACAGAGGCAAAACACAAATACATTATTAATGAAACAGGAAATTTCATACCTGCTGATATAAGTACGAAATAAAAATCTCAAACTTCAAGCTGTAGTACATCATTGATGATTAATTTCTAGGTTGAATTATTTTAGTGGTACTCATCTTTTTCTGGTATATCTGTTC
Source organism: Heterocephalus glaber (assembly GCF_000247695.1). Next base: position 31,879,425 of record NW_004624730.1, read on the forward strand.
CTTTTATTCAGGAAACCCAGACAAATTATCAGTGAAACCAATTCTTTAAACTTTTCCCTAATGTTGACACAACTAATTTGATTTTTGGATTACCCTTTGTCAGTCAACTTTTTGTGTAGTCATCCTTGAAGCACATTTGTTAAGATACTCAGGCAAGTATTTTTATATATTGATTACTCTGAAAATGCTTCTTAAAAAAACCCCCACAAAAAGCAGTCCTTAAAACATGCTTCAGCTTGAAAGAAAACAAATATATTTAACATACCTGTGTCTGATTTACTGTAGGCATCAGTGAATGTAATGGTATGATGATAAATTTATCTGAAAATTTAAAAATAAGCTTTAAAAAGAGATGCAGAAAAGTCCTATTACCTATAGAACAATGAATTCAGATGAACTACATGATTCTTAATTTATATTTCTACATGTAATCAAACCAACTTAATCTTTTATATTTTTCTGACTGCCTCAGCAAGTTTCAGCTGACATTCTTTATTAGTTTTATATTGATAAACATTTTGTCTAAATTCCAGAAGAATGCTCAAATTTGAGAGCAGGCCAGGTACGGCGGTGCAGGTCAGCAATACCAGCTGCACAGGAAGATGAGGCAAAGGGATTCCGAGTCCAGTCTGGGCAATTTAGTGTAGTTTGGTGGTAGAGCATTTGCCTAGCATGCAAACCCCTAATATTCCAAACAAAAGATCAGCAACAAAAAAAAAGGTCAAGAGTAATCTTTTCTAACTCTATCCCTATCACTAATTTAACTCCTAGGGGGTGAAAAAAAAATGCCAAATGTAACATTTTGACTTTAAGGGCTCAATTTTTTTAAGTAAATTTAGGAAAAGTGGTAAAATATTCTCTTCCTAATGCTAAATAAGGAGCTTCACTACATATCCAGCACTTTCATTTGTGACTCTGAACTTTAGAACGGACCTGAATTCTTAAAGAAAAAGAAAACAAGAAAAATGAAACGAAAGTAAAGAAAAGCAATCTGGACTTAAAACACCAAATTTCTACATTGAGATAGACTCAGAAGCAACCCTTCTTCAAGTTACAGAATAAAAACAAACTACACTATTCAAATACCTCTCTTGAAACTATAATAAAATACAACAATACAATACCTGACTTAAACATCACTTGTGACATCAAAAGATCATGTAAAGTACTGATATTATCCCAGCCTGGCAGAAAGACCAGTATTGCACCCTCCTATACAGAAAAGAAATAGTCATTACAAAGGATCACACCAACAAATCACATTAACAATAAAATTCTGTGCATATTAAGCCTTCATTAAAACTATACTAGTTCTGAATAATTTAATTACTATCTAAAATATACAAGGTGACTTTTAAAAATAAGATTTATAATTCAGTGAAGCTCGGCCGGTCCCAGCACCCGAAAGGAAGCTCCCCGCCTCCATCCCAGGCTCCTAGGGCAGAGAAGCTCAGTGGGTTCCAGCACCCGGAAGGAAGCTCCCCTGCTGCCATCCCAAGCTCCTAGGGCACAGAAGGTGAGCCACGTGGATGCCAGAAGCACCCCTGCCCCCAGGGAAATGAGAAGACACATAAACAAGCCTCAAAAACAGACTTCCAGATCACCTACGGCAACCCCAAAAGGAAACGAGATGGAACACTCCGATACTCAACCACCTGGGCTCTCTGAACTGGCAACAAAAAGAGGATCTGGGAAAAATGAAATCAGAAATAATTACTCAGATAACAGCAAAGATTCTGCTCATGGTGCAAGACATGATTAATAAATCTAGAGAGGACACAGATGAAAAAATAGAGGATGTGAGGAACATGATGGAATCC
>NW_004624730.1:31883718-31895723 GCF_000247695.1 Heterocephalus glaber
CTGTAAAATCTGTGGTAATGTCTCCTAGATCTTAATATTGTAATTTAAAAAATGTATAACTGATATTGTGTAACACGAAGAAAAGGTCTAAAAGACCAGGGGAATTGGGAGGGGTAGGGGAAGGGAAAAAAGGGAAAGGAAAAAATATAAGAAGAGGAAAAAAATGGATACAAGGTCTTCGCAAATAGGGAAGGGTGGAGGGGGTGAAGGGAGGGCAAGGGAAGGGGAAAAAAAATAAGAACCAAGAGACTCATGTACAAGATCCCAATGATGAATGTAACTGTATTTTATACCTAAAATGTACCAATAAACTTAATGGGGGGGGAAAAAAAAAGATTTATAATCCAGAGATTTCATTTGGTCTTTTCTCTAAATAAGCGCTCAAACTCCCTGGTATCTACAGATTATTTCTAAAAACAATTCCTTTTACAGCCTATTTTTAAAACCATTTAAGGAAAGTATTTTTCAATGCCTTGGCATATTAATAAAATTAAAATTTGTTACTTGAAGGAACAACACAAACCACAAACTAACCTCTTCTTCTAAAACAATGTACTGGATTAGGGCAGCAATCAAATTCAAATCGACTTTATCATCATCCATCATTTTCAAAACATCTATAGTACTGGCAGAATACCTATTAAAATTAAACACAAAGTCATGAAATAGTTTATTTTGGTTTAATCTGCTATAACAGCTTACAATGAACTCAAACAGAGAAACACAGATAGGAGAGAATTACTGTGGTAATAAATGTTTGCAAGTCAAATCATCAGTGTTTAGCTGACACTCTCCTTCATTATGTACAAACTTGAGGAGTCAACCCCAACTTTTTGTTTTAATCACTCAACCATTGTGTTCTCACCTTCAACATAAACTTACCGTCTTCGCAGCTCCCTCAAATAATCTGGCCAACGTTCTTTATAGATTGCTTCTTTTTCTTCTTTTTCTGGTCTATTTACATGCCCTTGCATGAAACCCCTCTTATATTGGGATCTGTGTTCCTTTTGTTCTGGAACATATCTAAAATAAAGTTTCGTTAAGTATCTTCACTTTTTGAAACTCTAGTTTTACCTTGTATGTGTGACTTTTTACGTTGAGGATTTTAAAAAAGATTCTTAAAAACATTTTCTCCGAACTTTCCAATGAACGCTGGTTAAATCTTATTTGTAAGAGTTCACTAATACATACAATTTGACATTACAGAGAAAACATTCTTCTCTACTGAAGTCTACAAAACTTTAGACCATCTTTAGCTGTCAAAAAGTAAATTAACTTTGCCTTCAATTTTAAGTCCATTTGAAAACAAAACATTAATGTAAGTTCAAAGTACAATTAATAACTAATAGAAAGACTTAGATTTTAAAGTTTTCCAAACCTAACTGCACATAAGAATCCGCTGGGACACTTGTAAAATACAGATTCCTAAATCATATACTTTTTGATTTGGATCTGTTATATTAAGAATTTTTTAGTCACCTCAGGAAACTCAAACTGTAGTCATATACAGTGGTGGTGCCTTGGTTCACAAACTTAATTCTTTCCATGATTCTGGTCACAAACCAAATTGGACGAGAACCGAATCAAATTCAATGGTTAGGTTCAACGCTGACCTCATGGGGAAATCTGATTTGGTTCTTGTCCAATTTGGTTTGTGATCAGAATCATGTAATTACATTCATGAACTGAGGTATCACTGTACCTATAGACCCCTGCTAGAGAACTAGGTACTTCTGGTCATAGTTATAGTTTATGGCAGATACAGAACAGCATTCAAGTCCTTGTGTGTCAATCTACCACTCTAAGAATTCTTCCCTTCTGTTGTGAGTTCGGAGAAGCATGGGGAATGGAGAGGAGAACAGAAAAATTAATCTACACTTTAACCCAGATCCTCTGAGTTAACCTAGAGGTCAGCATCTAGATGCAATGGGAAGGGTGGGTGGGGCAGGTGGTTTGGAGTCAGACGGACTCCAAATGATGTGCTTGCTGTCAGTGACTAGCTGTATGACCTTCCACAAAGTATTAAACTTCTAGTTGTCTGTCTTGTTTGAACAACTGATACTCTTTAATAGCAGTATGGCCTGAGAAATGAAAAAACATAGTGACCAAGTATAGTGTCTGATAAACAGTAAACACCAAACAGTGTTAATCCCTTTCCCTATTCAGTACAGTACGTGTGACCTGGGATTCCCCTAAATCTTGGACACATACAGAGACACCAACTTGAGGTAGGGCAACCTGAGACAAAGACTGGTCCTAATCAACAGGATGGACCCAAAACTGGTTCCCTCTCCAACAATTCCAAAAAACTGAGGTAACATCTTGAACCACCCTCCAGGTGCCCAAACCATCCCTATCATCTCACCCTACTCCTTTCCTGTCCTTTGTCACTTTTGCATTGAAGCTTCCTGGTTCTTAACAATTTCTTGTACATATATTTTTTGTATAAAGTGAGACTATTACCCCTATAACTATTATATAACCAGATAGACATCTTATACTTCATTATTTGCCTTTTTATTTTTTACATAGAAAGCATTTACTTTTTGGTTATCTATCATTTCTAATTAATTGAAATTCCTTCCATCAGTCCTAATTTTTATAAAAATTTCTTTCTCTAATGGGAAAAAAGGGGCGTGATGTACCATGTACGTACAGGTGCTAATTCCCCATGATGCCTGTTATTATTATGTATGCTTAAAATGTACCAATAAATATATCACTGTATTTTTAAAAAATTAAAAATAAAATAAAGCTTCTTCATTAAATGAAAAAAAAATTCTTTTCCCACAGATTCATTTAATATTAATTTTTCTTTCATCATAGTAATTTGATGGAAAAATAACTTTTATTTATTTGCAACGCATTATTTTTTTCCTTCTACTTCCTGGCTATACAGCTCTTCTTCAGGGAAAGGGATAGGTGAGGTCTTCTGATGAAAATCTCTGACTATGGACCACTCTGTCCATTCTCCCTTTTTTCTTTTGGTCCCAGGGATTAAACTCAGGACCTTGCGCTTGTCAATTCTCCTCTGAAAGCTATACACAGATGCTGTTCTCTTTGCTCCAAGAGACTCCTTGGCCATACAGTACCTTCCCTATCTTTCTGGAAGTATAAGAATGCAAGTTATCATCATACTACTTTAGATTACTGATCCCTAAAAATTAATTTTCATTATCACCAAGCTGTTGCCTATTATTTTCTTACAAAGTGTCAAATGTGTAAGAAGTGGAGCATATGGTAGAAAGTAGAAATGAGGGAGCACACAGAAAATGTATGACCACTGATGATAAAAACCAAGGCACAGAAGACAATTACATACTGTCTCTCTCACTTTTAGCATGTTCCACCCTCTCTGAATTATACATTCTCCTCCTTCATACTCTTCCATTGCTTTTTGAACTTGCCCAGTCTATTCTTGATATAAAATTTCATTTCCCATATACACTATTTTCCCCAGACTTTTACACAACAGCTTACATATCTCCCTGTCTAGATATAAATTCTAAGGGTACACACCAAGTCTTTGTTTTTTTATCAGGGAACCTAGCACAGTGCAAGACACAGAATAAACCTTCATAAACATTTGTTAAATAAAATGTCCAGTCAAAATTCAGATGGTTTTTACCCATGTAAAATAAGTTGTGGCTCTTTGCTCTCATCTTACCATTATCACTGTCTGGTTTTCTCATTTAGTAAGTGACTTGATTAGTCTTTTAAAAGTCTCTTCATTAGTGTTTCTATATCTAACATTTATTTTAGATGTTTGCTATAGGTCAGGCACTGTGCTAAGCACTAGTTACTGAGATGAACAAGACAAAATCTTTGACCTTGAAGAGTTTAAAGTCTAGTTCAAGAAGCAAAAATAGATATACTATATGACAAGGTAACATAGGTAGAAAAGGATGGCAAACAGAAGTCTAAAATGAGAAAATGTAGCAAAGTACAAAGTCATGAACAAAAGGGCATGGGCCTGGCATTAGGAAGTAGGACATTTAAATGGGCAAGCCATGGGATTCATGACAGGGAAATGCTTAAAAAAAACATAGAATGAAGCCAGACTGAGGCTCAAGACTAAGGCTCTGGGGTTGACCAGCTAAAGAATTTGGGGACTCTCCTTTCCTAGTCTTTTTCTTATCAAAGAATACAAATTTAATTTTGTAGAGCCCACTGGGGAAGAGAATCTAAAGGCCAGTGGCCAGAAGGTTGAGCACATCAATAACTTGGACATACTCAATGAGATACTCTGTTATATGACATGTAAAACCAGTAAGGCTCTTAAACAGATTTTCAAAGGGATGTGCTCTATGCAAGGAGCTTGCTTTGGGAGGCGGGGAGGTTTCATGTGATCAGATTTGTTACAGAAGCCTGAAGACCAGAATACAACAAAAGGAACCATTATATTAGCAAAGAACAGATGGTAAAAAAAAGCTTTAGTGAAAGAATGAGGAGTATTCAAGGGCAAAGCTCTTAGGGTTTGTGTATGTTGAGATAAAGCACAAAATGATTTGGAGTAACTTAGCTACTGTGCATATAAAGAGCAGTTAGCATACCTGGGACTTACCTGCTTGAGAAGTATGTATTAGCTTTCTAAATTTACAGTAGAGGAAATTGGAAAGAAGATTAATACTATTAACTATTACAAGATATACCTGGCAAGGCACATTTTTTTTTTTTACCAATGGGAAATTGGAAGGGTCAAATAAAGAAATGATTTTACTTAAAAAATGTTAGGTTCAAGGTGTCCATAGTACTAGCATGCTGCTGAGTAAAAATCAGCATGCAGGAAGATCTTCAATCCTGAAGCCACACTGCTAAAGAGCTATAAAAACATAGAACTATGGTCATGGAAATTGTGAATTACAGAATGAACACAAAAAAATGATAAAAGACTGAACATCAGAGGGTAAATCATATTTAAAAGGTGGGCAATGGATGCCAACCATGAAGAATAAAAAAATAGTAAAATAATAAGAAACATCAAAGAGGTCCCCAATCTTTGCCAACCAAGGGTCTTTAAAAACTAGTGATACCTGGAAATGAACCTAAACTCTGTTAATGTAATTAAGTATGGAACATGCATGGGGCATCTGAATTTTTTTAAACACCAGGTAATTTTAATGTGCAGGTAAATTTGAAAATCCCCGAATCTATGGAAAAATGTTTTAGATGGAAGTGGCCAACATCAAGTTTCTGAGATTAACAAAGTATGACAGAAGTGACATATTTGTTGCTTTTATTTCCTAATGTCCACTTACCTTATTTTTTCAATTATATCTTCCAAAAGATATTCTACAACCGGAAAAGTAAAACCAGGTATATGTATCATTGGACAGTTACCTGTCATAGCAAACAAAACAAACATTAATTTGTTTTCAAATGTTAAAAAAGCCCAATCTATTAAAGATAGGAAAATGGCTCTATTAATTTTCCTAACTTTAGAAAATGGTTCTATAGTACAGTTCTCTATTTTTCCATATCTAGTTTAATAGAAAGCAACAATCTAGTCCTCACTTAATATTTTACTTCTGTACAAACTGTATACGTCAGTTTTACAAAATGTCACTATAAAAGAACAGAGCCAATTTCAGCTGAATTCCAAACCTATTAGATGTCTGTTTTGCTTTTCACCAAAATGGTGCTGCATCAGAATCCAAGTCATATTGATATTGGCCTTACCCCTGGTGGCATCCAGAATTTCAGGAATGAGGGGTTATTCAAAACAAGACTTAATCAAATATTAACTCAATACTATTTCAAAGTGACCAGTTAAAAAAAATCACCTCAGCACTATTATTTAAACACCATTTCTATTTCATAACAAGCAGTACTAAATATAAAGGCTAAGACACAGGCAGAGGTCAAAGCATCTGTGCTACCACTGCTTTGCCTCTGATCTGTGTTAAGTTTGAGTGAGATACTCAATGTTAGTTCTGGGTACCTTAATAAATTTTAAAACTAGCATAATATCTGCTCCAACTAATCTCATAATGGTTTAACAGAATGTATTTTAAAGGGCTTTTTAAAAGTGAGAAACAAAAACATTTATTAAACATACTCATACTGCATTTTAATTTCCTCCCATCACAACTGTAAGCAGGAAAGGTAAGTGAGGCATAATTTTAAAAGAAAGTACTTTGCAGCCAGTCAAATTTAGTTTCAGATTCACTTGTGTTTTTGTTAATTATGCAACCTTGAGTTAAGTTACTTCGCTGCTCTGAGGCTATTTTCTCATTTGCAAAAATGGGCCTAATAGCGCTACATACATCACAAAGTTTTATGAGGATTAATAGACAAAACCCCAAATACACTCTGAAGGTGTTCCATAACAGTTCCAAACTAGTATTATTATTATTATTACGAGCATACTGTCAACTTAGCATGTGACAGTACATAAGCACCACATAAGAATCACAAAGATGTTTATAAAATTATTCAAATGTGTGGTTGACTTAATGATGTCACCTCAATTGTGTGGTGATGGTACCAAGAAACTACTTACGTTCACTATGGGAACAGAGAAGATGGCATCATTAAAAAATACACCCAATTCTCTAATCTAGAAAACCAGAATTATGCAACATTTATTTACATTAGTTTTCTTTGTTTTTTGAGACAAGATCTCACTATTTAGTTCAGTGTGGCACTGAACTCAAGGCAATCCTTCTGCCTCAGCCTTCTGAGTGCTGGATGTCATGTGCCACCATGCTCGGCTTATCTTAGTTTTGTAAAAAGTTAAATGCAGTGGTTTTCTGGTATGTTCTCTAATGTAGCAATCACAGTTTACTCACCAAAGTATTCTGAAAATTTCTCAGCATTCAATGTTGCACTCATCAATATTACTTTCAGGTCAGGGCGAGAATTGAGAAGATCTTTAGTAACAGTCATTAAAACATCTGACTGTAGATTTCTTTCATGGATTTCATCAAGTATGATATGACTAACGCTAGACAAATGCCTAAAACAAAAATCATGAAGTATATAACTCACTACAAAACTTAAAAGCAATCATTATTCTTTAGTAACTGCAAAATTCAATGTGATAATTATCTTTTAATAATAATTTGCAATTCCTTAATTGAATCATACTCACGGGTCTGACTGGAGCCACTGAAGGATGATTCCTGTTGTGCAGTATAAGATAGAACCCTGTTTTCTTGGCAACCGACTGTGAATGAAATGTGTAAATTAATCTTGGTTTTTTTTTCTAACAACTTACTGAACACCACAAAGTATAAAAAAAAAACTCCACACTTAAAATTTTAGATAGAACTGCTCATTTTAACAGGTAAAAGGAATCTTGGCCCCAGAAAAAGACATAAGTTTAGTGGAGATGTACAGGGGGTTCAAGATACTAAAAAACTAGGAATACAGTCAATTAGGGATTGGCTAGTTAACACAAAAAGGTTCAGAACACCAACTCCTTTGAGGAGAAGTGATGATCTACTACTACAGTTATTTTTCTAATTATTCTATAATGTAGAAGTACATTTTTAAAAAGGCATTTTGGGGTTAAAAGGTGAGGCTGTGGTAGCAAGCCACTCATGCTGCAGCTGCTTTAAATGTTAATTTTAAGAGTAATAGCCAGTATAAAAACAGCAATCATCAGTACTTTCTTTTGAATCTCCAGTTTCAAAATTCCACTAAAATCTACCTATACAAGAAACGAAGCTGGGAATAGGGGCACATGCCTGTAGTCTCAGCACTCGGGAGGCTGAGGCATTAGGATTACCAGGAGCACAAGGCCAGCCTGGGCTACATAGTGAATTCGGGGCTAGCCTGAACTACAAAGGGAGACCCTGCCTGAAAAAACTAAAAACCAAAACAAAACATTATTTACCTCTGGAGACGAATTTGGTACCCGGTACTATTACCATTGCCACAAGATTCTGCCCTTTCTGCAGCCACTCTTTCTGCAACCTTTAATTTAAATAAACATAGTTACACACACACACACACACACACACACACACACACACAAATACAATTTCCTTTAGGGCAAATATCTTGAACATCTTATGAAAATCTGAATTGTTGAAAAATAGTTCAGATTTTCAGGTGAGTTTAAAATAGCTATTTATTGAAATCTGAGGTATCTATGTACCTTTCTTAAGACTTGCATATAGTTCACCTGTTTCTTATGCTTACTTTTCATTTGCTCTTATAATGTCCTTCAGAGCCAAATTCTTCCTCATTACTATTCTCAACATTCTTTTCCAGGGATGCTCCTCTCATTATTTCAACTTTTCTTTTTGCACAACTTTAATTGGAAATCATGGCCAAATTTGCAAAACTTGTAATTTGAAGTTAAGAGGATACTGATACTCTTTTTTTGTTCCTGGTCTGTTTTAGTTGTTTTGTTTGTGGTAGAGACTAGTATTGTTGAATTTCTCAGTAATGGCTGCCAAATATAAACTCTGGGCAAATAAAATATTGTAATGTAATAGTGACTCAAAAAAGTAATCAAGTCACCTTGTGACAGAACGGTGATAAAATGAAGTTAGAAGCAGAAAATGACAACTGCTATATTTCAGAAGTAAAACCTTCTAGTAAATATATCCAGAATATACAACTTAGATCATATTAATTTGCACAAATTCAAACAAAACTTGGAAAAATAAGAAAAAAAAACCCCTCTAATTAGCATTTCTTCATTCTGTGTATGTGTGTATACATATATATTGCCATATAGTAATGAAAATAAGGGTAGCTATACAATTGTGTTATGAAAAGTTTATTTTTCATCATTCTGTGATCTTAGGCATTTACCTCCAAAAGGTTTGAAGATTGTTGCTCCACTTAAATACACTGTGCATAGCTTAAAATGTTTACTATTTGCCCCTCACATATGGCTATACTAATTGATAATATAATTCCTAACTACAGATTCTGTATTAAATTACTCAGAAATGTTATAAATAGCACTATCATAAATTAAAGATAGCACTAAAGCTGCATAATTTAACTCATACACAGAGTTACATACAAAACATTTAATCCACTATAATCACTGAATGTTCTAAGAAACCCCAAACATCTTTAAAGAATATGTAACCCATACATAGATCTTCTAACTAAAGACAATAAAGTCCATTTAAAAACTGTTATTTGTAAAAGTATACTTATAACTATCACATGTAGTGTCCTGAAATTTGGACTTACACAGATCATGTATGCAAACAAAATAAACCTGAAATAATGTTTTATTTTTCCTCATGATAAACATCCTCTTATTGAATAGCTACCTTTAACCACTGACTACAGATATGTAGCTTAAACAAAATAAGGCTTCCCAGTTACCAGTATTCAGGGAAACTGCATACTAAAAAAACCAAGAATTGAACAACAACAAAAAACAAATGGCAAAATTTGCATCAAGTTTTTTTTCTTTGTGGTATCGGGGACCAAACTTGGGACCTTGGGCTTGCGAGGCAGGCAGCAGCATCACTGAGCTAAATCTCTGGGCCCAACAAATAGCAAATTTAAAGCATCTAATAAGGAAGATTTTGGAACTTGTCATCTAGTCTATGAATAGTTTACTGACTTTTCATTCTTTTGGATTTATACTGAAATTTTCCTGGATTACTAATTTATCTTCAATTCATAAAAAACTATTATCTGTGAGAGATGTCATCAATCTTTTGGCCTTTACTTCAAAATGTATGTCAACCAAATACTTCCTTTATAGCAACAAATACTAACCCTGATTAAAAATCACTCCAAACCTTAAAAACACTAAGTTCGAGCAAAATTATTTAAAAGAGAATAGGAGATAAAAAAGTGAGATTTACTTACTGAAATGGCACTAATTCTTCTTGGCTGAGTACAAACTATTCTGCATACAGATCCTTTTCCTCTTTCAATGTAGTTATCCAAAATGAACTGAGTAACTTGAGTGGTTTTTCCACAACCAGTTTCACCACTTATTACTGTTACCTGGTGTTTATCAATTAAATCTACCAACTCCTATTTTAAAAGGGAAGATAAATTAAAAATATAATAGACTAAGACTGAAAAGACAGTAATCAAAATTCTACCCCACTGAAAGTATATTTCAACACAAATATTAACGCTTTTTAAATTTTGGCATAAGCAGTGCTAGCAATTTGGATATCTAAATTACCAATGTTCAAGAGTAAGTACCACCAAATTGTAAAGCACAGAGCCAAGGCACTGCTAAAGAAAAACTGCGACAAGAACAGAAAGAGTCAGCTCCTAAACACCCCACAGAGGTACTAATATCAAACTAAAAGAATGCTGACGCTGAGCACAGAACCAATCCACTGACTGTGCCTGCTGGCTAAGTTATACACATTATTTTAGGAAGAAACAGTGTTATGTATTTTATTTGCTTTCAAATAATTAAAATAAAATTAAGCGTTTAAACACCTAAATTAAATGGGTAAAGTTTAGGTATTTAAAAAAGCACATCTCTGATGAAGACATTCTTAAAAATTTTATATACACATTAATATTTTTATTAATTAACCATCCTACTACTATATTAATCATCCAACTACTTCAAAAGCGTGTAATGAGTTATATTTTCACCTACAAATAATTTAACTTGAAAATCTACACTTAACAAATTTTTCCATCTATTTTAAAGCACTGTACATGTCAAAAAATTTTTATCTTTGAACAATGAAATGATAGCTGGTAAATACAGTCGGCCCTCCATATCCATGGGTTCTGCATCAACCAACCACAGATGGAAAATATTTGAAAAAATAGCTGAGCCTGTACTGAACTCTTCAGTGATTTTTCCCTACATAATACAGGATAACTGTTTATTTTGTATTAGATATTACAGTAATCTAGAGATGCTTTAAAGTATACAAGAAGATACATGCATAGGTTATATGTAAATACTATAGCCTTTTATATAAGGGACTTGAGCACTTAAGGATTTTGGTGTCCACGATGGGTCCCAGAGTCAATCCTCCATGGATTCAGGGGGATGACTGTACTGACAAGTGGAATAAATTTCATTCATTCAACAAATACTTACTAGATGTCTATATAATGCCAGGCACTGCTCTGAGTCAAGAGGTAAGAGATTGAACAAAACAGACCCTGTCCTTAAGAACTTACATTGGACTAGGAGGGGGAGACACACAGATGTCAGGTGGTAATAAATGCTATGAAAAGCAAAGAAAAATAAAAATAAATAAGGCTGGGAGGATAGAGAAGGATGGGGAATTATATTATTCTATGTAGGGTAATCACGTGATGAAATATAAAAAATTAAACCACTGTATTTTATAATGCTTCAATTTTAATTGAAGTGCTTAGTCTTAAATTGAGAGCAAACTATTTATTCTAAGTAATTTATATATGAAAATTCCATTTTTATAAATTCTAGAGATTTCAATTATGGATATAAATATGATAAAACTTCCAGAAAATATCATGACCATATTTTCCCTTGTATTCTTCAATAATTCAACAGAATAAACTAACTTCCCATTAGGAGAAGGTCTGCTAACATACTTTTTTTTAAAAAAATGTGTTTATTTGCAAAAATAACAGTATAAAACATTTTACCTTTTGCATTCCGTATGAAGGAAGCTTTTCTCTGAAACACTGAAATAAAAAAAAAAAGTTTTAATTTTCACAAAAGAAATGTAATCAACTTACAATCACAGGAATCAGTATATATCATACTTAAAAATAATAGAATCCAAAAGTATTTTTGTATCTTTTAGCTTGGGTAACATCAAGACTCATAAAAAATAATTTATCATTTCCTTTTATTTATTAAAACATTCAAAAGCAGAATTCTATTACGTGTAACAGAAGAGACAATTCTGCAAAGTTAGAAGTAAAATGAAAGCTAGAAGCACTGGTAGGGGAAAGAAAAGAAGGGAATGGAATTAATATGAGAAAATGAAAAAAAGGAAACAAAGTCTTTGTAAATAGGGAAGGATGGAGGGGTTGAAGGGAGGGCAGGGGAAGGGGGAAAAAATAAGAACCGAGAGTATGTAAAGGTGCAAATTTCCAAT
>NW_004624730.1:31909057-31928439 GCF_000247695.1 Heterocephalus glaber
CTAAAAGACCAGGGGAATTGGGAGGGGTAGGGGAAGGGAAAAAAGGGAAAGGAAAAAATATGAAAAGAGGAAAAAAAAAATGGAAACAAGGTCTCTGCAAATAGGGAAGGGTGGAGGGGGTGAAGGGAGGGCAAGGGAAGGGGAAAAAAATAAGAACCAAGAGACTCATGTAAAGGTACAAGATCCCAATGATGAATGTAACAGTATTTTATACCGAAAATGTACCAATAAACTTAATGGGGGAAAAAAAAAAAGAAAATCAATGGTGAAATTCCCTAACTGTAATAATTATTAGGCAGCCAGAAATATGAAACTGGATCTCTTGAGTCTATGTTTTTAGAATTTATGACAAGAATTTTGGAGTGCTCAGCAAAGAGCTGGGTATTGAAACCACAGACATACAAGAGTCCTCTTACTTCAAAAAAAAACACCACCTCCGACAAAGAAATAAGGGCAGAACTGGCCAAAGCAGAAAGTCAAGTCAGTAAAGGAACACCACTGAATCTCTTTATTAAAAAAAAAACAAAAACAACAACCTAACAAAAACCATATCTTAAATTCTCCAACCCCATAAGCTATTGCACTATTTTTCTTCACATCAAAAATGCACCATTTTCAGGGCCAGGGATTTAGCTCAGTGGTTCCGCCACCTGCCTGACAACCATAAGGTCCCGAGTTTGTGCCCTGGTACCAAAAAAAAAGCTCCATTTTCTCATCTTTCCTTCTCTTGCTACCCTATTACAATATGCTTTTTCCTCCCACCACTTCACCGAATGGGTTCTCAAGGCTCATTAATGACCTTACTGATAGATCTAATGGACATTCTCAGCTCTTGCTTCAGGATTTATGGTTTCTCTTCTCCTCTTTAAACTTCTTGGGTTCTAAAACACCACCCAATGCCTTGTTTTTCTCTTCTCTGGCTTCTTCTAGATTCTTTTACAACTTACTTTCCTAAGCCTGTCCCCTAAATATTTGTGTTGTGCCTTTTACAGGTCAGCAGCACTGGCATCACTGGGAGCCTGTTAGAAAACCACATCCTCTAGGCCCAGTCTCTCTATTCAATCCTATACTCTAACAAGGTGCCTGGTGACTCCTCTACACATTCAAGTAAAAGAAGCAATGGTCTAAAACTTCAGGTCTGGGTCCTTTCCTCTTCTCACTGTTCACTCACACTCCAATTATTATCCACAAGCCCACAAACTGCCAAATGGTCACCTCCACTGTAGATTTCCCTAGGTATCATATCCATCCTGAAATCCTGACTTCTATGCCTGACAACAGTATCAAACTCATAGTGCCCATCGTCTTCCTCCAACAGGGCTGATTTTGACATAATCATAAAAGTCTTATCCATTATCACTTGTTGTGCTCATTCCCTCAGATAAATCAGACTTATTTTGAGTCTTACCTACTAAATTACTTTAAACTAACTGGCTCCATCTCCACTGCCAATAACTTAATTCAAGCTACCATTTCCCACCTTAATTATTGCAAGGCCTACTTAACTGGTCTTCCTCCCTCAGGACTGCCCTCTTTTCAATTCCTTCCCTACATTACTACCTGAGTGAAATTTAAAAATTAAAAACTATTTCATTCTTTGTTGAATACTTCAATGGCTTGCTAAGATTCTTAAGAAAAGTAAATGAATTTGAAGGTGCTCCTTATTTTTCTAATCTACAGCTTTCCAAACTTCTGATGGTGAAATGATTTTAAAAGGTCATGACCTAAATTAATAAGAGAGCAGGGAAATATAAAGACAACAGCAACAAAATCCAGGACAATGTGCAGGTAGGTTTAAGAATCATTTTATGAAATTTCCATTTTAATTATGTTCTGGTTGTAAATTAAAATGCATTTCCTTTTGAGCCAAGTAGTAGATAAGGCTGAAATCTACTGCTCTACCTTCACCTAACCACAGCTTACATCCATACTCTTGTCTTTCAGTTCCTTGAAGATGTTCTTCCTGATCTCTGTGTTGTGGCACAAACTTCTGCCTTTGTATGAAAAACCTTTCCGAATTCCAGAACCCCAAACACACACAGATATACACACTTTGCTATCTTTCCAATTTCCTCTCCAAAATCTTCTAAAATCATTTGAGGTAGGGGGCAGCCCATATTCTTATCATAACAACACTTTAACATTGTTTTCTGTCTTCAGCCCCTAACATTCAGTATCTCTGTAATGTAGGTACTATACAGTGCATAAGATACTGACTCAAACAAATCAAGTCCTCCATGAATATGTCTTGGAAAGAACAGCAAGAATGTGTCATTAGAATGTTTCTATTCTGTAAGCACAAAGATTATTTTAAAAGTAAAAGCCATGGAAATTCTGACTGAAAAGCAATCGTATCAGGCTGAAGGTCAAAGAGCCAACTGAAAATATTCATATTTCAAGAAGATGTAAAAATTCACTTTAGATAGAATGGTATGACTTTGCAATAAAAAACAAAAGTGAAGCATGTTTACAAAAGATATAATTATACTGTATCACGTTGGGGACCTGGGCTTAGGAAGTACATTAAGGGAAACCTGATAAGCCGAAGCTAAATTACCAAGATGCCCAGAAAAACATGTTAACATGCCACGAAAAATGCATTAAAATGAGACAAGTGACAGTTTTTCAAATCTCAAGCTGTGAGCCAGGGAATGGATCTAATTTTTTCTTTTAAAAGATCACCATGAGTGACTCTATAAGCTATAGATTTAATGGGATGCAGGTGTGGAACCAAGACTAGCTAGGAGACTACAAACAGAAAACTAGTGGCCAATATATAATACTGTAACTGCTATAGAGGTGAGTGGATATATTTGGCATATACGGTATTAAGGACAATGTCAGACAGGGTAGCACAAGTCTATAATCCCAGTAATCCAGGAGCCTAATGCTGCCAACGTTGAGCCCAAGTTGGGCAACTTAGCAAGACCCAGTCTCAGAAAATTTAAAAAAAAAAACAAAACAAGACTAGGGATGTACAAAGTTGCCCAGCCTGGGTCCAAAACTGGCTCAGTGCAAAGACTGTGGATTCAAACCCCAACAGGACACCCACTATGCACACACAAAAGGAAAAATATGGCTTTGCTAAAACAATAAAAGAAGAATCAAACATATGTACCGTTTGGCCTTGGCAATGAGCAAGTGGTTGTGATATTTATAAAATGGAGGTTTGGGAAAAAGGGATGAGATCAAGAATTTTGTTCCTAATATCCACTGCACAAGTAGCTATACTCTTTGTGTGGAAATAATGAAGAACTTTTCCTGACTTAACTTTTCTTCTGTAAAACTCCCTGAACATAGTATTTTTCAGATTCCTGTAGCAACATGCATAGAACCTTCAATGAAATAGAAGGTAAATAAAAGCAGATAAAGTTATTGTTTATATCTTTACAGTTATGACTTCAATTACTGTTCCAATTCTATTATGGATTAATTGTGCTTCTCCAAATTTTCAAAAAGCAGTTGTTCAATGAACAAGTTTTTTTCACTGAAGAGGGGGCTGTTGAAACATAGGTTTTTTGTTTGTTTTTTTTTGGTACCAGGGATCAGACTCGGGTCCTTGCACTTGCAAGGCAGGCGGCGGAACCACTGAGCTAAATCCCCAGCCCCATAGGTTTGTTTTTTTGAAGAGAAGAATGTGGTAAGTTGTGAAGATAAACCAATAAAGCCCAAAAACATTTCAACAAAAAGATTTCCTTTAAAGAAAAATAAAGAAATGGTTCAAAAATATTAGCCTAAACCAGTATGATGGCGCAAGCCTGTGATCTCAGCACTCTGGGATGCTGAGGCAGGAAGACTGCAAGTTCAAGGGCGCCCGGGCAATTTAGTGACTTAGCAAGACCCTGTTTCCAAAAAGAAAAAAAAAGTTAAGGGCTGCCAATGTAGTCCAACCCTGGGTTCAATCCCCAGTATTGGAAGAACCCCCCCCCCCCCAAAACCCAAACCAAAACACAGTGGTTTAAAAGACGACTGAATTATACTTAGTAGCTAATAAAAGATGCTTTTCATTAGGTCACGGTTCAAAGGCCTATATTAAGAAACCTGCTTTTTTTAAATGATAAAAATCACCTTTAAAAAAGTATGGACTATTAATGCAACTTGATATCCTTTACTACAGATTTTCAAGTTACATATCAAACTGAAGAGACCAATCAAATCATATTCTGAAGTTTCTTTCCCCTCTAGCATGCTACATTTCCTTCTAAAAGAGGGGCTGTTAATTAACAAATTTCCTCACCTGAACACACACACGCACAAATCCTGGAGTTGTGGGTAATTTAATAATAACCCGATCTACAATCAAAATAGTGCTTCACTACTTCTATTCTGCGTAAACTTGTCTGCAATGTAAGGTCACTATTTTTGACTTCGCCAAAGAATTCAACCCACAAATCCTGACTGCGTCTGGCCAGACTCACACAAAGAACGCCAAGCGGTATAATATCCGCTACACGGAGCTTCAGCATAATACGTGCATCTGTCCTTGGCCTGCCTACACGTCACAAAACACGTGCATCAGTCAAACAAAAGCAAAGACTGGAGGTAGCGGGATAAAAAAAGGAATCTTGTGTGTATCACCTCTTCTACTATTATCTCAGATTACCTCCTTCCTCTCCGCCTCCTTGTTCTTCTGTGTCTGTTTTTTCGCGTACCACAAGCCAATGTCGCGGCCTTTCAAGTGCCCGGGATGCCGGCCCCGTCCACCTCGACCACCTCCGCCGCCGCCGCCTCCGGGGCCTCGACTCCCTCCGTGGCCCCTTCCATACCCACCATTGGAGCTGCAAGAACCGCCATCGCAGCCCCAGTTCTGATGGTAGTCATAGCTCATTGTTCGGGAAAAGTACTCCCCGTGAGAAGCCGCAACCGCTGCAAATGGCGTCTGGGGCCGGAAGCAGATGCACATCCACTCTCGCTTTGTTTCCGGAGCCCAGAGCGAGAAGGAGGGCTCTTTAGCGTCACAAGCAGCCGTTTCCGGTGATGTCACGTCAGCCCGCCGCGAAAATCCGGAAAGAGGCGGAAATGAGCCTACCTTGTTCCTCAGGAAGCAGGGCCAACAAAAGGCTTGCAGCTTTTAAAATTTTTTATTTTTTACATTTTTAAAAAAACCTAAGCTTAGCAAGTGAGAAAATGGGTTTAGGGATTTATTCCTGGTGTTATGTTCTGGAGTTTGCTTCTGATTAAGCTCAGAAAAGTAAACAGTTCAAACAAAACATGTGGATCAATGAGTAGTTTCCTAACAGTCTAAAATGAATTTGTTACCTTTCTTGAGAACAGCCTGATACTTCTTTCAAATGTACGATAAAACCTAAATGTGCTCCTTTCTTTAAAGGATTGTCATTTACTGTCTTTATCCACTACCTAAATTAAGTCCAGAACATTTAGGAAGTGTAAATAAGCATTTAAGGATCCACGTGTTCTTTTGAAGCCACATATTATTAAGCAGGCCACCGAGTGGTTTGTGCAAACTTTTTGAATTATGAAGTGATTTAGCCACACAGGCTCGATGTTTACCAGAGGATTGTCCCTTCATTTACCTTTAACTGATTTAAAGGTGCTGGAGATGCTGCAGAAGGGAAGTAGGGTGTGAACTTTCATTATTGAGAAGAAGATAAAGGCAGAAATCATTGTACAGTGGATTAAGAAAGGGAAATGCTGTGTGGCCTGGAGGGTCCAAAATGTTCAGTTGTGATATGAAAGTTATTTGAGTAGATGGTATTTGAGTTTCTGAAATCTTTTTATGTACCTAAAAAACAGCCTCCCCCAAAAACTAAAGAAAACTCAGCTGTCATAAATCCTCTCCCCACGAGGGGAACCAGGGAATACTGACTCATAACTGGAGACTAGAAGTCAGCATACCACTTAGATACGGCCACAAAACTAACATATCTCACATCTATCCTAAGGGCCCATTTATGTTTTCTAAAAGTCATTTGATTTCTCATAAATGTCCTCTCCCCTTCCCTAATTAAGATGATATATAGTGGTTCCGCTTTTTTGTTTCACTTTCCATAATTTCAATTGCCTTCAACTGCTATCCAAAATAATAAATGAGAAATTCCAGAAATAACACTTAAGTTTTCAGCTGTGTGCTGTTCTGAGTGACATGATGAAGTTTCATGCCATTCCACTCTGTCCTGTGTAGTACCCAAAGCATCCCTTTATTCAGTCAGTCCATATTTTATAGGGCACCTGCCCATTAGTCACTTTGCCCTCTTAGCAGATCAACTGTAGTGGTATTGCTGTGTTTGTATTCAAGTTTACCAAGTAATGTCCCCAAAGCATAGGGGTAGTCTTGCTGCCTATTCCAATAGGCAAAAACAAAACCATAATGTGGTTCTTTTAAGTAAAAAGATGAAAATTCTCAGCTTAATAAGGAAAGAAAAAATCATTACTAAGCTGTATAAGAATAAATCTAGTGGGGCCAGGGATTTAGCTCAGTAGTGCTGCCACCTGCCTCGCAAGCACAAGGACCCGAGTTTGATCCCCAGTACCAAAAAAAAAAAACAAGAATAAATCTAGGGGCCAGGGATTTAGCTCACTGGCACCATGCCTGCCTTGCAAGCGCAAGGTCCTGAGTTTGATCCCTGGTACTTCAAAAAACAAACAACAAAAAAAAGAATAACTCTATCAGTAAATTGTGAAGGAAAAAAATTCATGCTAATTTTGCTGTAACACCTTAAACTAAAAAAGTAATGGCCATAGTGCATGAAAAATGATTAGTTAAGCTGGAAGAGGCATTACATTTGTGGGTGGAAGATATGAACAAAAAACATACTGATAGTAACATGTTGTGCCAGAAAGCACTGAGCTTTAGTTCATCTCGTCACTGTAGACATTGTGTGACTTAACATCATCATAAGAAGGGTGAGTGTGAGACAAGATAATTCATGTGGAAGAAAGAGCACATTCACATTTTTATTACATTACTTTTATAACTTGATTTTTTTTTTTTTTTTTGGTACTGGAGATTGAACTCGGGACCTTGTGCTTACAAGGCAGGCAGCAGAACCACTAAGCTAAATCCCCGGCCCAATTGTTTTAATTATTACTGATGTTAAACTCTTACTGCACTTAATTTATGAAGTAAATGCCATCATGTGTATAAAACAAAACATAGTATTATCTGGAGTTTCAGGTATCCACTGGGCATCTTGGAGCATATCCACCACAAATAAGGGGACTTTGTTGTAAAAGCCCCAAATTCTAACAATCATCTCTTTGAGTTCCCATACACTGAACTATGAGGGATGGGAAAGTTTTTCTTGTTCAACAGTCATGAGTTATTACAGCAAAAGATTTTAATTTGTGGAATTAGATAAATTAAGCAGTAGCTTTTGAGATAAATAGACTTTAGTAGCAAAACTCTTGAGGGGACTATTATCATGCTGAGCTCTGAGCAGCCTTTAATATCTCTTAGCAAATGTCCTCTCCACTGATCATGGGCTTGGACAAAGAATGCATAACTTATTGCTTTGAAACTGACAGCTTTTGATGTCCACCTTCTATAGACCTCCACTCCCTTCCCTAGTCTAGTCACCTATGGAATTCAGCAAGGGTGAGCCACACATACATATCTCTGTTGTGATACTGGAAATTACTTCAGTTTTCTCAATTTCAGGAAGTCACTTATCCTCCATATTATTTATCTCAATACTGTAACACAGTTCTTGTGTAATTTCTTCTTGGGTCTAATATTTATGAAGGTCTGGGAGTGGGGATTATCTTTAGAGTTTGCCTTGGAAATGGAATCTTTAATTGACTCCTTCCTCCACTTATGGTTGGAGATGGGGGAGTATGTGGATAAGAATGACCCTAGCCCTGTATAGAATATAACAATCGGGCTGGCTGGGGGGATGCAAAAAAGATGAAAAAATGGAAAAAATATTTCTTTCATATCAGGAAGAATATGGAAGAACTTATTAAATAACTCAGTAAAGTAACTTCTTGCATAAAATTTTGAAACACATTGAATAATTTTACTTGTCTTGAAAATGAATTTGTAGAGAATATCTGTTCCTGACTATAACTGGCTCAGATGGGCAAATGTATGGTTTTAAAATTATTATTACTGATCTAATCTCTAAGTTTCCTCCCTGCTAGGCAATAGAGGAATAATGGGAATATCTTAAAATTGCCAGCTAATTTTTTCTGGTTTCTTTAGGACAGTCTCATTTCATGTAACTGAAATTCCACTATGTTAAACCTTTTTATTTCTCTCTTCTTTCTTTCTAAAATGGGGCTTCATGTAAGAGGCATGGGGAAGGTTATGTAACTATAAATGGCATCCTTTGTATACTTACTGTTTGCTGTTCTAGAGTTGCTAGTATGATCTGATGCTGGACTAATATTCATTAATATTGTATGCTAGTGAACTCATGCCCTTCAAAGCCTGTGTGGTTGACCCTGACTAATTCAACCTTATTTCACGATTTTGTGTTCTGGAGGCCCCTGTAGTTGGCTGTCACTGTTAGTTGGCTTACTGGCAGACAGGCTACTTGAAACCTTTAGCTATAAGATTCCCCCCCCCCCGAAATTCCTCTGTCTAGATTGCTAGCTAGCCTCATTAGGTGCTTCCTGATGTACTATGCAATAAATGGTAGCTTCTGCATTCTCTCTCAACTACATAAAAGCTGATGAAAGTTCTGGAATATTACTACAATTATTAATATTATATAACAAATCACCTGAAAACTCAATGATATAAAATAGCCATTATGCTTATATATTCCATGGATCAGGAATTTGGACATGGCACAGTGGGTATGATTTTTTCCTTGATTCAAGATGGATGAGGTCTGTCCTGGAAATTCTTGCTAGTTGAAATTTGGAATCATTTGGAGGCATTTTCACTGAAATGTCTGATGCCATTGGCTGGCTATGGCCTGGAACACTGACACCCAGCCCTTTCATTGAATTTCCATCTATGGTCTAGTTTGAACCCTCTCACAGCATGACACCTAAGTTCTAAGTGCACATATCACAGAGCATGGTGGAAGTATATAACATTTTTATTAACTGGTCTCAAATCATATAGCATCACTTCTGTATTTCCCTGGTTACTGTCCTCTCAGGGTGACCTTTACAGTAATATTTAAAATCTATACCTGATCTGTAAGGCATGAATGACCTGTGTGTCCTTGTCCTTATTTGTCTGTCCCCACCCACTTTCTTCCCGTCTCATTCATCTGGATTCATATTGACTTCTTTGGTAGGTTCAAAACTTGCAAAAGCACACTCCTACTTTTGGAAACTGATGGTTCCCTTTGCCAAACTAGATAATTAGTGTGTTTCCTCACTGTCTTCTTACAGTCTCTGATGAAATGTTACTTTGTTAGCTTTTCTTGACTTAATTATTGGAAAAGCCACTCTTTCCATTATTTTACCTTTATTCTAATGTTTCTCCTTGGTGCTCATTATCTCTGGTCCCTGTTTTCTGTCAATATGCTTGGCATTTAAATACATGCACACACACATTATTTGTGATGAGGTGATGTTCCATCATAAATTGAAAGTATCGCATTAGCTGAAGATGGATTCAATATGCCTAACCTTCCAAACACTGTAGCTTAGCAATATAGGACTACAGTTGCTTACCCTCATCATCTGATAGTCAATTGGGAGCTGCAGCATGCTGTTGCTGCCCAACTTGAAAAGATTATTCCACCATATATTACTAGTCTAAGAAAAGATTGAAATTCTAAGTTTGAAATATGGTTCCTACTGAATTTGTATTACTTTTGCAAACTTTTCCTAAATTTGAAAAATGGTAAGTTGAACCATTATAAGTCAGGGACCATCTGTGTAATGTAAATGTGTGATAAAGAACTTAACATTATCCAAAGGAAGGTCTAGCCTTTTCTCTCAGCTTCAGGGGAGATAATTTCTAAGTCCCTGGAATGTCATACCTAATAAAGTTGTCTTTTGTAAGGGCCTTGGACCAGCCAGATAGTAATAATGTGATTTATTTTGAAGCCTTTGAGTCATTTCATACGAGGTCTTTGACCTCTTAAGGAATGGAAACACTTACCAGTCATGTGAACAGTCAGTTCTGCTTACTTCTGCTCCTACTGTGGTGGAGCACCAATAAAGGGTCTGACACAAAGTTCATATGAACTTCATGGATGGCAATATGCTGTTCATGTTGCCACACACCGATGCATGGAAATGCATGTTGTATGTGACTCCATGGGAAAAGAAAAACAGAAAGTACACATTGAGGACTCTTCCTAGACTTAACTTTATGTACTTCTTCCCTTGGTTGATTTTAGTTCTATATCTTTTCCCTGGAATAAACCATAACCATGAGTTTTGGCTCATGGCTTTTCCTGAGTTCTGTGAATACATCTAATGAATAGTGGAAACTAGCAGCGGTTTGGAGAAACTTCTCAGTTTGCAGTTGGTGTTAGGAGTGAAGCAGTCTTGTGTATGTGTGTTCCTGAGCTTCAGTTGGCTCAAATTTACACAACACGTGTATTTGTTTTGTGTTTGTTCCCAGTTAAAATCCTAAGTACCTAGAACAATTTCTAGCAGGTAGCAGTCATCCAGTAAATATTATAGTAAAGAAATGAATAAAAGTAGCTGAAAACATAAGAAATTAAGAGAAAATCTATTTATGAAATCCAATATCATAAAAGTAAAGCTTCCAAATAATGCATAACCAAGTTCTCTTTTTATTATATTCCGAATAATACTATGATGTTTGCTGTCTTCAAAATTATTTGCTTTTGTCAATGACAACTCTCAGAAATTTTAGAGATTTTACATATTTTATATATATGTGTGTGTGTGTGTGCATATATATAGATATATTATTAGGGAGTTAACGATTATGTGTTTGCAGTTTGTAGGAGTCACCACTAGATGGTGACATTTTTATTAGGTAAGGTTTTTATTCCACATAAAACATACAGGAAAGAGATAAGGTATGCAAAATACAGTGTTTATTAATGCTAAGAACTATATAACTATCTTTCCAGGGTAAGATATTTGGATGTAGCAAGGATATCTAAAAGGATATTTCTATGCCGGCAACACCATTTTGTAATCAGAATCACTGAAGAGTATGTAAATTTAAGACTTGGGAAGTTTAAGCTTACCTTCTCTTTATAAGAATTTGGAGTAGCCCTTCATGTTTATACACAGCCCAAGTAGGTTTTTCTTGTAGATTCATCTACTGTTGGCTTGGAATTTGAAATGTTATAGATTAGTAATGTGATCCTAGTTAGCCTCACAAACTATGTCTTCAGGTTAAATGATCATCGCATTGTTTCAATACAGGAGAATTTAAAGTATATCTATGATTCAACAGCCAAGAGGAATTAAATAGGAATATCTTAGTTTGTTTGATTTTGTTTTGTTTCATTTCCCTCAGCCTAGTTCCATGTATCCAGTGAAAAGAAAATGGAAGACAGGCAGGAAAATAGCTATTATTGTCTTCCAGTCTAATTCATATGCTCTTCAAAACTTGATTTTCATCATCTTCTTTTCAAAATGTGGGACAGTTTGAAAGACATGTTTAGGCCAGGGATTTAGCTCAGTGGCACTGTGCCTACCTCGCAAGCACAAGGTCCTGAGTTCAATCCCTGGTACCAAAAAAAAAAAAAAAGATTTGTTTACATTTAAATCTTTACAATTTTCTTTAGTTGCATGATGATTCTAATTTTAGTTACCAAAAATTTCATTTTAAAATAGCAATAATACTTTTCTTCAGAAAATTACACATCTAAATATATCAAAGTCTATCCTTTACAAAGCATTATTAGAATATTCAATTCATTTTTTCTTTTGTAAAGACA
The DNA here is from genome assembly GCF_000247695.1 of Heterocephalus glaber. The sequence continues at coordinate 31,920,853 of NW_004624730.1, forward strand.
TTCAGTGTTAATGATTTATAACATTAGGCTGATTTGTCCATTTGTCATTGTGTTAAAATAGTAATTGATTCTGATGATACAAAGTATTTAAAAATAAAATATATTTAGAGTGAAAGTATACTTGAATTTGAATTTTTATGCTATGCATTATTTGAGACTTGCTCTATAAACATTACATTTGCTCGCAAAATTTAGATAAGGAGATACTACATGAGAATTGAAGAAAGTTAGTTGAGATGGTTATTTTGAAAATAACTTTTCTTGATGGCCATAAAAAAATCTAAAGGTGAAACACTCTGGAAGCTCATGTGAAGTAATTTAGAGTTTTGATTCGATACAAGGAAATAGAAACCAAAATCAGTGAATCTAAAAAACAATTCTCTTAATCCATAAATAAATATGTGTGAGGTAAGGGGACACAAAGTCTAAGATCATATAAATAATCAGTTCAATAATTTTGGAAAGTAGACAGTTAAGTAATGCATTTAATATATGTTTATGGAAAGATTAGAATAAAGCAATTTGAAGAAAAATCACTTCATAATTTTTGAGATATACATTCCTAATATTCTGACAAGATAATTCTTATATTTTTGCAACACAACATATTTTAAAACTAATCTTGAAATGCATACCTTCCAATCATTTAACAAAATACATATTGTTCACTTGAGATAACACATATTTTTGGGAAAGAAACAAGCACTTAAACTTAACATTTGAAGTAAAATTTTGTACACTTCAAGAACTGAGAAAATTTGTCCAATCTTCAGCTTTAAGAACTGACACATTTGTTTTAAGATTAGAGGATTTTCTTCTGCTTTATCCAGAAACTTGTTACTATAGCTGGATCCAGTTCTTAGGATGTAATCTGATAATATTTTCCCTCAGTTTCCATTCAAATAAACATAACAATTCTAGGAGCAAGTAAAATTAAGACACTGCTGTAGACTGGATCTTAAAGACTTGATTGGTGGAGGTTTTGTGGTCAGGAAGGTCTGTTGGGGGTCACATGGATCCTTTAGAAAGTGGGGCTTTGTGGGAGGTTTTTAGGTCTTTGGGCACATGTCCTCAATGAGGATTGTGGGACTTTGGTCCCTTCTATTTTTTTTGCTACCAAGATCACCATGAGCTGAATGGTTTTACTCCACTGTGAGCTCTCATCATAATGTGCTGCCTTGCCAGAGGCCCCAAATCAGTAGGGCCAATCAATCATGGATTGGAAACTGACATTGTGAGCTAAATTAGCCTTTTCTCTCTACAAGCTAGTAATCTCAGGTATTTGTTATAGTGAGGGAAAGCTAATAAACTTTTCCAATAATGTTTGAGTCAAAGACTACCTCTAATTTCACTTGTAACATACAACATATTTGTTTTAAAGGGCATCTTGACATACTGAAAAGATGAAAGGAAAATTTTAGAGAAAGCAAAAAAAAAAACAAAACAACAAACCAAACAAACCACCTGTTAAACTATTTGTACTTTACAGAAATTAAGGAAACAACTATTTATAGGTTAGGGGCATGCATATTTCCAAGTTAGTATCTAATTTGCCATTTTACATAAAAGTATTTTCTAGACACCAGTGTAAAGCTGAAGGAGTAACTGGAATAAGCTTATTTTGCTAGCAACATTTACACAAGCCTCTTCAAATATAACTTGGGAGTTTTGCTATATTTCTTCCATTATCAAAATATCTCCTTTTTTCCCCTTGCAGTAAAAGCGAACATTAAATGTAGAAACATGATGGAAACAGTATATTCATTTGACAAACGTGGGCAGAGACTATAAACTAGGCAGATACATGATTTAGAAAAGCCTTTGTAGAAATCGAGTAAGACTTAAAATATTTTAATTACCACAGTGTGTGATCTTTAGGCAGCACATATAAATGCACTTAGTGTCTACAGTAGTTCCAGCTCTTCACACTAAAAATAATTAACTAGTAAGTTAGTAAAGCTTGTGTAAACTAAGAAATAACAGGAAATCAGTCTGGAAAGAAAGTTGTTTATTTTGCAGTTTGAAGTTGCGGAGCCATTTTTGCTTCTAATAGACCACGTGATCACTAATTACCCTTGCTTTCTTCCTCTTGTTTCCTGTAAGCTTTATTTAACAACTGGATTTCTTCCTGGTAGCCATCCTTCTCTTGATGTTGCCTCTTACTATTCTGTCTATGTGCTTCAACAGTGTCTGGAATGGAGATGTTGATATCACCGTCAGGATTACTTGTGGGTAAAAAGAGAGAATATGAGGCTGTTTCCCCTAAATCACATGAAACAAATCTGTTTTCTTTCCGTGAGTAGCGTAGTGAGGGAGATCTGACTTGTGTAGAAGACTGGCTGATGTTGCTAATAATTGACACAGTGTCCAAAGCCTCTTCATTATCGCAAATTTCGAGAACCTCCAAGTGTATTTTCACACTAGTGTCTGCAGTTGTTGAGGGAGAATCCTCTGGGTTCGGTTCATGGCCAACACTTTTAGATCGATAGACTTCTATTTTCTTAGAGGCTGGGGTTATTTTTTGACCTTCTGCACTTACTTCATAGGTAGAAAGAGAGAGAGTTTTTCCTGTAGGTGCATGGAGAGACACAGTCCCTTGGAATGCACACAAGGGAATGGCAAGCCCACCACTGGAACGCTGGGGACAAAAGCAAAATGGTTATTATTGAAAATCAGTCTCAAGGATTGGGACATTTAGAAGTCCATTTCGTGCATCAGGATGGTAAAGGTTTTTTTTTTTCCAGAGCCATTTCCCTGCAAAATGATTACAACACACAGTACTTAGTATTTAAATTCTGTCACCAAAGCACCAAGCTCAGTTTCTCTTAGGTCAAAAACAATGTCTAAATGAACATAGTCAAGAACCTTTCTTTGAAGATAAGGGGGCTTTTGCCCCCCACATTTGAAAACAAAATTTCTGTACCGATGAGAAGCAATTGGACAGATTTGGGACATAAAATTGAATGTATATTTGTGATTTGGAATTGCTTATATATTTTTGTTACATGCTCAGTTATATTTAAAAGATTGCATAAGTTAAAAGAAATGCAGACGCTTATCATTATGCACTTCTCTTGATTAGTATGCCAGAGAGAATGGTAAAGTATGCCAGAGAGTATGAAACTATGACTCAAATGAGGTACAAAGGATATTTCAATTCTGAAGTATGAGCATAACTGAGAGGAACCTAATGTCACTGAACTGTGTCATAGTGTGCTTGCTTTTCCACAGAGAAATCACTCATTAAAGTAAACCCAACAACAGAGAACTCTTTCATATCTCTATAAAAATGTTCCTGAAAGCTTAAACCTTTTTTATTACACTTTTTTTCCCCTTTGGCATTGGAGAGTGAACCCAAAGCCTTCACATTGGGCTACATGCTCACTTAGTGTGTGTGTGTCTCTCTCTCTCGTCTTTCTTTTTTTTGGTACCAGGGATCGAACTCTGGTCTTTCTATAGTCGCTACATTGCCCAAGCTGGACTCAAACTTGCGATCCTCTTGATTTACTCTCCCAGAGTGTTCCAATTACAGGTGTGCACCACCACAGTTTTATATTAAATTTTTATTCTAAACTATTCTCACTACTGTGATGTACTTCAGAAATGAAGAAAATAAAAATGATTCTTATAAAACTCTGTACTTTGCATTGCTTACTCCTAACTTCATGATTTCAACAACCTTATTTTTTATTAACATCTTAATTTCATAAGGAAATGTACTATGTAGAACTTCTAGTGCAATGGTTCTCAAAACTGAGTGCCTGGACCAACATTGTCGGTGTCACCTGATCACTTACTAGTTTTTAAGCCCTACCCTGGATTTACTGAATTAGAAACTCTGGACAAAGAGTCCACCAATCTGTATTTTGTTTGTTTGTTTGTTTGGTACCGGGGATCAAGCTCCGGACCTTGTACTTGCGAGGCAGGCACCAGAACCACTGAGCTAAATCCCCAGCCCCACCAATCTGTATTTTAACAAGCCCTTTGAGTGATTCTAAACATGGTAAAGTTTGAGATAAATTGCTCTAACTAAAGAAACGTAATTCAGAAAAAAAAAGAAGGGAGGTTTAACAAACACTTTTATGCATGTACCAAGTACTTGAGTTACTAATTGGATTTACTAATTGGAGTTACTAATTGGATTTCTGAAATGTGTGTGTCTACCAGGGGAATTGTCAGAATATTAATAGTGTTACTAATTTAGAATGATCAAGTTTCCCAGTTTCCCTGGGCCTGTCCCAGGTTTATCATTGAAATTGAAGGATCCCAGGAAATCCCTGTTTGAGGCAATTTATTGTGGGAGGAGAAGGATAGGAAATTGGTCACTTTTTTTGCCATGGGCATTTTACATATGGATGCAATAGAAGTGACTAAAGCAAACCCACTCTTTGAGAGAAATTTGAATTTGTTTCTATTTAAAGAAATTTCTAAAAAAGAATGAATCATAAGTTTCCACTTTATTGAACGAAAAATACAGTCTAAGATGTATGAAACATGTCTCCAGTTTTTCCCAGTTATTCCCAATGTAGAAGTCTTGAATTCTGTTTATCCATAAGGGGATGTAGGAACTTCAAACTTTGAAAACTTCTACTATAAAGTTGTTTAGCCCTTTGCTGTGGCAAAGAACTTCATCAATTCTGTATGTATGGTGTTGGATGAAGAAGGAAAGGCAAAAGGAAAACACTTTTATATTCATTATATTACCAGAACACTATTTGAGTGGTGGTAATTTTTGGCAGAGAAAATGACTATTATTTTTACTCATTAAACATTTTATATGTGTGAGAATCTAAGCTTACGTTCAGAGTACAGTCTTCATTCAAAGACCTCAGAGATGTTTCAGCAAGAAACACGAGTAAAAACCCAAAATTCTCATTTGAAGTGTAGTAATTGAGATAGGAACTAAATTTTATGGGGTCCAGGGAACCTCTGGGAGATGTATTTCATGTAGGAGTGGCATTTCAAATTGCTCATAAGAATCATTAAATGATTTGCAGTTTTTAAAGCATGCCTCCCTGCCTGCCTCCCCCCCCCCCACTTCCTTCCTATCTTTCTAATATAAACTGTAGCATGATATTAAGCCATTTAACTCTCACATACCTGTTGCACATCTGGCTGATGATGCAGAATAATTTCAGCATTACTTTGCTAAGTTAGGAATTCATCCTTTTAAATGGCATCATTATCAGTTTCATCAGCCTTGGTAACAAACTTCACAGCTTTGCTTTGTGAATGACAAATCATGAGTTAAAGGGCCATCCTAAAACCTTCTCATCCAGAGGAAATATTTTTGTTATCAAAGACAGAAACTTCTGTTTCTTTTTAAAATCAAAATTGCCTGAAACATTATTCAATTAGAAAATCTGTCACCTATAATAGCATGTATTATAAATACAGTCTTTATTCTGAGAGCTGGATAATCTGAAAGCTGAACTCTCTTACATTATACTTTGTCATGAGAAAAAACAAGTCCCACCTTAATCCTTCAAAAACCTTTTTTTCCTTGACATGGTACACTGACTAAACAATGTGCTATGGCATATACTAGTTTAAAAACATGAGAAAACTGAACTATCTGTCCCCAGAAGTATAGACAAGTCTATTTAAAAACAACCTTCACTAGAACATCTACATAATCATGTCTTTATGTGCACCACCTTGCACCACTGATGAGCAGTTACTGTAAAAGTAAATGAGATGATAAATTTTTCTGCATCTGATTTTATACAATTCACATAATAAAGATTTTAATAACTCACCCATGCTAACCTTACCTTCAAATGAACAAACAAGCTTTACAGAGTTATCAAATGACAGCTCATTAAAATTGGCATTTGAAAATTGCCTAGTGCCAGCATTTGACTAAGTATGAAGTCTGATTTTTCTGAAATAGCACACGAAGTCCTCAGTTACTAAAATCATTTTCTAAAACATTGATATTCATATGGATAGCTTCCCTTTGAAAGTCATAGGGACAAAAACATAGACAACAACAAAAAAACCTGTTAACAAGTATACCAAAGACTTTTGAGTAGATATTTCTCTAAAGAAGATATGCAAACTGGGAATTTAGCTCAATGGCACCCTGCCTGCCTTGCAAGCGCAAGGTCCTGAGTTTGATCCCCGGGACTGGAAAAAAAAAAGCAGATTCCTATAGAGGTGATATCTGAGCAAGCTTTAAAAAATAAGTAACAAGAAGATATGCAACTGGCCAACAAGCACATGAAAAATGCTTAATATCATTATTATGGAAACAAAAACTACAATGAGATACTACTTCAGACCCTTTAGATTACTGCTATAAATTAGAAACAAATAAATAAATGTTGAGAAAGATGTATATACATTGGAATATTTGTACAGTGTCGGTAGGAATGTAAACTGGTGGGGCTGTGATGGAAAACACTATGGTATTTCCTCAAAACTCTAAAAACAATTATGATGTGATGTAACAATTCCACTTCTTCTTAAAATTAAATTCAAAATAGGGTCTTGAGGCCCGGGGTTGTAGCTCAGTGGCACAGCACCTGCCTGGCAAGCATGAGACCTTGAGTTCAAGTCCTGGCACCAACCCCCCTCCCATATATATATATGTATATACACACATCTACACATACATATACACACATACACACATACATGTACATACATATACACAACTACGTATACATGACTATATATACATGTACATGCATATACATATATACACATACACACATATACATATATACACACACATATATACATATATACACACATATACATATATATATGGTCTTGAATGGATGTTCATACATCAGCATTCACAGAAGCATTATTTGCAATAGCTGAAATGTGGAAGTAGCCAAGTGTCTATTTTTGGATGATGACTAAGCAAACATAGTATATACATATAATAGCATATTATTATTCTTTAAAAAAGGAAGAAAACTCTGACATGTTATAACATATATAATCCTTATAGATTATGCTAAGTGAAATAAGCCAATCACAAAAAGATGAATAATGTATACCTCCAGTTTTATGAGATAGAGTAGTCAAAATGTAAGGAGAGGGACTGAGGATTTAGCTCAGTGGCACTGCACCTGCCTGGCAAGTACAAGGTCCTGAATTTGATTCCCTGTATCACACACACACACACGCACGCACACACACACACACACACAAAGTATAAGGACAAAAAGTTGTTTGCCAGATGATGGAGAAAGGGAGTACTGGGAGTAATAGTTTACTGGGTATAGAGTTTCAGTTGTACAAGATGAGAAGACTCTGGACATGGATGGTGGTAATTGTTGCATAGAAATATAAATATACTTAATATCACTGAAATGTACATTTAAAAATGATTGAGTTAATACATTTATGTATATTTTACCACAATTTAAAATAGGGAGAAAACTCTACAGAGACAAATTTTTAAAAAATGAATCTGAGCAAACATTTAATACTATTAATCCAAAATCGGCCACTATGAACATGGGTGCACATATAGCAGTGTGGTATGATTCTTTTAATTCTTTTGGGAAGATACCCAGCAGGGGAATAGCTGGGTCAAATGGGACCTCTAGTCCTAGTTCTTTGAGGTAT